>JAOXOE010000745.1:17649982-17682387 GCA_028565055.1 Phoeniculus purpureus
GGCAGTTGTGGCTGCCCCATCCCTGGCAGTGTTGAAGGGCAGGTTGTCTGGGGCCCTGAGTAACCTGCGCTAGTGAAGATGTCGCTGCCTGTGCAGGGGGGGTTTGGACTAGATGATCTTTAAGGTCCCTTCCAAACCTGGCCATTCTGTGAAGACAAGAACAAGTGGTTGATGCTTATAAATATACCTGACTCAGCACAGAATGTGGGAAAAAGTACTTTCTTTAGAAAAGTTTAACCATTAAGTCAATGTGCCCTGCAGGGGAAAAAAATACCATATTTTTATATTCTATGTTTTTATCCTAAGCCCACAATGTATTGCAGGGTCAGCATTATTACAACCTCTCCTGCCATAAAGAAAGGTTTGGAGACATTCCTTACAAAGCTCAGCACTTTTTTAGGGAAGAGGACAAGAAAATTCCTGAATACAATAAAAAAGGCAAGAGGTTTGGGAGTTCTCAGCTGTCAACAGACAATTGGGTTGTTCAGCTCATGGCTGAAGTCCAAATCGCACACAGAGACACACAGATCGTTAGGGGTTGGAAGGGACCTCCGGGGGTCATCAAGTCCAACCCCTCTGCTTGAACAGGATGATAGAATTTAAGACAGGTCACTCAGAAATACATCCAGATGTGTCTGAAAAGTCTCCAGAGAAGGAGGCTCCACAGCCTCCCTGGGCAGCCCGTTCCAGTGCTCTGTCACCCTCACAGTAAAGAAGGTCTTCCTCATGTTGAGGTGGAACTTCCTGTGCTCCAACTGACACCCAGTGGCCCTTGTCCTGTCACAGGGCACAAGTGAAAAGGGATTATCTGTTCTTGACATCCAGCCCTCATGGATTTCTAGATAGTGATTAAATCCGCTCATAACCTTCTCCTCACCAAGCTGAACTGTCCCAGGTCTCTCAATCTCTCCTCATAAGGTCAGTGCTCCAGCCCCCTAATCATCCTCATGGCCCTCTGTTGGACGTTCCCAATCAGATCTCTCTCCCTCTTGAACTGAGCAGTCTAGAACTGGATGCAGTACTCCAGCTGTGGTCTCACTAGGGCAGAGTAGAGACAGAGAAGAACCTCTCTTGATCTGGACACACTCTTCTTGATCCATCCCAGGATTCCATCAGCCTTCTTGGCCACCAGAACACAGTGCAATTCCATGGAGAACTTGTCCACCAGAACTCCAGGGTCCCTCCATGTGAATCCATACATCAGCTGAAAGAGGAGACGACCTATAGGTTAAACACAGACCCTTAATGAGACAAAAGCAGGGTGACAACATGGTTCATCAGCTTGCCTCTGTCGATGTGAACACGATCCACATCAGAAAGGTTAAAACATTTTCCAGGGTTCAAATGCAAATGAAAACCCCCCCACATAGTTCAAAGGCAACCACAGAGCAAAGGCTTCTCACAGATACTTTAATCAAACTGATTGCAGTGTGTTTGCCTGGGTGTGTGTGCGTGTGTCTGTGTCGCTGTATGGGGTGTCAGGAGATGGTTTAACGGTTCAGAGTTGTAGGGAAGATGGTTGGACTTCATGATCTTGAAGGTCTTTTCCAACCTTGATGATTCATAAGGAACAAACTATTAATTTCATTAGTGAAGATGATTAGCCAGAGCTTGTTACCTGGAAATTGCTGTCAGTCCAGGGATGACTACAAATTCATGAGAAAGGGAAGGCAATGGGGTTGATGTGATGTTTTCCACCCATTCCCCTAACTGTTGGCTTAGTTGAGCTTTTGGAGAAGGGCTACTATGAGAAGTAGGGAGAGTTGAGATCTAGGGGACAGCCAGCATGGGACAACCCAGTTAACAAGACAGAACCACCACACAGAGCAAGCCAGGAGTGTGTTGAAGAGTCAGTTGATTGGAGGCAGCTGAGCTGACTGATCTCTCCTGTATGGTGCCAGTGGCTCTGGCAGTTAACAGATGGTATCTGCAAACATAAAGGCTGCTTAAGAAGAAAGGAGTCCAACCAACTTTGAATGTAAGAGGCCCTACCTCAGTTCCTGGAGCTTTGTGTGGCTGTAGTGGAGGTACCAGAAATTTCTAGCAGTGGGTTATCAGTCTCCTCAAGCTTTTGGTTTCATGGAACTGCTTTGGTTTCTAGAAAAGGAAGCATGACCATTGGATTGCTGTGGGATCTAACCCCATGTCTCTTCTTTGCTCAAGAAGATCTTGCACTGTAAGTCTACTAACATTATCAGTTTGATATGGTTGGACTTGATGATCTTAAAGATCTTTTCCAACCTAAATGATTCTATGATCTTTGTCCCAAAGGATGATATTGGTCCTTTTGCAGAGCGTGCAGTGGGATGAACTTCCAGATGTGAGTTTCCTGTGAATCCCACAAATCTTGGATAAACTTGGGCCATATTCCAAGAAAAGCAACACAACAGAAAACAGAGATCATGCTAGTGTATGGTCCTGTTATGGAAGATGGAAGCAGGGCTCCCTGGAGCCAGTTCATTCCACACTGAAGTCATTCCGTAGTAGTGATAGGGAAGATAATGATCTTAGCATGAGATGTATTGAGAGAGGGACTGCCAGGCTCTGTTTCGGGTAAAGATGAAGAAAGCAGTGTGGGAGAATAAAGGGGGAAAGCGATAATGACTCCCTTATCCTGCGAACTTTATATCCTTGAAACTAGCGACTAAGAACAGCCTGGCCTGAAGGCGACGGCTTTAACATCAAAGAGACAGAGGAAGTGTTTAGAGACCACATTTTCTGTCGTAGGAGGGGAGAAGTCTAACAGTGTCAGAGAAAAGAATCTGGGACAGCTCTTGGGGAAATATCAGCCCCTTTGTGTGTTTTCTCAGGAGCAGTTTTGGAAGCCGCTTAGCAGAACCAAACTTCAGAGGGTTGGGAGCTGTCTCGTCTTTTCTCCCCAAGCCTGGCTGCATTGCAAGCAGGTTACTCAGAGTTGCTTATCAGATGGTAATAGCCACGTGGCACATGGATGAGGACTAGGAGTGATGGGGTTTGACACATCAGAGAGTAACTAAAGCACTGCTGAACTGGGATGAGGTGGTACTTGCAATGTTAAGGACTCCTGGGACCTGATTTCCTCCTCTTCTAATGCACCTGCAGTAAGATTATGAGCAATCCCATCAAAATTAATATGGAGAGTGGAGTCTCGTCTTAATCCCAAAATCGTGATGGCAGAGAGAATTTTATATCAAATACAACCCTCACCTCTCTCCAACCTCCTGTCAGGCAGTTGCAGACAGCAGCAAGGTCTCCCCTCAGCCTCTTTTTCTCCAGACTAACCAGCCCCAGCTCCCTCAGCAGCTCCTCACCAGGTTTGTTCTCCAGAGCCTTCCCCAACCCTGTTACCTTTCTCTGGACCTGCTCCAGCCCCTCAGTATCTTTCATGTATCTTTCCTGTGAGGGTGCTGAGATGCTGGAAGAGGTTGCCCAAAGCAGTTGTGGCTGCCCCATCCTTGGCAGTGTTGAAGGACAGGCTGGCTGGGGCCCTGAGTAACGTGCTCTAGTGAAGCACGTTAGCTAGTGCTGGTGCAAGGGGGTTGGAATTAGATCTTTAATGTCCCTTCCAACCCTGGCTATTCTGTGATTCCGTGATACTTCACCACAAAAATGCAAAGTCTGCGCCAGGTTTTGCAGCTGGAATGCCTGGTGACGATCCTGTTGCTGCTCTGTTCCGTGATGATTTTCTTTGGTTTTGATCCTTCCTATTGAAAACTCCTAAAAACACCATAAATCAACCCTCTCAGCCAGCCAGGCTGTTCAGAGTGGCCGCTGGCCACAATGTAGGTGGGCTCGTGGCAAACACCGTGGTGCTACATGTGCACCACTACCTGTGCCTTGTGTTGGGAGGAGAACGGTGCTTGATCCTTGAGCGCCTTGCAATTTATCAGAGATTAGCTGTGATTTCTCCTGTGTCTGATTAACCTTCTCCGTAAGGTGGCCATCATTCCTGCAATGACAGTAGATTATTCCATACTTGAGAAGACTGATACCAGCTCGTTGCAATCAATAGCCCACAAAAGGTGACGCCTTGAATTCGTGGGGTTATCAGTAACGGGTGTCAGAAGCGGTTGTCAGATGCACCGATTGCATTTGGGGTGCCTCTGAAGTCAAGAGGCTTTTCTTTCAGGCTAGAAGGCAGTGAGATCCAGGAGGGATGTTTGGGGGTTGTAGTGTCATCACGCTGCTGCAAAGAGCCAGGGCACATTTCTGTGAGTGACAGAGCTGATTGTCATTGCCAGGCCCCCCGTTACAGATGATTTTCTTTTGTCACAGTTACATGGAGAGAGCTCGATGTGATGGGATCGGGTAAAACGGAGGTTGAAATGAAGTAGCGTGCCCTCATGTTGTTGAAGCAGCACTCTCTGTGCTCTGCGCGGAACCGGTTGTATTTCAGTCCAGTTTTGTCTTCGAATTTGCTCTAGTGGCACATCACTCCCAGCACCTTTGATGCAGTCCCACTCTTAATGTGGTTTTGGATTTAAATTAACCTTCGTTTGTAATTCAGGCCCACAAAGGATGCATATGGCAGGGTGCAGCACTGCAGCACCGTGATTGACTGCCTGCTGCCTGTCTGGGAGGCGGGAGGCATTAAATCCTGGGATGGGGACTCTTGCATCAAGTTTAGACAGTTTTCAATCTGTGGGAAGCTCTTTCTCAGAGCTGGTTTAAGAAGTAGCATTAAGAAGTTGCACTTTGGCTGTGGCTCAGCTTTGAATGAAGCAGAGAAGAGAGCTGCCGTTCTGGAAAGGGAATCTTCAGCAGCTTGTGGTCCCAGGGAACAACATCTGAATGATCCTTTTAAAAAACTTCAGCCTCTCTAACAGAAAACAAGGGCTCCCTAAGAGAAAGGGGCTCAAGCAGCATCCTGAAGCGACATCTAAAAATAATGGGACATCCATTGTTTTCATTCCTCTAGTCCCTACTGGAGTAGATGACCTTTGGAGGTCCCTTCTAACCCTATGATTCTGCGATCCTCCACATTGTTCCGACACAGCAAGGTTTATGCCAAGTGTACTGCAGGTTAAGGATCCTCTTTTGGTGAACAGTGTTAGCACATCCTGAATATTCCAGCTCAGCCCTGTGTGTTGCTGAATCAAGAGGCTCTGCTCTTCCAGGGAAGGTCGGATGTTCCACCCTCCTCTCCTTAATCCCCGTTAAATAAGTGGCCACGTATCGTTGCTTTCATTGCCACAGACTGGCGCTGCCTGATCGCATAGAAATATCTATGATCCTATGATCTAGAGCACCAAGCAGACACATTTCTAAAACCAGAGAAGTTACTGTAGTCTCAGGCTTGAATTCCCTTTTCTAAGCTGATAGCTTCCCTTCAGCTTTTAATAAGGTGATGTTTTACTAGGCTGAGCTAGCACAGTGCTCACCTGAGGGTACTGTGAGTGCTGTGGAATTTTCTGGGAAGAAATGTTTCTTGTTCTTCAGTGAGTTGGCTTGTGGGATCGTGTGTTAATAGCTCATTATACAGGAGAAAAGATCTGTTGGCGTAAGGGCCACGTGCACGTCTGTAAAGACCAAATACTGTAAATACATAGCCCATTCCTTTTTAATCCTCGTTTTGGCTCAGCCCCATGAAGTACTCAGATGATCTGTGAAGATAGCTGCAGTTTGCTGGGCTGATTCACAGAATTACAGAATGACTGAGGCTGGAAGCCCTCTGAGCTCAGCCAGCCCAGCCTAACGTCATCACAGTGGCCACACCAAGGCACTAAGGGCCACAGCCAGGTTGGCTTTCAACACCTGCAGGGATGGGGACTCAACCCCTGCCCTGAGCAGTCCAGTCCAGGTCTGTGAGGAAGGGCTTCCTAAAATCCAACCTAACCCTCCCCTGGCAGCTTCAGACCCTGCCCTCGTGTCCTGGCACTGGTTGCCTGGGAGAAGAGCCCAACCCCTACCTGACTACAAACTCCCTTCAGAGAGTTGGAGAGAGGGAGAGGGTCCCCCCTGAGTCTCCTCTCCTCTAGGCTCAACGCTCCCAGCTCCCTCAGCCTCTCCCCATCAGCCTTTCCCTCCAGTCCCTTCCCCAGCCTCTTTGCTCCTCTGGAACCACTTCACTCCCTCCAACTTTTTCTTGAAGGGAGGGTCCCAGCTCTGCCCCCAGGACTTGAGGAGAGGCCTCCACAGCGCCCAGTACAGGGGCGGAATGATGTCCCTAGTCCTGCTCCCACACTGTTGCTGATACAATTCATTCTGTGTTTAGTGATTTATTAATCACTAGTGTTTAGTGATTGATTAATCACCAAGTGATGGTTATTAATGTCTTTAGCTCATATTTCCCCATGTTTCTCATAGTATCTGGTGGTGCCCAGAGCACTAAGAGCTTGCAGTTCAGTTCATCCAGTCTCAGATGCTTTTGACTTTCTGTTCATTTGCAAATAGAAAAGAAAGAGAGAAACGTGAGAGCACGTTGGAGAGTTCATGTGTTGGTCTTTGGTTGCTCGTAGAAAACAGAAGATTCTACCTCCAAGATTGATTTTTATTGTCTCCAGACATGATTTGCCTTGAAATCAATGCAATGAATGTAGAATGCCATTGCAAGTAGAGGGCATTGATCTGCAGTGGGTCTATTAATTCCCTCTGATAAAAACCAAAATGAAAACCCTAAACACGTTGGTGTTCCGAGAGAGCAAGCGAGACCCAACTTAGAGCTGATCTACAGGAAAAACCTGCTTGAAAATCTTGTGCTTGAAATGCTTTCTGCAGGTAAAGGGGAAGGTGTAGCTGGATCTTTCACACTGTGGCACTAATGGGTGTTTAAGCCAGTGGGGTAATTAGATGGTTCATCAAACTGGCTGCCTAGGTCCACCCAAGGAGTACCAGCGAGGTGAATGGGAATCCAGCCCAAGGGAAAGCAGCGCTTTGTCCGCCCTCCCTCACGTTGGATGCAGCCCCGTGTGCTTGGCATCGCTCACCTTTGTCTTAGCTGCTTGTTTGGAGCCTCTGGTAATTGAGCATCAACTCTTGCACTTGAGCATTCATGCTTGAACCTGAAATTACCTTGTCATCCACTCTGGCTTTCATTAAACAGCTAACAGATGCCCTGGCATGCTCTTGCCGCGCTGCGTGATGCAGAGTCAGAGCCGCGTGCGCTGAAATGGCTGTGGTCTGTACGGTCTCCTCTGCTCCAGCCTGGGATAAATGTCCTGCTGGCCGCTCTGTTGGGATAAGTGTCCTGTGGGCTGTCTGAGCTGCTCTCTGCTGTTTAACTCTGATGTGTCCTCTGAGTAGAATAAGTTGGACACTAGTATTTCCTGATGGGAGGTTGCAGTGAGGCAGGGATTGGCCTCTTCTCCCCAGGGACTAGCAGCAGGACAAGAGGAGATGGGTCAGGTTGTGCCAGGAGAGGGTCAGATTGGATCTGAGGAAAAACCTCTTCCCAGAAAGAGTGGAGAGGCCTTGGAACAGGCTGTCCAGGGATGGAGTGGAGGCACCGTCCTTAGAGGGGTTCAACAACCAGGCAGCCAGGGTGTTTCAGGAGCTGGGTTAGTGGTTGGAGGTTGTAGGGCAGACAGTTGGACTTGATGATCTTGAAAGTCTTTCCAACCTTGATGATTCTGTGATTCTATCCAGAAGATACTTGCATGCTCTAGCCCGACCTTTTTTTTTTTTTTTAAAATAATCTAAAAAATCCTTGGCCTTGAGCACCAGTCTGATTCATTTTCTGTCGCTGCTGTTATGCCACAGTGGATCATATCCCACTGTGTCCTGCCCTCCGGGTCGATATGACACGGTATCACGCAGCATGAGCTACAAACAGGCAACACGGTGATGCAAAGCTGTTTACCCTAAACAAGTGATCCCTCTAAATGGACACCCAATCAATAGCAGATCAGGGTGGGAGGCTGCTTTTCAGCCTGGGTAATTGTTACCCTCAGCCGGTGCCCAGGGTGTCTGCAGCCTGCAGCTCTGCGGCTCAGAAATGCTTCGCTGCATCCCAAAACGAGACGTGAGTGCTGACAGCACTAGCGGCTAATGATGAGCTCCCTTTAGCAGGGGATGAGGCAAAGCAGTAGCAGCCTTCCTACAGCTCCGTTTCTTCTAAAAAAACTAAGAAAACTGGGTTAAAATCCCCTGCAATAAAAAACAACTGCATTAACTCAGCCAGAAAGGCACCAGGCTCTCTGCGATAGGCTGCAGCAGTAAAACTGTAGGAGGTAATGGAGCTCAAAAACAGGTAGAAAAGCTCAGGTAGCCCCAGAGCATCCTACTAGCAGGCTGGTGGTGGCATCCAGAGCTGTCCAGCCAAGGACCATCTGTCCTCATGAGCTTTCATGCTGCTCAGATCATCTCGGTGCTGCCGACAAGCCAAATGGCTCCGTGAGCTGCCAGCCTGGCTGGTGTGAGGAGAAGGAACTGCACAGGAGACTGCAAAGTGCTGCTTCTGTCACCAAAGCCTGTTCCTGAGAAAGCTGGCACAAAGGCAAGGCTAAGGGAGAGCTTTTGTGCTTCCCTGAGCCTTCAGTGACACCTACAGACAGTGGCCGACCCTCTGCAGAAGGTACGTTCCAGAGCAGCTCTCTTCCTCCGTGGCAAAGCCAAGCCCAGGGCAGTGTGAACTCGCTCATGCCTGCTGTCGCTGCCTTTACTCTACCTGCTGGACACCTGCAGAATGCAGTTGCCTGTGTAGTTAGTTCTTTCCCCACTGCTTCCTATTTGAGCCTAGAAGCCAGATTATTTCACTTCCTGATGGCAACAGAGACTTTTCATCCCCCTTGGCACTCTGATTCCTCCTCTAGCAGCTCCTCAGTGGTGCCAGGTGAAGTTGTTCAGAGCTGAGCTGCAACCATTTTGCTTGGGGTTTTGTCTCTCTACCCTTTATCTGAATCCTTCAGCCTTCTGTTTAAAACCTTCTCCAGACGTAACCAGCGTGCTCCAGAAGCAGAACATCAGCTCACGAGAATCACTAGTTTTACTGGTTTTAATGAGCTGTCCTAACCCACCTGACCATGTTCCTGCACGACTGGATCCTCGGGATCCTGCTGTGGCAGGGGGATGGGACTGGAGGATCTTTGGAGGTCCGTTCGGCTCCCTAATGCTCTGTGATTGTGTGACATCTGAGGAAACAACCTGCAGCTAGCCGGGGTAGGATGATAGCAGAGTGTTCAGATCAGCTCTTTCCATCTCCCTAGGTTGTCCCTCTTGCCTTGCAAGCAGGTGATAAATAAATTAGGAGCAAACTCAGGGAAAAAGAAAAGATCCTTGGGTGGTTGGTTGGGGGTTTTTTCTGTTTTAGACTTGGATGCCAACCAAGGCACTGGTGGTGCCATTAGAGCTCTCACTGTGATTTAACAAGTGCCTGATGTTGCAGGATTTGGAGATGCAAATCTAATGATTCCAGTGACCCCTTGGCTGCCTCTCGCCAAGGTGCAGCCACCGTCAGTCAACTCCTCAGTAACATTTTCCTTTTGCTGCCCTGCTGGGGTGATTAAAGGGAGGGGATGTTTTCCTGTGTTTCAGCCTGCCCAGTCCTTGAGAAGAGGTGGGTCAGCATTCTCCTTGGGGTGATTTGTAAAGCCAGGGCTTGTGCTTCTGCTGAGCATGGCTGGGTCAGATCCCTCCCATTGCATCGTTTGTCACGAGATTCTGGCCAAGCTCCCATAACTTGGACCCTGTTAACTTGCAAAGCTTCAAAACAGGGCTGGGTTGAGACTCAAAGGCCTGATTGTTGGAGCCCCTGGGTACCTGCAGTTCCTGTGGCATCCAGGAGCTGTGCTGAGCTGCTGTGCAGAGCAGGTCTTCAGCAAACACCATGTCCAGAGAAGGGCAACTGAGCTGGGGCAGCATCTGAAGCAGCTAAGGGAACTAGGGGGGATTTAAGTGGAGAAAAGGAGGCCAAGGGGAGACCTCGCTCTCCACGGCTCCCTGAACTTCAGGAGATTGGAGCCAGGTGGGGATCAGTCTCTTCTCCCAAGGAACAAGCGACAGGCAGACAGGAATCAGCCTCAAGGTGCACAAGGAGAGGTTTAGGTTGGCCACGAGGACGAATTTTTTCACAGAAGTCATTGTAGAACATGGGACCAGCCTGCCTGGGAGGTGGTGGAGTCCCCACGTCTGAAAGGATTGAAAAGACGTGTGAGCGGGACAGGGATTAGCAGAGACCTGTCAGCGCTGGGTTAATGGCTTCACTTGGTGATCTCAAAGGTCTCTTTAAACCAGAGCAATTCTGTGGTTCTGTTTGATCCTTTACGTCTTTAGAAACCACATGAGCTGCAGCAGGAAGAATCAGATTCACAGGGGACTTCTCACCCCTGGCAGGAAGCTCCGTGGAGGTGCGGGTCAGCAGCAGCGAAACGTCGGGGCTGGCTCTTGCTAAGGACCACGGCTTTCACGGATCAGTGCGGGACTCGGGCAGGAGAGCTCAGGGCTTTGCGGGAGGCACTGTCTTCATCTCAGAGTCAAGTCCTTCATAAATATTTCATAGGGGCTTGGAGCAGGGCAGAGGATGAGCTTCTGATGCTGCAGGGGATTCCAGTGAGTGATCCTGTGTGTGAGCCCCACTGCAGGTCTGGGCATTTCTGGAGCATCCTGAGCTTGGGATGTGCTGGGTCTTCCTGTGTTTCAGTGGTAGCAATCCCGAGTGACTGTAAAATCCTGATACATCAGCTATACAAAACCCACGTCTTAAGTCTGGGCGATAATTAACCACTGTTCTAATGCCTTAAACCCCATGTAGCTGAGAAATTTCCACTGCTGTATTGTGTTACCGAGTTAAACCTTGTACCTACCGGGGTTCTGCTGAGAGTCACTCTGTTTTGTTAGAAGTGGGACCAAAGTGCCGATGAATTGAATTTGTCCGAGATAATACAGCCAAGTGCCGGAGGACTTGATCTGAAGCCTCTATAGTCAGCCATTAAATCTTTCTCACCATCTCCTGGACCCCGTTAATGTTGATAAATGTGTGAAGGGTGGGTGTCAGGAGGATGGAGCCAGGCTCTGCTCAGGGGCACCTAATGATAGGACAAGGGGCAGCGGATGTGAGCTGGAGCAGAGGAGGTTTCCCATCAGTGTGAGAAGGACCTTCTTGCCAGTGAAGGTGCCAGAGCCCTGGCAGGGGCTGCCCAGGGGAGTTGTGGAGTCTCCTTCTCTGGAGATGTTTCAAACCTGCCTGGCCATGTTCCTGTGCGACTGGATCTAGGGGATTCTAGGGGATCCTACTGTGTCAGGGGGATTGGACTGGATGATCTTTCAAGGTCACTTTGAATCCCTGATGTTCTGTGGTTCTGTGTTTAATGACACAATTTGCTGCATCACAGATGGCCACAGCTTTGGGGTATTTCCTTTGGCAATGTCGTCTTCAGCAGGTCAGGGGGTCTGAAAAATGAGTCAGTTGAACCTACAACCTGACCCAAACCAGCTGCATGTCTGGCATAGCAGTTCCTACACCACATCTCACCCGAAAACCTCTCTGTCTGACATAGCTACAGGACTTGGCTTATTGGGGCTGAGCTTTTGGTTGGTTGGTACCACTCATCAATTATCCTTATTCCAACAGTTTTCTAATCTGGCCTTCTCCAGGCCTGAGCAGGCACCACTCCTGGCTTTCACATAACCTTCTTCATTGCAGGTCTGGAGAGAGTTTTCTTAAGCCAACCTTTAATTTAGGAGCAACTGATTAGGGGGGTTTGATAACTGTGGCGATCAATGTACCAGTGTGGAACCAGTCTTGGAAAGAAGAAGGTTCAACTCAACTGATTTTAACAAATCAACTAATTTTAATAAATAAACGAATTGTATCACATAAACTTTTTTAAATCTGTTAAAAAGTCTGTCAGACCCACTTTTTTCCAGCCTTCTCTTTTTCCCTTGTTCATGGTGGCTGGAAGAAGACTGGGGAGGGTTTATTAATAATGTTTCAAGCCAATAGAAAGAGAAAGGTATCGGAAGATGAAATCAGAGAGGCGATAGTTCACTTGTTGCATTAAGGAGCTGCCTCAGGGATCACTGCAAGTTGATCAGGCTCTGGTGGTGATGCTGAAGTTGTAGTAGACAGCTTGAGATCCTTCTCAAGATCCTTCTCAGGAGGCCAAGATTAATGTGTTGGGGTCTCTCCCCTTTTGTTTTCCTTGCTGTTTGTAGATCCAACCCGGGTTATGGTGTCGCCTTTCAGCATGGATGTCACCGTTGGAGAAAGCATTGTCTTGCCTTGCCAGGTGTCTCATGATCACTCACTGGACATCATGTTCACCTGGACCTTCAATGGGCACCTCATCGACTTTGAAAAGGACGGCGATCACTTTGAAAGGGTTGGAGGGGTAAGTGTTAACTCTAAAGTGATCTCCTCACAGCAGGACCTGGAGGTTCCCCATCAATGTCAGAAGGACCTTCTTCCCAGTGAGGGTGTTGGAGCCCTGGCAGGGGCTGCCCAGGGGGGTTGTGGAGTCTCCTTCTCTGGAGAGGTTTCAAACCCACCTGGCCATGTTCCTGAGTGACTGGGTCCAGGTGATCCTGCTGTGGCAGGAGGATTGGACTGGCTGATCTTTCGAGATCCCTTCTGATCCCTAGTGTTCTATGACTCTGTGAAGAAATGCAGCAGATTTTCAGCAAAGAAAGAGAAGTGGAAAGGGGTTGGTGGTTGCTCTACAGGAGTTCAGTACCCTCCGCTGAGTTTTAGGCAGCCTGAATCATTTACAGTGACTCCTGTTTATCTTTGGAAATACAGGGCTGAAAGGAAAAGGAGATACAATTTACAAGCATTGCCATTATCCCTAAGAATAAAAATCATTAAAAGATGCTCTTAAAGATTGATGCCTGGGGCAAACAGCAGCTCGTCGCAGCGCCTGTGCCCGATTGGCCTGCAAAGCAAAAAATTACTGGTTTATTAACATTCTTCTGTCAGAGAGCCACAGTCACAAGGTTGCCCTGAGATTTCTAATGTATCAGAGGCTCTGTGTCAGGAGAAAAGCATTAGAGAGAATGTTGAGCTTCCGATACATACAGAAACCTAATTAGTTCTATTCAACAGTTAATCAGACATGCACTTGGCGTTTGGAAAACAAATTACAGTGGTTAGGTGATGCAAGATTTCCTCGGAGAGTGCTGTTCTCGTGATCTTTAGCTTGAAAACACCGGGCAATCAAAATGCAGCCTGTAACACAAAGCCCTGAATGTACTGCAGATGTCTCATCGTTTGGGCTGGGCTTCACCATCAAGGGAGATGTGACCTGGGCATCAGAATTCCTGTACGTTGGGCCCCTCACTTCAAGAAAGAGATGGAGGGGTTGGAGCTGGTCCAGAGGAGCAATGAAGCTGGAGAAGGGACTGGAGGGAAAGGCTGATGAGGAGAGGCTGAGGGAGCGGGAGTGTTTAGCCTGGAGAAACGGAGACTCGGGGACCTTCTCCCTCTCTCCAACTCTCTGAAGGGAGGTTGTAGTGAGATGGGGTTCTGGCTCTTCTCCCAGGCAGCCAGTCCCAGGACAAGAGAGCAGGGCCTGAAGCTGCCAGGGGAGGGTTAGGTTGGATGTTGAGAAGCCCTTCCTCATGGAAGGGGTGCCTGGACTGGACTGCCCAGGGCAGTGATGGAGTCCCCACCCCTGGAGGTGTTGAAGGCAGCCTGAATCATTTACAGTGACTCCTGTTTATCTTTGGAAATACGGGGCTGAAAGGAGAAGGAGATGCAATTTACAAGCATCACCATTATCCCTAAGAATAAAAACCATTAAAAGATGCTCTTAAAGCCTGGCTGTGGCCCTTCGATCCCTGGTGTGGCTGCTGTGGTGATGTTTGTTGCTGGACTGAGGTGGCTGAGCTCAGAGGGCTTTTCCAGCTTCAGTCATTCTGTGACTGTACCCAGAGAGATGAAGGAGGGACTGGAGTGAACCCACTGTGCCATAAGCTTTGTCAGAGTATTCTAATGGGGAAACTGTTTAACCGACCCAAACCAGGCTCCCCCATCTCTATAGTAATTTCAGGACCATGGAATCATCAAAGTTGATAAAAACCTTCAAAATCATCAAGTTCAGCCACTCCCACTCTTACCTTCAAGGCAGATTCACATGATTTCAGTAGGCCAGGGCTCCTATTGCTGGTGCTGTCATCATCCCGTGCCGCATCAATCCATTAGTTGCAGTATCCTCCATGTGATAACGACGTTTAGTGCTCGTTAACAAGTGATTGTAACCACTTTGCCCTACTCTATCAGCAGGATTCAGCCGGTGACTTGATGATCAGAAGCATCCAGCTGAAGCACGCCGGGAAATACGTCTGCATGGTGCAAACAAGTGTGGACAAGCTATCGGCGGCTGCAGACCTGATTGTAAGAGGTATTTGAATTTTATTACTGTTGTTGGGAGATGTAATTTCATTTTATTTTACTCTATTTTATTCTCTTCTACTTCATTCTACTTCGTTCTATTCTATTTTATTTTATTCTACTCTGTTCTGTCGTCTTTTGCTGGTAGGACAGTTGCAGGGCTCAGAAATTATTCACTGGGCTCTTCCAGCGTCTTTGTACTTCAGCAATGTGCTCTGACCGCACGTTGGGGTTAGCAGTAGGGTCTCAAAACCCCTGTCAAGGGGCTTTCATAGGTTCATGCTCACAGGACAGACACACAGACAGACCCACTGGGGTGTGTTCAGGTCCTGAATGCAAGAATTGCACCCACTGAGATCACTGCTATCTGCAGCTACCTGGGAGAAGGGTGTAGAGAGGTGGGGGTTGGTCTCTTTTCACAAGGAACAAGTGATAGGACAAAGGGAAGTGGCTGCAGGTTGCACCAGGGAAGGTTTATGTTGGACATGAGGAAAGACTTCTTCCTGGATAGGGCCATCAGGCCTTGGAACAGGCTGCCCAGGGAGGGGGTTGAATCCCTCAGTGTGTTGAAAATTCATGGAGATCTGGAGCTCGGGGACAGGGTTTGGTGGTGGCCTTTGGACAGTCAGTTGGAACTCTTCCAACCTAAGTGATTGATTCTATGATCATTGATTTGATGAATTGTGCAGTGGAAGCAGCATCCAGCTTATCCACTGTGTTCCTACCTAGCAGAATTGTTCCTTTTCTGGAGTAAACATGATTTAGGGACTTCACCTCATATTTCAAGATCTCTTTGAGGCCGGGTTGGATGGGGCTCTGAGCAACCTGATCTAGTGAAGATGTCCCTGCCCGTGCAGGGGGGTTGGAACTCGATGATCTTTAAGATCCCCTCCAACCCTGGCCATTCTGTGATGTGCAGGTGTGATGTGAACAGAGATGCAGTCAGTTAACCTGAGCCTGGATCCTTTCAATAAACACGATAAATCATCCCCTGCCCTTGAGCTGTGAGAAAAGCAAGCTTTGGGGCTGCTCTGTACCTTCTTCTTGCAGTCCCCAGTCAAGGTTTGGGAGTCCTCATGGGACTCGGGGAAGGAGCATGAAAAGAAGACAGCCATTCCCCCTTTATCAAAGGTGGGCAGAGCAAAATGTTCTAGACTAGCCCTGAACCTTCCTTCAGAAACGTGTCTGCCTGCGTTTCCCTTATCCTCTCATACTGTTCCTCTTTTCACCACGTTTCCCCTGTAGACCCAGACGTTCTTAAGCCACTGGGCTCCTGGAGGCAGCCACATCACTGCTGTCCTCCTCAGGAGGTTTCTCCCCCCACCCTCCAAACGCTGGCTCTGGGAGGGGTTTTTTTGCTGCATGATGATTTCAGATGACTTTTTGAGGGGGGTCTGTTTTGCACAGACATTTCAAAACCTCCTGCTGCTGGGCGCCTGGGTTAGGTAATTTCCTTCAGCACTGCCTCTGTAAACAAGCAGGAGGAACATGAAATTCTCATGAGAAAGTGACCCTCTGTGGTGGGGAAAATGCTAATCTCTTTGCTCACTGAAAACATCACTGGGGACGTCGCCGTCGGGGCTAAGCGGTGAGACTGGAGCCGGGCTGGAATTGCTGGTGAACAAATGGAGTCTTGGGGATAGGTGGTTTAAGTTCTTTTAATATCGATGTTTTGTCGAAACAGCAGTCGATACCGATAAGCAAGTCAATAATTGATGGGAGTACTGGACAGGGAACTGAACAGGGAACAGTGAACAAGAGCTCACAGAGAAGCACCTGTCTGTCAGCAGCCCAAAAATGCTAGGAAAAGCAGTAACTCCTAGTGTCTTCCGTCTCTTGCCCTTTCTAGCCTGAGCCCCACATTCCAGACCATGGTGAGTAACCAGTTGGGAATAGCCAGAGGAGTAATTTGTGATGGATCCAGTGAAACTCCATTTCTCTGGTGTAACTTGCGGTGAGGAACCGAAGGAGCAGCCTGCTCCTTGAGGTTGTAGCTGCTCCCCCACTCAGCCAAACAATTCAAAGTTTTAATTTCTGAGGTCTTAAATCTGTCCAGAGCTGCTCCACCTTTCATTTTCAAGACAGGCTATTGGAAGGTTTTGGGGTGTTTCAGGGTAGTTAAATGTGTCCAGCTTGTACCAGAGTAATTCTAGTCCAAGGGTGGGCTGCAAGAGAGTTTCTTTGAGTTGGTGCTTTTGGGAAGAGGCTTCACCTCAGGTACCACTGCTGCAGGAGGAGAGGTCCGCTCTGATCAGTGCATCCTGCAGTGCTTCACTGGCTCAAAGGAACCTGATGGTGAAGCAGAAAACACTGGTCCCTACGCGGACACAGGCTGGTCCTTTTTTCTTCACCAGCCTCTGGGTGCATCCAGGCTGCGGCCCAAAGTCATCCCTGGAACAGGCTGCCCAGAGAGGTGGTGGAGGCCCCATCCCTGGAACCACTCAAGGTCGGACTGGATGGGGCTCTGGGCAGTCTGGTCTGGTGAGTTGATGGCCCTGCTTGTTGCAGAGGGGTTGGATTAGAGGATCTTTAGAGGTCCCTTCCTATGATTCTCTGATTTGTAGAGGCCAGTCCTGAAGCAGCTGAAGTGAGATAGCTGAGCAGATCCAGGGCTACAGCATGTGTGGGTAGCTCAGATGCTCTCATCTCTAGGGTCACAGTCTCATCTAGGCCACCAGAGCTGCTAAAGCACAGCTGAAGCTTAACTTCTCTGCAAGCTCTCTGTTCAGGGAAGAACGAAGTGCTCCCTCCTTGGGTCACTGCAAAGCTCCAAGCACCCACTCCTCTCCAGAGGATAAATCTGTTGAGGAGAGGTGGAGAGAGTTGGGGCTGTTCAGTTTGAGGAAGAGGAGGCTGAGGGGAGACCTGATCACTCTCTACAGATGCCTGAAAGGGCACTGGAGAGATGTTGGTGCTGGGCTCTTCTCACAGGTCAGTAGTTACTGAAGCAGAGGGAAGGGCTTCAAGCTTCAAACAGGGGAGGGTTAGACTGGACATCAAGAAGTTGTTCATCATAGAGACAGTGGTCAGGCCCTGGACTGGGCTGCCCAGGGTGGTGGTTGAGTCCCCATCCTGGCTGTGTTGAAAAGTCACTGAGATGTGGTGTTAGGAGATATGATTAGGGGTGACCTTGTAGAGTAGGGTTGATGGTTGGAGTTGATGATCCCAAGGGTCTTCCCAACCTGAATGATTCTGTGATCCTCTCCTGCAATTCTTCCAACAGGTCCCCCAGGTCCCCCAGAGGCTGTGATGATAGATGAAATCACCGACACCACAGCTCAGCTGTCCTGGAGGCCAGGAGCAGACAACCACAGTCCCATTACAATGTATGTCGTGCAAGCCAGGACCCCATTCTCGGTGGGATGGCAGGCAGTCAGCACAGGTAGGTCCATCCGAGAGCTCCAGGTCCATCTGGATCCACAAGCAGAGCAGCTCTGCACCCTGAAGAGAAAAGCAATTTCACTGGCTGCAGAGTATGGGTCTTATTAACAAGTTTGGAGTTTGGCAACCCCAAGATTTAGGGTGCAGCTGGTGCCATTACTCATCCATTTTTCTCATGAATGTTTAAGGGAGAGCAGAATGAATTCCTATCTGTTGTTGCCGCGCTGGAGATCTACAACAGTAATTGTGGTCTGTAAAGACATCCCTCAGGGACACACCGTGTCATCGGGCCTATCTTTAAGGAGAGTTATTTTCCTAGGAGAAGTGGGGGGAAAAAACCCCATGATGGAATTGCTCATTCCGTCAGAGCTTAATTCTGTTCCAGTAACCATTAAATAGAGGGAACAGGGTGTTCTGAAACACCAGAGAAATAAAAACCCTTTAACCCTTGTTGTCTCCAAAACCCTTTACCCTGTTGTCTTCAAAACCCCTTTACCCTGTTGTCTTCAAAACCCCTTAACCCTGTTGTCTTCAAAGCAAATCTTGATCTGTCCTCATCCACTTGGTTTCCATTGCCCCTGGCTGTGAAAAGGGTGCCTGACAGCTCACTTCTAATAGTATCAGGCACCTGTGACCCCTTCCCAGCAGCCTTCAGTGGGTTCCTGACCTGCAGCTGTCTCCCAGTTCCAGAGGTCATCGATGGCAGAACGTTCACAGCGACGGTGGTGGGACTGAACCCTTGGGTCGAGTATGAATTTCGAGTAGTGGCTGCTAACCTGATTGGGATCGGAGAGCCCAGCAGACCTTCGGAGAAGAGAAGAACTGAAGAAGCTTGTAAGTAGCACTGGGCAAGAGTTAAAGCCTGCCAGAGAAGTGCTCAGCACTGCTGGTGTTGCTGTGCAGGAAGATGAGGCGTACTCTCTGCACCTGTTGCTCCCCTCCCTCCTAGGATTGTGTGCAAACAACAGGCAGGGCAAGTCCTGGAGGGCTCTTTTTCTCCTTCCATGTGATTCCTGGAGAAGATTTCACACCTTTTCCCTGCAGAAAGCAACAGTTTTTTGGAAAACACTACTCCAACTCCATGAATTAACTGTGAGAGCAGGCCCTCTGGTTTCTCATGACTGATGGAAGCTCTGGAGCACAGGATACGGCACCTTGAGAGCAGGAGTTTGAGCTTCATAGCTGGAGCATCTGCAGCACCTTGGTGTTGGGGGCTGGAGTGGCTTGGACCTCACCCTTTGGGCCATCAGTGTTGGAGCAACCACCCTGGGCTGCTCTGTGGGTTGGATGACTTGTCAAAGGGTAGACACACACACAGAACATTAGGGATTGGAAGGGACCTTGAAAGATCATCCAGTCCAGTCATTCCACCACAGCAGGATCCCCTAGATCCAGTCACACAGGAACATGGCCAGGCAGGTTTTAAACATCTCTGGAGAGGGAGACTCCACAACCCCCCTGGGCAGCCCCTTCCAGGGCTCTGTCACCCTCACCGTGAAGATCTCAGATTGATGTGGCTCACACCTGTTGCCCCTTGTCCTATCACTGGGTGCCCCTGAGCAGAGCCTGGCTCCATCCTCCTGATACCTGCCCTTTCTGTATTGGTCAGCATTCATGGGGTCACCCCTCAGTCTCCTTTTTCTCAGCTCAGGAGCCCCAGCTCCCTCAGCCTTTTCTCATCAGGGAGATGCTCCCCTCCCTTCATCACCTAGACTACCTTACGGAGACCACCAAAGGAATCAAAACCAAGACATCATTCCATCAGCTTCACTGAAGGTCTGTCTTCTGCAGCCCCTTCTCAAACCCACCACTGCCTCCTGGAACCTCACTGCATCTGAAGGCTGCGGCAGGCAGAGCTTAACGGTGGTCCTCAGCCTCAGGTTGCAGGATTCCAGCACATTGTAGCATCCTCAAGAGCTTTCCTGCTCCTTGACGCTCTCCCTGTCTTTGATCTGGCAGAAAGGGGTCAGCATGGGGGCTGCAGAAAATCTGCCTCGGCTATGGGAAGCCTCTGCGAGGTGGCTCCTCTCTTCTCTTGCAGCCTGTTAGGGAACAGCCTGTGAAATAGGAAAATAAAGAAGAAGCCTGGGTTTTTATTTTAAATGAGAGATAAATGTTTGAACTAAACAATTAGAGGCTGAGCACACAAGGTAATTGAGGCGCTTTTAATACTCCGCTATTGACATCCTCCCGATGTGCTGTTTGCCACAGCAAATTAGTCAGCTTCTAATAGTGTTTCTGGTACCCAGCAGGGGAAGGCCAGCAGAACCCCCTTCTGTTCCATTTCACTGAGCTTTGCTGGCTTCCAGGTTGTCACATGCATCTCCTGCAGCTTTGTTTTTCCTTTGCAGTGCCTGAAGTGACTCCGGCTAATGTCAGTGGAGGTGGAGGGAGCAAGTCTGAGCTGGTCATTACTTGGGAGGTAAGTGAAGTCCAGACAGAGAGGAGCAGTAATAGAGCCCTGACCTAAACACAGCCTTTCAGTCCTGACCCCAGTGAAGCTTCTGGAGATGTCCAAAAAGCCCAGCTTGTGTGATAAAAACAGTCCAGCTATAAACATTGAGCTAAACTAGAGGGAAAGTCAGATGAGGAGAGGCTGAGGGAGCTAGGGGTGTTTAGCCTGGAGAAGAGGAGACTCAGGGGGAACCTTCACATTCCTGTGCAGTTTGATCTGGGCAATCCTGCTGTGGCAGGGGGACTGGACTGGATGATCTGTCGAGGTCCCTTCCAATCCCTGATGTTCTGTGATTCTCCCTCTCTCCAGCTCCCTGAAGGGAGGTTGCAGTCAGGTAGGGGTCAGGCTCTTCTCTCAGGCAACCAGCACCAGGACGAGAGGGCAGGGCCTGAAGCTGCACCAGGGGAGGGTTGGGTTGGATGTCAGGAAGCCCTTCCTCATGGAAAGGTTGATCAGAGCCTGGACTGGGCTGCCCAGGGCAGTGGTGGAGTCACTGTCCCTGGGGATGTTGAGGGGCAGCCTGGCTGTGGCCCTTAGTGCCCTGGTCTGGCTAATGTGGTGATGTTAGGTGCTGGGCTGGGCTGGATGAGCTCAGGGGGCTTCTCCAGCCTCAGTAATCCTGTGATGCTCTGAAAACCCCATCCCAAGCCCCGCGTTCAGAGAAGGGTTGTGCCGGGTACCATGGGCTGTGCATCACTGCCTCTACAGGAGTCCGCCCCACCTCCAGCAGAACATGGATGGGCAGAAACCACCTGAGGGATAAAACAGAGTGTTTGGGACCAGCTGAGGATTGTTGTTGCTGCCTGTCAAGTTCTATCCCTCACCCCTGCGCTGAGCTACGGGGCAGCAAACAGTTAAGAGCGCAACACGTTGCACATCGGCTTTCATTGCCGCTAACGAACGAGCAGAGCGATGTTTAATATTCCTTGCGGCAGTCAGGGTGAGAACTTTAGTCATTTGTCTGCTCATATTTTCATGTTCCAATGGGATGCAGCTGGCATATTTTTCCTCATAATGAACTTCACTAGATGGGCTAACGCTTCCCCTTCGCTCTATTTCTGACTGGGCTGGCAGAGGGAATCACCAGAGATATTTTTAAGGTTATTAAAACACTATAAATGGCTTTTTGTCCTGAACCACCACAACAGCTCAACGTGCTGCATTGCCTCCGCTGCTGAGCTAATTATCCGCTCCGCGTCTCCCCGAGATCCTGCAGTGTGGTTCAGAAACCACACACGGCAAGAGCACCCGCCGTTGGGTTGAGTCGTCTTCGGCACAAAATAGAACTTGGGAGAACAGGCAGTTGGCTCTTCCCAAGTGTCCACAGGCCTCTGCTTTATGGTCTAGTGTGTTTGCTGGGCAACAGGTAGCCACCAGAAGTAACCCCTGCCCATGCTCGAGCACCGTGGGCATCTATGGAGGAGAATCCTGTGACTGCAGATTGGTTTAATACAAGGGAAGTTAGGAATTGGATGCAGCATCTAGGGGGCAGGAGGTGTCAGCGTGTCCAGAAGTGATGTGGAGGTGACAGGGTGTGTTCTTCAAGGCTTCGCATGCAATTCCAAAGGCACAGAGAGATCATTAGGGGTTGGAAGGAACCTCCAAAGGTCGTCAAGTCCAACCCCGCTGCTGGAGCAGGATCCTAGCAAGCTCAGCACTTTTTTGGGGAAGAGGACAAGAAAATTCCTGAATACAATAGAAAAGGCAAGAGGTTTGGGAGTCCTCAGCTGTCAGCAGATGATTGGGTTGTTTAGCTCATGGCTGTAGATAAGTCACACACACAGACACACAGATCATTAGGGGTTGGAAGGGACCTCCAGGCGTCATCAAGTCCAACCCCGCTGCTCGAACAGGATGATTGATAGAACCTAGGACAGGTCACGCAGAAACACATCCAGATGTGTCTGAAAAGTCTCCAGAGAAGGAGCCTCCACAACCTCCCTGGGCAGCCCATTCCAGTGCTCTGTCACCCTCACAGTACTTCTCATGTTAAGGTGGAACTTCTGTGCTCCAACTGACACCCAGTGGCCCTTGTCCTATCACAGGGCGCAAGTGAAGAGAGAGTGTCTCTTTCTTCTTGACACCCAGCCCTCCTGGATTTGTAAACAGGCATTAAGTCCTCCCCTTCCTCTCCAGATTGAAAAACCCCAGGTCTCTCAGTCTCTCCTCTTAAAGCAGATGCTCCAGTCCCCTCATCATCCTCATGGCCCTCCGTTGGACTCTCTCAGTCAGATCTCTGTCTCTCTTGAATCAGGGAGCCCAGAACTGGATGCAATCTAGGTGTGGTCTCACCAGGGCAGAGGGAGAGAAGAACCTCCCTCAATCTGCTGGACACACTCTTCTTAATGCACCCCAGACCTGAGAGCACGTGCATGTGCTCTGGGCGAGCAAGAACTGTGTTCGGGGTTCACCCCAGCAAACCTCAGACTCAGCCACTGCAGTACCTGTAGCAACTCAGATTGTTCCTGGAGGCTCCATCTCATCAGTGAAGGAGGGTGGGCACCCATGAAGGTAAATTAAGCCTTAGGGTTTGCTGCTTCCCCCGCTGACTACAGAGAGCTCATGGAGCAGCAAGGCTCTGGTACAGACAGGATGGGATCAGAGTAGATGCAGAGTAGGACTCCAGCTACCACCCAGCTAGGACAGCAGCTTTAGAAGGACCAGGAGGCAACAGCCAGCAGGCGGATGGGGAGATAAATGCGTCTCATTGCTCCAAGTGCTCTCCCCATGATCTCCCTGCCCACAGACAGTGCCTGAGGAGCTGCAGAACGGAGGTGGCTTCGGGTACGTGGTGGCCTTCCGCCCCTTCGGCACCATCAGCTGGATGCAGACCGTCGTGGCCTCCCCGGACGCCTCCAGATACGTCTTCCGCAACGAGACCTTGCCACCCTTCTCCCCCTACGAAGTGAAAGTGGGCGTCTACAACAACAAGGGAGAAGGGTCATTCAGCCCTGTGACGGTCGTCTACTCAGCAGAGGAAGGTAGAACCAGGAGCCCACTCCATTCCTTCTCTGCTCCCGGGACGCGGTGTAGAGGGCGTTGGCTGGGTCTTAAAAGGGTTTGGTGTCCACCTTGACATCTCCTTCGATACCTCAGTCTTGCTCTGATTTATAATAAATGGCGAGCCCGGTGAATTCTTTTGATAGTCATTGCAATAACATCCATCGTAATGAAATCTTTTGATAGTAATGGAAAAATAATGTGTAATCCGGGAAGAGTTCCGCCGAGGTTTGGGATGAATTAATGTCCACTGATTAGAAGATGTTCCCTCTTGTCCTAATTACAGTCCCCAGCATCCCGGGTTGGCTCGAGTGATGACAAGCTGTTATTTCCGAGCTAGACGAGCGGTGCCGTCTGGAACGGGCCGACAGGAGACGGGGAGGGTTGTTTTGGTCACGACTCTTCCTTTTCTCGTGCAATGAAGAAAATAAATCCCCCAGAGTTTGGGACTAATTGAACACAACATTGAAAACTCGTTTCGCTTTGGTTTTGACTCTTCTACCCAGAGCCAACGAGAGCCCCCACCACCGTTTCAGCCCGAAGTCTTTCTGCCTCAGACGTCGAAGTTTCTTGGGCTCCTCCTTGGGAGAACCAGCAGAAAGGAAGGATACAGGGCTACGAGGTAAGGGAACTCCACACCATGTCCTTTCAGTCCTAAGTCTGACGTGGAGATAGGTCATGGGCAGTGCTGCTCGCTGCCACCATGGGGCAGGGGGGTTCCCGCGGTGTGTTTGTCATGGGTTCATAAATCATAGGGTTGGAATGGACCCCCAAAAGGCATCTAGTCCAACACCCCTACAGCAGGCAAGGTCATCACTCACCAGACCAGACTGCTCAGAGCCCCAGCCAGCCTGACTGTGAGGGCCTCCCTCCCATCTCTGGGCAGCCTGTTCCAGGGATCCCCCACCCTCAGATTCCAGACCTTTTTCCTCCTATCCAGCCTCAATCTGCTCTTTTCCAGCTTCAAGCCATGGCCCCTCGTCCTATCATTCCCTGCCCCTTGGGAACAGCCTTCTCCAGTCTTCTGACAGCCCCCTTCAGGGATTGGAAGGTCACTATATGGTCCCCCCCTGCCAGAGCCGCCTTCTCTCCAGGCTAAACAAGCCCAACTCTCTCAGCCTGTCGTTGTAAGAGAGGTGCTTCCTTTTCTCTCTTCATACACAGATTCCTCTCACACAGTGAATAATTATCCGTAATTACGCAATTAAAACTCTCTCAGACATCCTTCTGTGTGTGATCTGGCTGCACATGGAGAGCTGAGCTTGCTGGGAGTGACCTGTGTGAACCTGCTGCCCTGGCCAGGCAGTGCCTGAGGTCCTGGGGAGAGAGCACCAAGCCAGGCTGATTTCTAGCAAGGGAACAAGAAGGGATTGTAGCGGGGTGCAGGATCTGTCCCTGTGGCACCTACACTTGGGGTAGAAGTGGCAGGGTCAGCACTGGATACAACCAGGTGCTGCCAGCCCACGGTGCCTGCTCTGCTCCCCAGGTCAGGTGCTGGAGATACGACGAGAAGGAGGAGAACGCGAAGAGGGTTCGAACAGTTGGCAACCAGACGTCTGCCAGAGTCGGCAACCTGAGGGGCAACGCGCTCTATCACCTGGCGGTCAGGGCGTACAACACAGCCGGCACCGGCCCCTCCAGCGCCGCCGTCAACGTCACCACCAAAAAGCCCCGTGAGTAGGGGCGGGGATGGGGAGCTCTGGCCGGGGAAATGTTCTGCAGTGCTGCCGTGTCTCGTTTTCAAGCTTCCTTGAGTCTGAATGATAGAATGATGGAGTCACAGAACATGAGGGATTGGAAGGGGTCTCAAAAGTTCATCCAGTCCAGTCCCTCTGCCAGAGCAGGATCCCCTAGATCCAGTCACACAGGAACATGGCCAGGTGGGTTTGAAACGTCTCCAGAGAAGGAGACTCCACACCCCCCCCCCCGGGCAGCCCCTTCCAGTGCTCTGTCACCCTCACTGGGAAGAAATTCCTTCACATGTTGATGTGGAATGATAGAGTCATTGTGGTTGGGAAACACCTTTAAGTTCATTGAGTCCAGCCGTTAACCCAGTTGTCCCGCGGGTGCTGCGCTAAGCAGAAACTAACTCTTGAGGCTAGAGCAGCTGGAAAACAGCTCTGTTAAATGAGCACTTAACCCAGATCTAGACTGGCTGTCAAAAACCCAACCAAACCCAGCCACTGTTCTGTGTTCTCTGAAGAACAGAGCCGCTCGTGAGCAGTGCTGCAGGCAGAGGGAACCCCCCTGGGTTACTTCACACAGTGTAAAATCACAGTGAAGTCCAGCCAAGGCTTTGAGCCCCCGGAAGCTGTTGTAGGTTTCTCCAGGTCCTCCTCATTTATGATGGTTCCACAGCACCTGCAGTTTGCCCCCACTGTATCTCTCTCATTTGATGCCCTGCCCTGTGCACTTTGTGCCCTCCCTTGAGGTTTATTTCTTAAACCCCTCCTTCTGTACTGCACCTGAGTTTGACAGAAGGAGCCCTCCCTGCACAGGGACAACTCTGCCTAGGTCAGGCTATTCAGAGTCTCACCAAGCCTGACCTGAAATGGCTCCAGGAATGGGGCCCCCACCACCTCCCTGGGCAGCCCATTCCAGCCATCAACCACCCTCACATTGAAGAACTTGATCTACTATCCAGCCTCAACCTGTCCTTTCCCAGCTTGAACCCACTGCTCCTTGTCCTGTCTGTACAAGGAAAAGACTCTTGAAAAGACCTTCTCCTGCCTTCCCGTAGCCCCCCTCAGGTACTGGAAGGTCAAAAGAAGGTTCCCCTGGAGCCTTCTCTTCTCCAGGCTGAACAGCCCCAACTCTCTCAGCCTGTCCTCACCCAAGAGATGCTCCATCCCCTCATCATTGTAGTGGCCTCCTCTGGACAGCCATGGTGGGAGAAGCCTCGTCTGGACTGGGAGGGATCCAGCTGGGCGTCAGTGCCCCTCAGGAGCACAGTGCTGTTCATTTCTGAAGGTCTTTTCCAATCTCAGCAGTTCCCTGGTTCTCTGTTTCGGTGCAGCTCCCAGCCAGCCCCCCGGGAACATCATATGGAATTCGTCCGACTCCAAGATCATACTGAACTGGGACCAAGTGAAAGCACTGGACAACGAGTCAGAAGTGAGGGGCTATAAAGTGAGTGTCAGCAGAGGCAGCAGGGTGATCCTGCACTGCCTCCCTCCCCACCCCTGCTCCCACTAGGAGTCCTCCTCAAGCTTCAGTCATGGCCAGATGCTGGTGGTGGGACCCTTTCCGTGGATCCTGTGTCCAGCTGGGGTTTCAGGAAGAACAGATGAGCTGTTTTTCACGGCACCTGCATGTCTTTCTGGGTTACAAGCGAAGCATTTCTCGAAAAGCAGAGGCCATACCTGTGTAGGGTGAGCACGTTCTGCCCCTGTGAGCACCCATGAGGGTCTCAGCCCATGGACCTTCATTCTGCCTGCAGGGCTGGCTCCTGCCTTTGGTGGAGACTTTCTGCTGTTGACTCTGTAACTGCAGATAAATCAAATGCTTTTCTGATAGCTCCCATCTCCTTCAGAAAGCAAAGGCAAAAGGAAAAGAGTGAGGCCTCATGAGTAGCTGTTTTAATAGGGTGTAATGGAGCTGGAGAGAGAGCTTGGGAAGAATCCAGCTCCATCACCTCACCCGGCGGTTCCATTTGGCCCCGGGAAGGCGTCAGTGTGTAATTCCAGACGTCGCCTCAAGGGTTGAGCTGTGCAGACATTTCCCACCAGAGCCTCAAACACTGCAGGACCTGGACACGGTCTGTGTTGTGTTCACTGAATCCCAGAAAGATTGAGGCTGGAAAAGCCCTCTGAGCTTTCTCAGCCCAGGACATGACACCACCACAGCGGCCACACCAGGGCACTCAGGGCCACAGCCAGGCTGGCCTTCAACACCTCCAGGGGTGGGGACTCCACCACTGCCCTGGGCACTCCAGTCCAGGCTCTGATCACCCTTTCTGTGAGAAAGGGCTTCCTGACATCCAACCTAACCCTCCCCTGGCAGCTTCAGGCTCTGCCCTCTTGTCCTGGTGCTGGTTGCCTGGGAGAAGAGCCCGACCCCCACCTCACTACAACCTCATTTCAGAGAGTTGTAGAGAGGGAGAAGGTCCCCCCTGAGTCTCCTCCAGGTTAAACCCCCCCAGCTCCCTCAGCCTCTCCTCATCAGCCTTTCCCTCCAGTCCCTTCCCCGGCCTTGTTGCTCTTCTGGAACCACTCCAACCCCTCCATCTCTTTCTTGCAGTGAGGGGCCCAGCACCCCCCCAGTACTGGAGGGGAGCCCTCCCCAGTGCCCGGTACAGGGGCAGAATGACGTCCCCAGAGGGCAAGGGATGTCTCTGCCATTACTGCCTCCTTTTCTCTCTGCCTTCGGCTGCAGGTTCTGTACAGGTGGAGCAGGCAGGGCAGCACGTCTGTAATCGAAACGAATAAAACATCGGTGGAGCTCTCCCTGCCCTTCGAGGAGGACTACATCATAGAGATCAAACCCTTCAGCGACGGCGGCGACGGAAGCAGCAGCGAACAAATCCGAATCCCAAAGATATCAAGTAAGGACCAGTGTCCCTGTCCCTCCCCTCCTCACCCACTGGTAGGACAGACCCCCTTCACCCCAGTCACCTTTTGAGTCTTCTCAAGCCTTGAAGCAGAGCAGGGACAGGCTGGAGGGCTGGGCATCTTCTGGAGCCCATAGTCATAGAATCATCAAGGTTGGACAAGACCTTCAAGATCATCAAGTCCAACCATCTGCCCTGCAACCCCCAACCACTAGCCCATCTCCTCAAACACCCTGGCTGCCCCTTTGCTGAACCCCTCCAGGGACGGTTCACCCCTTCTCTGGGCAGCCTGTTCCAAGGTCTCCCCACTCTTGCTGGGGAGAAGTTTTTCCTCAGATCCAGCCTGACCCTCCCCTGGCACAACCTGACCCCATTTCCTCTGGTCCTGTTTGTAGTCCCTAGGGCAAAGAGGCCAACCCCAGCCTCACTCCAGCCTCCCTTCAGGTAGTTGCAGAGAGCAGTGAGGTCTCCCCTCAGCCTCCTCCAGGCTGAACAGCTGCAGCTCCCTCAGCTTCAACCTGTCAGCCCTGTTCCCCAGACCCCAAACCAGCCCAGTTGCCCCAGGTTATTCCAGCCCACATCTCTGCTTTCATCCCAAGTCCAAATCAAACCCTAAGAAGCAGCGTCGCAGCCACTTCTGTCTGCCTTTAATTCTCCCCAACACTCGGCTGGCCGTTCCTTCCACGCTCCTAGAGCTGTTGAACAGATCGTTCCGCTGCCGTCCGCTGTAGCCAAGTGCAAGCCGGGCTGTTCAGAGGCTTTAAATTTATCGGGCTGCTGTACAGCCGCTGCCCGTTGTGTGCCGGCTGCGGAAATATTTACTTAGGGAGGCAGGAGAACAAGCAGAAGAGAGAGGATTTTATTACGCAACAGCGCTCGTGCAAAATCTCCGTGCCCCGGCTGCCATTAATAACGCCCCGTTGTAAGCTGCATTAAATCAGGAGCCTCTGCAATGCAGGAGTGCGGTGGTGAACTTGGAGCAGCGCAGAAAGCCTTCGAGTTCTCTCCGTCCTGAGGAGGTGTGGAACCCAGCAGGGGGATTGTCCCCCTGTGCTGGGTGCTGGGGAGGCCACACAGCCAGTACTGGGGGTCAGCGTTGGGCCACTCCATACAAGAAGGACCTTGAGGGGCTGGAGCAGGACCAGAGAAAGGCAACAAGGCTGGTTGAAGTGTCTGGAGAACAGTCCTTGTGAGGAGCAGCTGAGGGAGCTGGTTAGTCTGGAGAAAAGGAGGCTGAGGAGAGACCTTCTTGCTGCCTACAGCTACCTGAAAGGAAGTTGGAGATGGGGGTTGGTCTCTTCTCCCAGGGAAGAAGGGAGAGGATAAGAGGAAATGGCCTCAAGCTGCATGAGGGAAGGTTTAGGTTGGTCATTAGGAGAAACTTCTTCCTGGGAAGGGTTCTCAGGCCTTGGAACAGGCTGCCCAGGGAGGGGGTTGAGTTGCCATCCCTGGCTGTGTTGAAAATTCATGGAGATCTGGAGCTCAGGGACAGGGTTTAGTGGTGGCCTTGGGGCAGTTGGGTTCATGGTTGGACTCAGTGGTCCTGAAGGTCTTTTCCAACCTAAACGATTTTATAAAGGGAAGCAGGAACACAGGACAGTCCCAGCTGTGGGGATGCAGCTCCTCAGCTAGTGATAGGGGGCAATGGGTGTCAGCTGGAACACAGGAGATTCCATATGAACCACTTCTTCCCAGTGAGGGTGACAGCACTGGAAGGGGCTGCCCTGGGGTCTCCTTCTCTAAAGACATTTCAAACCCACCTGGACATGTTCCTGTGCGACTGGATCTGGGGGATCCTGCTGCGGCAGGGGGATGGGACTGGATGATCTTTCGAGGTCCCTGCCAATCCCTGATGTTCTGTGATTCTGTGACTCCTGCTCAGAATTAAAAACAGGGAAGAGGGGGAGGCGTGGGTTGCTGAGGGCTGCTCTCTCGACCGTCACCTCATCTTCTCTCCGCTCTCTCCTTTGCCCAGATGCCTACGCGAGAGGCTCCGGCTCTTCGACGTCCAGCGCCTGCACGCTGTCAGCCCTCAGCACGATAATGCTCTCGCTCACAGCCCGCTCCAGTTTATGACAAAAATGACACCGAGGACTTCTCCTTTC
This sequence comes from Phoeniculus purpureus, assembly GCA_028565055.1. Taxonomy (NCBI): domain Eukaryota; kingdom Metazoa; phylum Chordata; class Aves; order Bucerotiformes; family Phoeniculidae; genus Phoeniculus; species Phoeniculus purpureus. The sequence continues at coordinate 17,679,715 of JAOXOE010000745.1, forward strand.
TGCACCTAAGCAACATTTAGCTAGTTGTTTCTCGAAGACACCCAGTACTAAAGTAATCTTGTGGTTCGAGTACATCTTACCTACTGGAAAACAAATGTTTATGCTTCTTTAGGAATGGCATTAGACAGCACTTCCGCAAAGCAGCTCGAGCTTTGTCTGAAGTTTCCTTGGAAACTCTGCAATGCACTGAAAACATCTGTAAGACGATGTTACCAAAGCAGTTTACATATGTCCTTATATGCATATTTTTTATTCTATATTTAGTGTTTTATAGAATTTTTTAAAGTTCACATGCGATGTAGATATTGAGTTTCCCCCTCCCCTCCGCTACAAAACGCTACGGACGGCGTCAACGGAAAACAGGCTTTGGGATTTTGGTTGTTTTTCCTTTACGATTGGAGTTGTCCCAAGGAGATTGGCTGCGACGTAGAACCGTCCCTGCTCAATGCCGATTCGGTCTGTACCGCGGCTCTGCCGCCTGTTACGGTGGGTCTGGTGTGAAGTGCTTCTGCCACGTGATAGGTTCTGTTCATTCCAGAGGTCTGAGCAGGACAAACACGAAGTCCTCAGTCAGAACACGACAACCCTGACCGGAACGCAGCAGTTTGGGTTGGGTGTGGACTACAGGAGCTGTAGCTCATCACAGAACATGAGGGATCGGAAGGGACCTCAGAAAATCACCCAGTCCAATCCCCCTGCCACAGCAGCATCCCCTAGATCCAGTTGCACCGGAACATGGCCAGGAGGGTTTGAAACGTCTCCAGAGAAGGAGACTTCAGATGGGAGTGTAAGAAACGCCGGTGAAACTCTCACTTCGTACTGAAATCAGGGTCTTGCAGCACTCAGGCTGCACTGCTGCAGCAGTCCCCACTCCACTCCAGTCTGGCTCACGGCTCACACCCAGCACTCTGGTATCAACAAGCTGTGGGACCACCTAGACCAAGTCACACAGGAATGTGTCCAGATGGGTTTGAAACGTCTCCAGAACCCACCTTGGGCATCACGTCACGAGGGTCCATTTCTACTGCCTTGAAGTAGCTGTGGCTGCTTTCTCAAGTGGGTCGGACTGACGGTGCTGCCAAGACACGATCTCTGCCTCTGGTGACGGAACCCAAAGGAGCGAGCGAGCAAGCGACACGGGGTAAACCCGGCTGGATCCTCCTCACCTGGGGGGCTTTTATCCCAGGAAAAGCAGAACGCAGCGACTCTGAGAGGCGTGAAGCTGCCCTGGGTTCTTTCCATAACTCACCATCCGTCCTACAGCAAACTCTTGGGACAGCTGGTGGGAACCGAGAGAGCCGGAGGAGCTGCATCAGGCTGCCGGCATCTCCCAGTGAGGAAATCTCTAGCAACTCTTGCTAGACACCTGCAGAGCGAAGCAGAGTCCCGCCGGCACCACAGCACCACCCACAGCAAGAGAATTCTTAAGGGGAGGACTGTTTGTTACTCACGGGGTCATTTTGTACGTTCCCTGCGAGCGGGGCTCCCGCTGGTAAAAGGCGACGGCGTTTTCTATCCAATTCTCCAAGGTTCCAAGCACCGCCGTTGGTTCCTTCTTTGGAATTTCCTTTCTTTTTCTTGTTTCTCCTTCCCGGTAGCTTGGATTTGCCTGTAACTCATCCCTTCTTCTTCGCTTCCAGACGACTCCAGTTCCACTTTATTAGACCTTGGGACTACATTTCTTCAGTAACTTCATAACCAGGATTCCACTTGTGTAAAAGTCAGGGGTGTTGACCAGAGAACTGTTGTCAGTATTTCAAGCTGTTGTTCTTTTCTTAGTTTGAGATGGTTACTTCTATGTACGAGAAACAGTAAATCCTAAAGAAAACAGAAAAACAACAGAAAAAAAATCACAAAATGGAGAAAAATGGAACAAAAAGAATAAGAAGAATAATAATTACAAAAAAAAAAGCTGCTGTAGTTTTCTCTCCCCGGTGTAAATGATATTTATCGGTGATCTAGCAGATGTAATCTTTTTTTAAAGGTATTGGTAATAAATATTCTGTCATTTGTAAAGATACCTGTCTGCCAGCAGCCTTTTTCCCCCCCTCCACCTTCCGTCCTCCCCAGCAGCAAAGTCAACCACCTACCCGGCGATAAAGCAGGCGGCACCTGCTGCGGCCGTCGCTGACGTGGAGGTACTGAAGAAGAGTTGGGCTGAAGCTGCGCTGGTGAGACTGCACCTTGAGTACTGGGGCCAGGTTTGGGAGCCACAGGATCAGAAGGACGTGGAGGGGCTGGAGCAGGGCCAGAGAAGGGCAGTGAGGCTGGGGAGGGGGGCTGGAGAACAGGGCCAGTGGAGAGCGGCTGAGGGAGCTGGGGTTATTGAGTCTAGAGAAGAGGAGGCTGAGGGGAGACCTCATTGCTCTGTACAGCTCCCTCAGAGGAGGTTGTAGTGAGGCTGGTGCTGGTCTCCTCCCAAACTCCTAATGATAGGATGAGGGGAAATGGCCTCAAGTGGCATCGAGGGAAGTTTAGACTGGATCTTAGGAAGAAGCTCTATACTGAGAGACTGGTTGGGCACTGGAACAGGCTGCTCAGGGAAGTGCTGGAGTCCCCATCCCTGGAGGTGTTTAAAAACCAAGTAGCTAGAGCCCTTGAGGCCATGGTGTAGGGGTTAGGGAGCTGTTGGGCTGAGGGCTGGACTTGCTGATCCTGGAGGTCCTTTCCAGC
>JAOXOE010000745.1:17703243-17721400 GCA_028565055.1 Phoeniculus purpureus
TGTTAGGAAGCCCTTCCTGATGGAAAGGGTGATCAGAGCCTGGACTGGACTGCCCAGGGCAGTGGTGGAGTCCCCATTGCTGGAGGTGTTGAAGGCCAGTCTGGCTGTGGCCCTTAGTGCCCTGGTGTGGCCACTGTGGTGATGTTAGGTCTTGGGCTGGGCTGGCTGAGCTCAGAGGGCTTCTCCAGCCTCAGTAATTCTGGGACTGGGTGACAAGATCTTTAGCTGGTGTTATCCCAGAGTAACTCCAGCGAGCCTTCCTAGCTATAACATCTCTTTCCTTCTTGTTGTCGCCCAATCTGCCAGCATCCATCTTTGCAAACAGTCTGATGTTTACATAGTTCTGGACAGTATTTCTGAAGATCTCACTGGCCCTGTCTGAGGAGGAGCTTAAGCGGAGCACAGTTCAGCCATCCCTACTCGCTGTACGAGCAGTGTGGGGTTTACCCATGTATATATCCACCATCAGAGACAAACTGGTCTCACATTTTATTTAAAAGAATGTGAATGGTTTCACGTGCGGTTGGATAGAGGTAACTAGTTTATAGATTTAGCTTCGGTTTAAAAGACAGTACTCAATGTAAGTTAAAAGTACTTCTGCCCTTGCACTGTGTACATAGATCATCCTACTTCCATTATCCACACAGGAAAACCATTCAGCGCTCGGCAAGGTTCAGAGGAGTCAGTGTGGTGACATTTACAACAGTATTGTCCTTAATCTTGGGGAAAACAGTCCTGATTCTCTTTGAGAAGCAAAAGCTTTGAAATCAAGAGCTTTCTGAGTATTTTTTTTTTTTTTAAACCACAAAATACTGAGATACAGTAGACACTGAATAGGATCTTGGAAATATCTTCCAGCCTTAAAGACTTCTGTGATTCCTGTGTTTAGGTCTCCATTTCTTGGGCTGAACATTACAGTAACATGAGTCCCTAACAATTTTTAGTACCTCCTGGTACTGCTGAGTTTCTTCAGGAGGGTAGTTACAGCCTCAGAGGGGTTTTTTGGATTTCCCCGCTGTCTATGTTGGAAGGGGAAAAAAAGGATCCAGCTGCCAACAGTATGTGTGAGGAGACCTCTTAGATAACCTCTCTCATGTACAAAACTACTTACAGGGTAGTATTTTCTCTTTACTAGCATAACCGTCACATTAAGAGGATTCCTCTACCTGAGCGAATCTCCTAGTGAAACGCTGAACTAACGGCGTTACAGGAGTTCAGATAAAACGACGGTGAAAACCTCTGCTGGGAATGGGAGGGAAATACACCTTCTGAAAGATGGAAATTCTCACTCTGCACAAGGTATCTCAGGTATTTGGGTATCTGTTGTTTCTTAGTGCTACCTGAATGTCCATCTGGCATCACATTAGCTTTCAGATGAGATGTTCACTGCGTTTGTTTAAGCTCAGTGGATGTTAGTGAAAGGTCCAGACCTCCGGACTAAACTGAGCCTAAACAAATGTGTGGGTCTAAGACCCCACAGGGAACATAGTTATGGCTCTTTGTTCAGCAGGATATCCCCACTGAAGGGTTTCTTTAAAGAATAAAACAATTCTGAAAAATCTCAAACGTATCATAGAATCATAGGATGTTCCAGGCTGTAAGAGACCTCTAGAGGTCATCCAGTCCAACCTCCCTACACAGGGACAACTCTACCTAGGTCAGGCTGCTCAGAACCTCATCAAGCCTGACTTAAATGACTCCAGGGATGGGGCCCCCACCACCTCCCCAAGCCAGCCATCAACCTCCCTCACATTGAAGAACTTTTTCTAATATCCATCCTAAATCTCTCCTTTCCCAGCTTGAACCCACTGCTCCTTGTCCTATCTGTACAAACTCTCTTGAAAAGACCTTCCCCTGTCTTCATGGAGGCCCACCTCAGGTACTGAAAGGTCAAAAGAAAGTCCCCCTGCCAGAACCTTCTCTCCAGGCTGAACAGCCCCAACTCTCTCAGCCTGTCTTCATATGAGAGATGCTCCATTCCACAAATCATTGGAGTGGCCCTCATCTGGACACACTCCAGTCTATCTGCATCCTTCTTGTGCTGGGGGCTCCAGAACTGGACAGAACCCTACAATTTGTTTAAAACCCATAAAGCAGAGAAATTAAGGAAAGAAATTCTAACAGCATCCACGGCAATACCTAAAAAAGCTGCAATATTGTAAGCTGCTACCTAATTGCAGGGAATAAAGTGCTGTAGAGAACAATTAATAGCAATTTGGTCCTCAGAGCTATCACAGCAAACTCTCACCTTGTTTAAAAGCACCGATTCCAAAAGGAAACAGATGTTTGCAAACCATTACAGCTCATTTATAGGGACAATTATCTGTAAAGAGTAAGGATGTCAACGTTATTAATTGAATATCGCTCTCTATCAAGCATGAAAAATTCATCAAAATAGAAGTTCTGTTGCTGAAGTCCCACTTAGGTTGAATTTCCTGAATACTGCAGGAGACTTTCAGCAATAGAATATAGATTTTATTGGTTGTTTTCAGTTGATTTTTTACAATGTTCCAAATTGCTATAAGCTCTACATTTTAAAATGCCAAGACCTCCTCAAAAATTGTCATTCATTTCGTGCTTCACAAGCTTTAAGACCCTCAAGAAGCCAACAGACTCTTCCAATGAGGAGCTGACCTTCATTTAATGACTTGTCATTATCCATTGCAAATAATCATAGAATCATAGACTGGGTAGGGTTGGAAGGGACCTTCAAGATCATCTAGTTCCAACCCCCCTGCACAGGCAGGGACACCTTCACTAGGGCAGGTTACTCAGGGCCCCAGACAACCTGCCCTTCAACACTGCCAGGGATGGGGCAACCACAACTGCCTTGGGCAACCTGTTCCAGCATCTCAGCACCCTTATAGCAAAGAATTTGTTCCTCATGTCCAATCTCAGTCTCCCCTCTTCAAGTCTGGAACCCTTTCCCCTTGTCATCTCACTACCACCCCTGTCAAAAGCCCTCCCCCCCCAGCTCTCTTGTAGCCCCTCTCTTGTAGATTGGGAAGCTGCTCAAAGGTCATCTGGGAGCCTCCTCTTTTCAGGCTGAACAACCCCACCTTGCTCAGCCTGTCCTCAGAGGGGAGGTGCTCCAGCCCACTGAGCATTTTAGTAGGAACATTTAGTATCATTTTAATAGGAACATTTAATATCCTCTTAATAGGAACAATCAATACCAAGACAGATGAATAAACTCCAGCCCACATTTCCAGGTAAATACCCATTTCTGGCCCCTTTTTCCTTCCCTCTATTTTATGTCAACTGACTGTTGTAGGTTCTTACAGGGCTTCTATACTATCTCCAGATGCATCATGGAGCTAGGCCTGTTTTCTTGAGAGCTTTTTTGAATATTGTCCTCTTGAGCTTGTAACTTTTGGGGCCATTTAATTAAACACCTAGAACAGAGGCCAATTCATTTTGCCTTTTCCTAAATGGCTAACAGTTCAATGAGTCAATGAATCTTTCATTACAAATAGGGCCCTATAAACAATTTCCTAATGGCTTTGGAAAACCTGTAGCTGGATTACAAAATGGAAGGTATTGTCATTTTAAATCTTCTATTGTTTCATTGCAGTATCTGACCTCCCATCCCAGTCCTAGGGAAAGTAAATCTAAGGCACAAAAGGTGTGAGGCTGCTGAACCACCAGTGTGAATTCATTTCCAAAGGCAAGTAAAAATGTCAGCCCATTGTTCTCTTCAAAATCATCCCCCCAGCACCTGTAACATAAAGAAATGAAAAATGGAAGAGACTGTTGAGCAAAATGGCCTTCTGCAAAGACAGGGTGAAAGCTACACAAATGCTGTATTATTGGAGGGCAGCTAAATGCTGTTTTCCAGGGATTCTTTATGGTTTTGTTCTTTCCCCCTCCTGAGAAGTAGGGCTTGAAATAAAAGAGAGCCCTGATTAGAAACATTTTCACTGATATCATCATTGGGGTCTGACACTCAAATGGAAGATGACTGGCTGTTGGCTAAAATGCAGAATGGAATAATTCCCTTTTAATGCCCCATTTATTAGGAGCTGAAGGCAGCTCAGGAGGAGAAAAGGAGCCTTGTTTTCCCCTGAGTGCATGGATCGCATCTAATTGTATTCAGCACAGACCGGCCGCAACAGCAATAGGAGTGAGAATCAATATTGCAATGGAGATGCCTTCCCCATTACATTTCAGAGACATTTACTGTCCATACGAACAAGGTTCTTTCTGCATAAGTAGTCTAGAGACACAAGAGGATGTTGACAGCCAGGAACACTGGTTGAGAAAGCTGATGAGAACTCCTAGGCTTCCATGTCGGAAACGCTCCAAGTGCGCTGCGGCTGATTTACTTTACATCAAGTGCTTCACAGAATCATTTAGGTTGGAAAAGACCTTTAAGATCATTGAGTCAAACCATGCTTGTGCTTTATGCCTCACGCTGAGTGGCCACTGGAGTAACAGGGTTTAGCAAAATGATTTAGCAAAAATGGTTCAGTGGTTTCATAGCACATCCATTCTCTCCTTTCTTGGAAAGAACACAATTGTTCTTTCCAACCATTTGATTTTGGGGAATAGCTTTTCCACAGTTCCCAGTAGAGCTGCTGAAATCTGTGGTTTCAGGGAAAATTTTAAGGAGAAGCTCCTTTTATTTTCAAACCTAATGAGTGACAGAGCCTTGGAATGGGCTGACCAGGGAGGTTGTGGAGTCTCCTCTGGAGATTTTTAAAATTTGCCTGGATATGTTCCTGTGCAACTGGATCTAGGCAATCCTGCTGTGGCAGGGGGATTGGGCTGGATGATCTTTTGAGGTCCCTTCCAATCCCCAATGTTCTGTGACTTAGGAAGGACTTTCTTCCAGATGCCTTAGGACAGGTCAGAAAGAAACTAACTGCATGTGAAACAGCTTCGCTAACCTTAAGACATTGGGGGACTTATTTCTAAGGGAAATTCCAACTAGCAAGTGCTGCAAGAGCCTGGGTTCCTAAGTCCATCACAATGTATAAGTGGGTTGGAAACACTATTAGCGTTGTAGTCCAATGCTATTTACATCTAGCCAAAACACTGCTCTGCACTCCCTCATCAGTTAAATGCATCCACTCCTCATTTGCTGGCACTGGCTCGGAGGCTGAGCAATCCTGCAAATCAACCCCGTGCTCCTCTGGAAACGAGACCACACAGGAGTCCCGTTCAAACAAGAGAGCTGCTACATCCACAAGCCCTGCTGTCAGTTACCCGTGACACATACCGTCTGCAATGCACGTATGGCAAACGCCACGGAGCTCGCAGCCGCTCCGGACTAAATTAGCTGAAAATGTTTATGATTTTGTTAATTACAAAAGAACTAAAGGATGCCATTCAGAGGAGACATTAATTTAAATTATTGCTCTCTGAAGCTGTGAGGTAATCCTTCCCTTCCAGCTGCAGCCTTCAGCAGTAGCCTGGAGGGCTGTCAAGTTTGCAGACAGCATCTCGTGGGGGAGGGAACTAGTCAATGTGTTTTAATTCAGAGTGTTAAACTGGCTGGAGGAACAGCCTGACCATTAACTTCCCAGACTCACACTAACTTGGACAGGCAGCTGGTTGGGTGGGAATCAACCCTGCTATGGATGCCCTGGGGTACAGGGAATCCTAGAATCATCATGGCTGAGAAAGACCTCCAGGTTCATCAAGTCCACCCCTCACCCTAACAGCTCCCCAACCCCTAGACCATGGCCTCAGGTACTCTAGCTACCCTGTTTTTAAACACTTCCAGGGATGGTGACTCCACCACCTCCCCAGGCAGCCTGTTCCAGTGCCAGCACTGAGTCCTGGCAGCATCCAAAGCCCTATTAACAAGAAAATAGCTCGATGGAAACCAGCCTGGAAACCAGCCGTGAGCTGCTGCTGATGCTGCACTAGTCCTGGTGATGCATCAAGGCAACAAGAGGTAGAGAAAGTGTTAGTTCCCATTAGCACGCTAGGGTATGATTTATGAGAGGCAGAACCAGCAGGGATAGTCTGATATTCCCGAGGCATGTGGGGTTTTTCTTTCTTCATGGGAAATTTCTGTGCTGAGTACTTAATCGGGACAAAGGCAATCACAGACGAAGAGATGCAGACATGTTTGTAATATTTCTGTTGTAGCTGTGCTCATTCAAGCTGTAAACCACAATCAGTCAAATAAATCAGCAGTTTGGGGAAGTGCACAACCAGGTAAACAAGCAGCTTGCAAACAAGGGTCTGGATGTGCAGAGGTGAACACTGAGACACCAGTAGAATTTCAAAGCAAATCTCTACCTGGGAAGCACAGGAGAAAGCCAGCAGGTGATTAATGTGAGAGAAGAATCACAGAGTGATTGGGACTGGAAAAGCCCTCTGAGCTCAGCCAGACCAGCCACTAACATCACTACAGCAGCCACACCAGGGCACTAAGGAGCCACAGCCAGGCTGCCCTTCAACACCTCCAGCAATGGGGACTCCACCACTGCCCTGGGCAGTCCAGTCCAGGCTCTGAGCACCCTTTCCATGAGGAAGGGCTTCCCAACATCCAACCTAACCCTCCCCTGGTGCAGCTTCAGGCCCTGCCCTCTCATCCTGGGGCTGGTTGCCTGGGAGAAGAGCCCAATCTCCACCCGCCTACAACCTCTCTTCAGGGAGCTGGAGAGAGGGAGAAGGTCCACTCTGAGTCCCCTCTTCTGCAGGCTAAACACCCCCAGTTCCTTCAGCCTCTCATCAGCCTTTCCCTCCAGTCCCTTCCCTAGCCTCATTGCTCCTCTGGAACCACTTCAATCTCTTTCTTAAGGTGAGTAGCCCAGCACTGCCCCCAGTACTTGAGGGGGTGCCTCCCCAGTACAGGGGGAGATTGAGGTCTCTGAGGTACAATTGGGAACGCTGCTGTTTGAATGAGGTCCCTGAGGTACAACTGGGAATGCTGCTGTTTGAAAAGATGGGAAACACTGTGTTCCTGAGTCACATCAATAAAAGCTTGAGCCTAAAGACTGTCTCAATTTTTTAATTGGAATCAAAGAATCTACTGCATTGACAAAACAGTTAAATCACTAACAACACCTGGATAGAACTTCAGGACTGAATGATATCACTTAAATTTAATTACTGTCTGTGTGATGCTTGGAGGGCATAAAATGCCATCTAACTTTAAAGAACGCTTAGAATTAATCCTATTTTCAGGATGTATTAATCCTAAACTAGTTTTTGCTGCTAAATGTGAAGATCACCATAAGTCAGATGTCACTTCACAGTTTGAGGCGGGGGGAGACTGGTAAAATGAGAAAGTCAGGTTTTTCTCCTCCCTCAAATCAAGTTCCACTTGAAACTGGCAATAATGAGCAAATCGATATCAATGACTTATTAAAAATAACCATATTTTTTGTGCTGCTATTCATTGTAGCAAGGCACAACCATCCTAGAGGAAGGATGTACATAAATACATGCAAAAAAAAGGAGAGCAGGACATTAACATCATCTTTCATCACGGTAGGCACTAATATGGCTGGAAAGTATTGATTACCTTAAAAGCCCCTAATAACTAAGGAACTATCGACTTAACATTTTCTCTAAATCCTCCATGAAATTTTACAGTAAGTCCTGATGAATTTTCTGCAGAGGGTTTTAGGGCTGAAGTCTATCGGGTACTTATCTGAAGTGTCAGCTCTAAGGCTTATGGAGTTGATGAGAACTGTGTTGAATGTGAGAAGTAACTCCCCAGATTTAAGTGTGGTTTCAGGGACTTGGGAAATGTATAGGTCTTTTAGAGATACTATGATAACTTTTGTTGTCTCCATAATATGTATACATAATATTATACATAATATATATAATATTTTGTAATGGGGGAATAATCTAACATAAATTTATTAAGTGCAGACATTGGTCCTGTTCATAATTACTCAGCTGTAGTTGGTTTTTTGTAGAAGTGTCTGGAGACCAGCGTAGGAGAAAGGGACCTGGGTGTCCTGGTGGCCAGCAGGATATCTAGGAGTCAGCAATGAGCCCTGGTTGCCAAGAAGACCAACAGATTTTTGGGGTGGATCAGAAGTGGGGTGGTTGGTAGATGGAGAGAGGTTCTCCTCCCCCTCTACTCTGCCCTGCTGAGACCACAGCTGGAATCTTGTGTCCAGTTCTGGGCCCCTCAGTTCACCAAGGACACAGCTGCTGGAGAGAGTCCAGCACAGAGCCACAGAGATGATGATGAAGGGAGGGGAGCACCTCACTGATGAGGAAAGGCTGAGGGAGCTGGGGCTCTTGAGCTGGCAAAAAAGGAGACTGAGAGGTAACCCCATGAATGTTGATAAATCTGTAAAGGGCAGGTGTCAGGAGGATGAAGCCAGGCTCTGCTCAGGGGCACCCCAGGAGTGTTGTGGAGTCTCCTTCGATGGAGATGTTGAAAACCCACCTGGCCATGTTCCTGTGTGACTGGATCTAGAGAATCCTGCTGGAGGGGGCGGTTGGACTGGATGATCTTTTGAGGTCCCTTCCAATCCCTCATGTTCTGCAATTCTGTGACAGCCAGTTTGATTGCTGCTTATTTTGCTGTCAATAACACAGTCACCACCTAGTCTTCTAAAACTCCAGTGAGTTACATTTACCCAGGTTAAACAAGGGAAGAGCAAAAGAAAACTTAATCTGACATCTGAACTCCACAGATTCCATCAAAGTGAGTGTCTTATTATTAAGATAATTCATCACAGATAATTCATTATAAATTATTAGATATAATGACAAATACTAATACCTATACCATTATAATAAATAATATAGTATTATTGGAAAATAACAATAAGTATCATATTTACAATCTTAGCATCCTGAAGTGAAGGTGATCTGAGAGGTCCAGTCACGTCTTTACATTCACAATGTTTAGAATGATACAGATGGGCTAATAGTCACTTCCCCCTAACAACCGAAATGCAAAGTGACAAAGAGTCACTGTGGTGCATCCTTAAGTTTTGGTGCAGGTTTATCTGCTGACCCTGGCTCATCAGGGAGCACTGGCTTTGAGTGGAGCACTGTGCACCTCGTTAGTGAGTTTCCAGCCCCTCAAAGATGCTGCAGCAGGAGCAGCTAGACCTGAGGCACACTGTGGTGGTTGTTTGGCTGACCTGACTCCAATCACAGAATAATCCTGATTGGAGGACCTCCTACATCACAGAGTCCAGCCAGACCCACACCAACAACAAACCTAAATACCTCTAACTGGTCGACAAAAACTAACCACCTCCATGCCTGCCCCTATAGCAGGGCATGAAGCACCATGGCTACACAGTTCTTAAACACCTCCAGGGATGGGGACTCAACCACCTCCCCGGGAAGGCCCTTTCAGTGCCCAGCCACTCTGACTGTCAAGAATTTCTCCCAAATATCCAACGCAAACCTTTCCTGCCTCTTCAGACCTTTTTCTCTGGGTCTGTCATTAGTTACTAAGGAGTAACAACCTCCTTTCAGGTAGTTGCAGAGAACAATGAGGTCCCTCCTGAGCCTCCTCTTCTCCAAACTAACCCTGCCCAGCTCCCTCAGCCTCTCCATACAACTGGTTCTCTAAACCCCTTGTGAGCTGGGTAGCTCTGCTCTGGACACCTACCAGCATCTCAATGGCTTTCCTGTAATGAGGAGCCCAGAACTGACCCCAGTACTTAAGGTGAAGCCTTACAAGGGCACCACAACATCCCTTCTTCTGCTGACCACATTATTCCTGATCCAGGCCAGGATTCTGTTGGCCTTCTTGGCTACCTGGGCACCCTGCTGGCTCTCATGAAGCCAGCTACCTACCAGCACCCCCAGGTCCTTTTCTGCTGGGCAGCTTTCCAGCCTCTCATCCCCCAGCCTGTAGCATTGCCTGGGGTTGTTGTGACCAAAATGCAGGACCCGACCCTTGGCCCGATTGTACCTCAGACAACTGGCCTCGGCACATTAACCCAACCTGCCCAAGTCCCTCTGCAGAGCCCTCCTGCTCTTGAGTAGATCAACAAGGCCTTCGAGCAGACCATGCACAGGCCTTCCCCTCCTCCTCCTTCAAATAACACTCTGCACAGGGAAACCAGTCCAGGGCCACCACAGCAACAGCCTTACCTCCACTCCAGGGACAGGGCCACCTCTCCACACCATTACGGGGCTGCTCCTTCTCAAAAGAGCCCCAGGGCAGCTCCATTCCAGGGGGCCACAGACGGGGCCTGCGCTGGAGCTGCAGACAGGGCCAGGGCCGGGCCAGCCTCTCCCCAGGAGGTTCCAGGGCAGGAAGAGGCAGTGGCTGAGGGCAGAGGCCTATGAGGGGCTGCCCGTGATGGGTTTCACCAGCTGGGGGCAATTAGTCACCCGGAGACTGAGGCTGATTCCTTAGTGGGGGCAGCTGTGGGGCTGTCTTGGGTGTGGGGGTGTCTCCCAAGGCATAAAATCCATTTGTTTTCTAGGTTTAGGGCCTGCTCAGAGTGGGAATGGCTTGTCGTACAGCAAAAATGCTTAAAAATATTATTTATACACTGAAACTCCTTCAGTACTTCAATCATTTCAATACCTTCTCTATTTCAATGTTACTTAAATGCTTAAAAAATACTTTCTGATGTTCCAGACCCACCCAGACTGCTCCTGTGGGATCTGCTCTAGGGGATCCTGCCCTCGCAAGGGGTTGGAGCGGATGGTCTCCAGAGGTCCTTACCAACCCCACCAGTCTCTGAGGAAAGAAAACCTAGCACTCAGCTTTGGCAGAGTGGTTGATATTAGAACAGTGAGGGGAAGAGGCACCAGAGAGACTTTCCTCCCCTCTCTGTTCTGTCCTGATGAGACCACATCTGGAATCTTCTATCCAGTTCTGAGCCCCTCAGTTCCACAAGGACCCAGAGCTGCTGGAGAGAGCCCAGCACAGAGTCATGGAGATGCTCTGAAGAGAGTGGAACATCTCCCTGCTGAGGAAAGGCTGAGGGAGCTGGGTCTCTTGAGCTTGGAGAAAAGGAAACTGAGGGGTGACCCCACGAATGTTGATCAATCTGGAAAGGGCAAGTGTCGGGAAGATGGAGCCAGGCTCTGCTCAGTGGCACCCAGTAATAGGAAAAGGGTGTGAGCTGGAACAGAGGAGGTTCCACATCAGTGTGAGAAGGACCTTCTTCCCAATGAGGGCTGCCCAGGGGGTTTGTGGAATCTCCTTCTCTGGAGACGTTTCAAACCTCCCCTGGACATATTCCTGTGTGACTGGATCTAGGGGATCCTGCTGTGGCAGGGGGATTGGACTGGATGATTTTTCGAGATCCCTTCCAATCCCTCATGTTCTGTGATTCTGTGAACACTCCCACACAATTTGATGTGGTCTTCAAACTTACTGAGGGTGGTTTCAACACCCACGTCCAGGTCATCAGTAAAGACTCCAAATAAGACTGGCCCCGAAACTGAACCCTGTCACATTCCTGACCTGTACCACACAGACCCAGAGAATATTAGGGATTGATAGGGACCTTGAAAGATCATCCAGCCCAATTCCTCCCACCACAGCAGGATCCCCTAGATCAGGTTGCACAGGAACATGGCCAGGGGGGTTTTAAACACCTCCAGAGAAGGAGATTCTGGTACGGGAGTGTTTGGTCCTTCTGCCACTATAGCCCTTGCCTGGGTCCAAACTGCTGATGCAGAGCAAAGGTCTGCATGCCCTCAGCAATTCTGCTGAGCTGACAGCTCTAAGTTTCTAGCATATTTACAGAAATACCTTCCAGATCCTGCTGCCGAGCACCAGAATTACGAGACGATCTCTTAGCCTTTTATTTATTTTTAAAAAAGACTTTTAGATTAAGAACCAGTGTATAAAATAGGATAGGAGAAGTGCAATTACAGAGCTCTTCCACCTCCCATCTCTACATCATTTAAACAGCATAACGAGGCCTCTCTGGGTTAACTCACAGTTCCCAAGACCTCTTTAGATGGTGAAGGTGATGCATAATGCAATCCAGCAAAGAATAGATTTTTTTCCCTTGCCTCCAATAAAACTAAAGACTTCTCTTGTTCCCATGAGTTACATTTAATCCTCAGTGATTGGTTTGGGCTCAATCCTATCACTTATTTATGGAACTATCTTTATTAGAACTGCGCTCATTAAAACAAATGGGCCAGCACGAGTGGGTTCTTCACATGGGCCAGAAGCCTGCTTCTCAAAGCCATTTAAGCACCTAAGTCCTACTTAAACCCTGATTTCTCCCAGGTTTCTTCAGTCCTGGGGTGGGGTTTGGCACCACTGGGGTTGCTGTGGGCGGTGCAGTGGCACTGTCTCTATCACAGCACGTATGTAGGGGTGGGGACATGGGACTGTATACCCCATGCCGAGGTCAGCCGGCCGTATAGCTGCAGCCTTAGTGCAGCAGTCAGAACACAGTGCCTTAATTATTTTAATGACTGGAAACAAACTGTGGATTTCTTAAGAGCAATTGAAGCAAAACGTTTTCAGTCAATCTGGCCACATTAATAACAGACTGACAGAGTCTGCTTCAATCTTTAATGGGACAAAGTCTCCATCCGCTCTATTTCCCTAGTTAATATCAGGTCAAGTGTTAAAAAAATCAGACCTTGGCTTCTGGTGAAATAAAGGAAAGGGACAAAACCAGAAAAATCCCACAGCATCTTGCACCTGAGCCAACCCCATTGTCGTGTCTCCAGGCCAGATCTGCATTGGGAACCAGCCTGAGCCCCTTCCAGGAGGATGAGACACCTCACCCAGTGCTGGACAAACAGTTGAGTGAGCGCGAACACCTACATTAAAGACAGAAGAGGCAGCAGCTTTCTCAGGCAATTTTCAGGCAGTTCTGAGCATCCATGCAGAAAGAAATCACCTAAAATCATGATTCATTTTTTAAAACACTGTCTGAGCTGGAGAGTCCCTTAAACATAAAAGAGTCATCACTAATTCAGGGAAGTTTCCATCCAGTCACAAAGACTGGCAGTGCCACTGTGGTACAAACACACCCCCCAGCCCTGAGCTTAGGATGTAAAGGCGTCTCCAGAGTCCCCTGGAAGAGCAGCTCCAGGCAGGACAACTTTGTCCAGCCTCCCTGAGAGCAAAAGCAAAGCCTTCCAGTGCCATTAACTGCACTTCCAGCATAATGAGCATCAGATTGCAAATGAAGTGGAGATTAAACACTGTTTCTAATGACTCTGCACACACTTAGGGTTGAGAAAAACATCAGAGCTTTTGACTACTAAACAAATTCCTGATGTTTTCCAATATGGCCTGCGTTCCACCACTGCACTGCCTCTGTAGATGTCTTCCACAGCTCAGGCAGTGCTGTGGTTCCTTGCTTTTACAAACACACACATACACATTTTTGCTGACAGCCCAGAACAAATCTGATGGACATAACCATACCTCATCATCACCAACACAGCCACGACCCCCTCCAGGCTGGGAAGCCAACAGTCCCAAGGCTTGGCATAAGGACATAATACTCTCTCCTTGCCCTCACTTCTCCAGAGCTGAGAAAGCACAGACCCAAGATGTATTTGTCTTTCCCCATGTCCCTGCTGCCCATTACTGCAGGCACAGTACAAAACAACTGCACATTTTTGTGTGACTCAGAAATAAAGAATTGGCAAGATGTTTATTAAACAACAGGGCTGAATGAAATCTGTCGCGTTATGTTTGTCTGGAGCAGGAGAGTTAATTGGAAGACGCAATGATTTACTCAAGTTTAAAATACCAAATGGGGTTTTGAGTTAAGTTAATGGTGACAAGAATTGGAATGCAACTGGAAAATGGGAATTTTATTTTAATTCCTACCCAAGTACTTCTGTAAACGAGCTGGCTCTAGCCTTGTCGTGAGAAGTTTATCACAGCTTGCTTTGCTGTTGCAGATCTAAATGCTATCCAAGGGTGCATTAAATATGGTGACCTGATCCCATCCATCCCGGCACGCTGGAACAGCAATTTAATTCTTCGAAATGAAGCGCACGAGGGGAGCGGGAGTGGTGACTGGAGGCCAACGGGATGAGGTTTAACAGGGCCAAGGGCAGGATCCTACTCTCTGGCCACAAGAACCCCCTGCAGCTACAGACTGGGGGATGAGGGGCTGGACAGCAGCCTGGCAGAGAGGGACCTGGCAGGACTGGGTGACAACTGGCTGAACAGGAGCCAGCAGGATGCCCAGGTGGCCCAGAAGGCGAATGTCATCCTGGCTTGGATCAGCAATAGTGTGGCAAGCAGGACTAGGAATGTCATTCTCCCCTTCTCCTGGGCACTGGGGAGGCCTCCCCTCCAGTACTGGAGGACAAGAGGGCAGGGCCTGAAGGTGCCAGGGCAGGGTTAGGTTGGATGTCAGGAAGCCCTTCCTCTTGGAAAGGATGATCAGACGCTGGAATGGACTACCCAGGGTAGTCCCCAGCCCTATAGGTGTTGAAGGCCAGCCTGGCTGTGGCTCCTTAGTGCCCTGGTGTGGCCGCTGTGGTGATGTTTGTTGCTGGGCTGGGCTAGCTGAGCTCAGAGGGCTTTTCCAGCCTCAATCATTCTGTGATTCTGTGAATCTCCTGGACAAAGAAGATCAAGAGCCACAACTGCCTAGTAGTTGAGGAGCAGGGGTGGACAGGGAGAGCTGCCAGGCACCCCCAGCAAGCCCCCATCTCATACTTTTGCTCCCTGAATCACATTCAAGATGTTTCCTTACTATAGATGCAAAATGTCAACACTGCCATCTCCCCACAGCCCACGTGGTGGTTTCACAATGTGCTTCCACCTCCAGCCTTAGTGCCTGCACTGATTTCGGGTGCTGTGGGGGATTTTAGCAGTAGAGGAGGCACATCTGCAGAAAATCCCGGCGTGCTCATTCCCTGGAATAAAGACAAATAATAGGAAGGGATCCAAATTCTCTCCGCAGCGGTAGAATAACTCCACAATAGCCCACAGAGCCCAATGAACGTGGCACAAAGCTAAAGCTGGATTTATACTGCGCATGGCGGAAAGGCAAACGCACGCCATTCACAGCAAAGCTTCGATCAGTGGAATGGGGTGGAAAAGTTGCTTTCCCCAAACAAAACACTTTTTAACCTGATTGCAAAGAGCCCCAAGTGCCAAGGCCAGGCAGCCAGCAGATGGTGCAGGTGGCATCTGTGGGTCTCCTTGCTCCCGTCTGTAAATTAGCAGCAGTGTTGGGTAAAAAGTAGAGAGTTTGTTTATCTTCCCTATCCCAGGAGTATCCCCAGCACTGGAGTGTAATGAAAAAAAATACCCAACACAAAAAAAAAAAAGGGAGGAAAGAAATATCAGAGCAGTGGCTCTGGATAATAACTGCTCTGTCACGGCTGGAGATGGATCACACAGGGGCTGGATGCAAAGTGGAGATGCTGCACTCCCACCACAGCCTCAGAGCACCTCCAGAGGCCACACTCATTTTATGAGGGCACACAACTCAACTTGTCTGACTTTTGTTCTTTTTTTTAAACTAGGATAGCACAGAATCTTTGCAAAGACATTTTTGTTGTTATCAAGAGACCATCACATTCCCCTGCATCACATCATCACGCCAGGAAATAGAATTCCTCAGCAGCTTTCCATCCTCCACCTCTCCTGTGGAAAAGCCAATCTCCTTCTCTTTCTCCTTTTTCACCTTCCTCTCTTCTACTTCCTTCTCCTCCTCTTCTATCTTTCCCTCCTGTTTCACTTCATCCTCTCCTACTTCCTTCTCCTCTTCTTCTACCTCCTCCTCCTTCTCCATGAAAGGTGAGGCACTATCTGACATTAAGAAAAAACTTACCCATCTCCTTCTCCTTTCTTCCCCATCATAACATTTGAGTTTCAACTTCACTTGTGTTTTCTGCCACCAGTTTGGAGAAACCCCTTGCTGGCTGCTTTTCCTTCCCTGAGAGTTAGGGACAGTGCCACGAGCCAGCGACCCCTGACTGTAAAGAAGTCACTGCCATTTGCACAAGTTGAGGAGCAGGTCCCTTCAGTATTTTATTCACATCTGTTTTTGTTCCCCCTTCATTTCTCCACAGATCTCTCTCCTCCATTGATCTCTCAATCCTGGCACCCAGCAGGGTGTTTACCGTTTATCTAACCACCTCCTTCTGTTGTCTAATATCCCCTTCCATCCCTCCTTAAATGTCTGACTTCTCTTGCCCCTATTTTAGCACAGCCCAGCCCAGGACTGAACTGCACTGCAGTCCCTCAGGGTTAACATCAGCTCATTTTTCTCTCCAGTTGCTCTTACACTATCTCATAGCTTCAATATTTCGAAGCTACTCTAACAAACACAGGGAGCTCCCACAGAGCTCTGCTGAGAGGCTCTGGGTTTACTGTAGGTCTGGAGATCCCACCTTTCCAGAAGCATCAGCTCTTACGCAAATGGAAATTAAATCTACCAATATCCATTGGATTATTCTGTCTCCAGTCAGAATTAGACTGATGTTGTAAGGGAATTATTCCTGAGATATTGCCTGTTCCTCCACAAGGACGGGGAGTGGGGGGGAAAGATTATGCAATGGTAGAAGCTTAAAAATATCCGGAAAGGGGAAAAAAACCCCCAAGTCTGAAGCATTTGCAAGTGAAAACCTATCATGCAATTCAAATTCCTCTACAAAACAGGAGAGTAGCCAAGTGCCAGTCCACATCTCATGTTTTTCACCCCCACCTCCAAACCTCCCCCAAAATTCCCAGTACACACGGCAGTGGGCTGGGGAGTGCCGTGAGCATGAATCCACCCCCAGCAGAGCCAGATCCACCCCAACTAGGACTGACCAAAAAGGGGAATTCCAGCTTCAGAGTACTCACAGGTCCCATCCGTGGAAAGCACAAGCTGCTCGTGGCCATGGTCACGCTGGCTGGGAAGCTAACCTGGAACTTAAGGAAACATAATTTGTGGTGACAGGGTTTTACGGGGCTCTAAATAAATCTGGGAGTGGTATCTATTGCATTTGAAAGTCACCCACCATTAAACATTGAGATGCTAGAACATGTCCAGGGCAAAGCTACCCAGCTCATGAGTGGTTTAGAGAACCAGTCGTATGAGGCTGATGGAGCTGGGCAGGTTTGGTATGGAGGAGGCTGAAGGACACCTCATTGCCCTCTACAATTACCTGAAAGGAGGTTGTAGAGAGGTGGGTGTTGGCCTCTTCTCCTTAGTAACTAATGACAAACCCAGGGAAAAGGTCTGAAGTTGAGGCAGGGGAGGTTTGCATTGGATATTACGGAGAAATTCTTTACAGACAGAGTGGTAAGGCACTGGAAGGGCCTTCCCAGGGAGGTGGTGGAGTCACTGTCTCTGGAGGTATTAAGAAACATGTCGACATGGTGCTTCACATCCTGCTATAGTGGCAGGTGTGGAGAGGGTTAGTTTGTGTTTATTGATCAATCAGGTATTGAGATGTGTTGTTGTTGGTCTGGTTGTGATGTAGGAGGTCCTTTCCAACCAGGATTCTTCTGTGGTTCTGTGTAAACCATGTTACGTTCCTTCGCTCTCACTCCCAGCAGTACTGTAAATGTAATGGCAGTGCGGAGCTGTTCTATCGACGCTTGGCTCACTGTCAAGCAGGAATTCTTTAAAACCCAGCTCCCAGACCTGATGGTTGAATTGACAAACAGTAGCCAGGGCCACCTGGCTTTATCTTGGCCGTACATCCTCCTGCTGGCTCGGGACCGCTCTACTCAAATGGTATCAGTGCTGTTCCAAACACTTTATCAGTTCCTTCTGCACATCAAATGCCTCATTTTTCCTGATGCTTCTAATTGCCCAGGACTAAAGAACAAAGATAAAAGACATTAAAACACTTGGGGTTTGAAACGTATCTCCCAACCTCCATGGCCCTGCTTGTTGTAGGTGGGTTGGACTCTATGACCTTTGGAGGCATCTTCCAACCATTTGATTCTATGAGGGAGTCCTGTGGGACAGACACTAGGGTGGACATACTGCAGGATAATGGACTGTGGCACAGGGTTTGTAAGCAGTGAGACAAACTTGCCGTGGTGGGGGGTTTCCTAGTTCACTGCATGAATGTGTTGATGTATTTTTCTGGCAATTCCTGGGTTTATACTTAAGGAAAAAATATTGTACTGATTTTTCAGAACACGTGCTGGTTCCTATAATCACAGAACCATGGAGTTGGCAGAGACCTCTAAAGGTCATCTAGTCCAACACCTCTGCAACAAGCAGGGCCATCACTCACCAGACCAGGTTGCCTAGAGCCCCATCCAGCCTGACCTTGAATGGCTCCAGGGATGGGGCCTCCA
>JAOXOE010000745.1:17721500-17766434 GCA_028565055.1 Phoeniculus purpureus
ATCGTGCAGCGGGAGGCGGTGGCGAGAGGGGGCGGCTTCGCCCCGCCCCGCCCCGCCCGTGGAGCAGCAACAGCGCCGGACCCCGGCCCGGGCAGGGGGAGGAGGAGGCGGGGGAAGGCGGCCCCGCACCAGAGGCGAGCGCAAATCTGACGGTTCCCCGGGGCTGCTCCCACGGCGCGGTCCCGCCACTGGAATCAGCATGGAACCCTCCCCGCCCTCCGTCCTCCTCCTGCGGGGCGGGGGTGCCGCGGACCCGCTCCCTCTGCGGGCCCTCACACCTACGCGAAGAGCCTGCACAGGCGGAGCAGCGCCCGCAGCTGCCCGTCCTGTCCCATCGCGTCCCGCCCGGAGCCTCGGCCGTGCCTGGGCTGGCCACGGCAGCGCCGCTGTCTGCCGGGGTGCAAAACCGAAATGGCTTTAGGTGCTTTTTTGTGCGTGGGTTCCTATTAAAGCAACCAAGGTGTAAAGCTGTTGTTTCACAGCTACAATGAGAACGGGCAGCTGGACACGAAGCCATCCTGGCTCAAACAGCATCCCAGAGCGAGAGAACCGTGTGCGGGAGAAGTCATGCACACACAAACAGAAAAGCGTTCAACTGAAAATACATCCATACACATACGTCTAAGAATAGAGGAGCATGCATGCCTAGGGCTTGTACAGATCCACCTGTGGGCCAGCTCTAGTCTGAATCCCAAAGCCATTAAGACAAGACATTACTCGGAGTTACCCCCCACACCCCAATACGTTATACAGTCTCAGAAGCAATCTCTAAGAGGACAGTTCAGCCTCAACGATTCCGCTTGGCTTACTCGGTAAAGGCTGTTAGAAACAACAAATGAGATTTGAAAGCCGTGTTTCGTAATGTGCCATCACTCTTCCAGTGCTGTGCTGCAGCTTTAACTGTTCGTTTTCCTCCCCTTCCCAGAGAATTTTGTTCCTACTCAGTCAGGTTAGTCTCCATGCACTTATTTTTAATCAGCCTTTAGAGAACACACTTCATGCCTGGATTCCACATCCAGTCTATTTCTATGCGCTCTCAGCACACTCCCCAGAAGGATCCAAATCGCTGCACTCACCAGCCTAAGCTGGATGGCTATGTACCTCTGTGAAAATCCGTGAAGAGACATGAGCCATCTCGTGGTGAATTTTGCCCAGCGCAGAGCTGATTCTCCCCATTCCTTTAGCACAGCCCAGTATGCGCTGCCTTAGCACATAAACTCCTCATTTCATCCTGAAGATTGCGCACAAACAGCCCCATTGCCGGGACATCAGGCTGGATCCAAAGTCAGCAGGGCTGCAGAGAGCACCACGCTCAGCTCTTCAGCTCTACTGCAGTATGCCACAGAGAAACCCCAGTGACATATTTCTTTAAAATAGTAGGCATGGGGGGAGACTAATGTTTTGCCACTACCCAGCTTATAACATACTCTAGCATTTTTCTATTGCAAATCAGCTTTTATTTACAGATACAGACCCAGGAATTGGAGGACATAAACCGCCCTGGTTTTACAAACGTTTTGGCAGCTATTATCAAAATCTCTGAAGGATTTTCAATCCCAGGTTTTGGAAAGAATGTCCACAGATCACACAGTCCAAGCACCTGCTCAGCACAGGTCCCATTAGACTGGACAGGTTGCTCTGTCCAGTCAACTGTAAGTATCTCAAGGCTGGAGATTCCACAACCACGCTACACAACCTGTGTCTGTGTTCAAGCACTGACATGTAAAACATTCTTCCCTTACGTTAAGGTAGGATTTTCTGTGTTCCACCCTGGGCTTGCTGTTGCTTAGAAGAACTTAGAAGAATCT
The DNA here is from genome assembly GCA_028565055.1 of Phoeniculus purpureus. Classification (NCBI taxonomy): domain Eukaryota; kingdom Metazoa; phylum Chordata; class Aves; order Bucerotiformes; family Phoeniculidae; genus Phoeniculus; species Phoeniculus purpureus. The sequence continues at coordinate 17,723,309 of JAOXOE010000745.1, forward strand.
GACTGCCCTTCCTCTACAACCCACTGTGATGCAGATAAACAACAGTAAGAAATGCCCTTGGCCGCCTTCTGTTAAGGCTAAAGAAAAGAAGTAACATTTCTCGTGGCACAGGAACACGTCTGTGTCCTGAGTGCTTGTGCTTTCTGCTGACACACAAGCGCTAGCAAGTACACGTTGGCTGCCATTAGATGAAGCACAAGGGTATGAAAGGAATTGTTAAGGGGCTTTGCAACGAAGAGAGTTTCTCTTTATGTTCTTCTCTTCCTCTGTACTGTCTATGTGCTACTACTTATGCTCAAATATGAAGCTTCAAAAACACAGTGTGCAGTGGGCTGGAACAAATCTATGAGATACAGAATTCGCCTGCCCTATTTGGGTCTAGTGCCCACGCTTCAAGTACTAGAAGTGAACAGTCCATTTCATAGAGTTATGGAGAGCACAAGACTGAAGTCACAGACAAGTTTTAAAGTCGGCTGCACTGGTCGTCAATTCAGCATCAGCTCAGCCTCATCTGAATCAGCTCAGGTCACTGATAAAAAACATAAAATATGAAAACGTTAGGCTGCCTTAAAGTCAGATCAAGTAGAGCCAGATGGATCCATGCTCCACCCAGCTCCAGCTCCACTGCAGGGCAGACACAACTGGAGCCAGTTCTGCTTTGAGCATGATTTAAAAGTAAAGAAGAGGAATTGTTCATGGTGCCTCTGTTAGAATAGTCACAAAAACAAATGCAAAAGAAAGTCAGCTGCTTTAGATGGTGCTTTAGATTGGACTAGATGGTCTTGCAAGATCCCTTCCATTTCCTAATGCTCTGTGTGTATGTGTGTGTAACGCGCATTATTTCATGTCTCCTGACAGACTGAATGACCTCAAACAAGTAAAACACCTTTCAGTTCCATCACTCTCTATTTTGAAAATTAAATTGCTGTTTACTCTCAAGTGTAAGGTGCTTTCAGAATGATGAACAAAAAGGACTCCTGACTGCCAGAGTGTTATTATCAGTATTTAACCACCAATATCTGTGGGGATCCAGCTCTGAAGTACTTCACTCTCCTAGATTCTAGCAATTCGGAACATCACATCCGTTTAAATTGCAGGCATAGAGACACCCTCCAGTCCCTCTCATGAAAGAACTGAGGAGAAGAAAGTACAGTGTGAGGGCAGCAACTTTTTTTCACAGCATGAAAAAGCCTCAAGCTAATTTACAGTTTGTGAAATTGAGTCCAGCTCCATTTTCTACCAAATCACTACCCGTGCAGAGATTTGCACTTAAGATTGTTTTCATTTCCTAATCCGAGAAACTCCAGCTTGTCGTTAAAGTTTCTGCTAGAGGGCTTCGCTTCAGGGCCAATCTGCTGACCACTTAGAAGTTTCCAAAACTGAAAATTTAACCTAGCAGGTGTCTACCGAAGCACGGGAACACGGCATCAGAAGGAACTACCCAATCGGGAGGTCATGTCAGGCTAGCACAGTACAGTAAACTTCTGCTTCTCAAGGCAGAGAATAACAAGGAAGGAATAAACCCTGAATGTTTATTCTCAACACCAGAGCTAAAACAACTCTTAGTCCCTCACAAGAAAAACAAAGCCAAGCAAACCAGCAGTGACCACGAGGAGAACAACCGGACGCTACTAATCTCTGCTACAGGAGAAGAAGAGTAGAAAACAACGCCCTACGGATGCCATGATCCCAGGAATCAGCCCATGCCCGCAACAGCAAACCGACTGAAGTTTCCAGAGGACTTAGCACCTTCAGGAGCTAGAGAACTTACAAATACTGGGCAGCCTTTCGACATTTCTCTCTTCTTTAAAAAAAAACATCACCAAGACAACCCCAAATCACTGCTGCCTGGATTGTTTACCTTTTGATGCTTCAGTTTTAAAAGCTTCTCTCTCTGATCTTCCTAAAGGATATTGTAACAGAGCCTTAGCCCTCTGCTTTCATCCTCAGCTGTCCCCCTTGCTGTTCATTTCTGCCTTACCATGTACTTCTCTTTCATGTTCTCCCCTTCCAGTCCTCCTGTGTCCCCCCTCCAGTTTATCCTTGCCACACACTCCCTTTTGCTCATTCAGCTTCTTTCACACAGCACACCTTCCAACATCTTACACTGCACCTCTGTCTCTTATGGCCTCCTAAGTCCACCTTTGAAGCCTTTTCTTCCTTCAATACTTGACTAAACTGCGGCTGACTTCTCTTCCTGTTGCCTGTGCACGTGCACATTTCAGACAGAGCTTGGGGCTGAACAGCACACGAGGCAGCACACAAAAGGGAAGACAAAGCAGATGTACCAGGAAAACACTCCACGATGCACGTGCAGCCTGGCTCCCTGCGTCGCACTGAGCATCTCTGACGCTCTCCTCCCCTCCCGAAGGCATGAAGGTGGCTGGGGGAGTGTGGCAGCGTGCTTCCCTCCCCTTCTGCGTCAGCCAGCAGAAATGTGGAAATGGAGACGCTGCTCTGCTCAGCGAGAACAGTGCACACACCAGCTGGGGCCTTCCTGGGAGCGACGAGCTTTTCACCTGGGACCTTGTCACTCGGGGCATTTTTAGCTCAGCCTCTGATGCTACCAAACACAGCAGCAGTGAATCTGCCTTCCGCTTGCCCTGAGCCAAAGCAATGACAACCAAAACCCTTCAATAGCAAGCAGAACGGCCACACGGTCCTCAGATCTCCTTCAGAATGTTAAAGGTTGAACTTATTCAGCAAGCAAAAACAAATTGGTGGCTGTGCTTCCAAGGCCAAAATCTCCCATTCATGTTCCATTCAAATCCTCAGTCAGCGAAGAGTCCCAGAGGCTCCTTGACACTCTGTTCTACGGTTACATAAGAGAACCATGAATATTGCATCGGCGATGTGCATGCACAGCTGCTGCATGTTGGGACTGCAGGCTCAGCTCATCCGAGAGACACCAGCACAGCAGCTATTTATTATTTATCGAGTGCCAGCAGTAGCTGGAAATAAAAAGAACAAGCTCTCAGCGTCAAAGACCAACACATGGCTGGTCTCCAGCTGTTACCTCAAGAACAAAAAGGGCTACACTTCACCTTCTCCAAGGAAGGAGAAGGAGGGACATGTTCTTGTTAATGTTGCGTAAGCACTGCAGGTGGGTGTCTGCTGATACCTAAAGCTCTCAGAGCTCCAAACTGGGGATGAATTGTAGAGCCTTAGGTGTGTCCCAGGATTTCATTGTCCATAATATGAGGATAGACACTGACTGGAGCCTGGAACACCCCTTACATGGGATAAACACATGGAATGGTCTCAGCAGAGAGCAGAACAGTCCCAGGTGGTCTGTCGCCCCTCAGCTGCTGCTCTGGGAGTGTGTCTACCAGCAGCCTACAGGCTCATTCTCCAGCCAAGCCTACTCCTGCCACATGTCACCACCAATCTGCCTCACTGCTGGACTACGGAGCTGCGCTCACATCTGTGCTCCCTGTGGTTCTGGAAGAAAGCTGCAGGCGCACACCTCCCGGAGGAGCTCTGGACCACACGTGTGCCTGAGCAGATCCCCCAGCAGCTTTGCCTGCCAGCCGCGTCGGAGTCACGGGTGCCTTCCACGCTCGGCAGCTGGAGGCTGAACACGCTCAATTCATACAGTTGCTGCAAATGTGCTCTCGGCATTTCCGATTCCATTTGGATCACAAGCCTTTCCATTGACAACCAGACTCAGCACCTCTCCTCAACATGAGAGAATTGCAGTCATGTTTCTAGGGTGGTTTCTTCAGCTTCTAGCTGCTGTGGGAAGTCTGTAGGAGTCTGGCAGCAAGACTAGGGCCAAAACAGCAGACTGTTTTTACAACAAAGCCGTCACTGCTCTGCATTTTGCCTGGAGACCAATTCTTCAGGTGATTTCTAGGCACAACGACTGGCTCAAGTACTTCTGGTTCCCAGTGAGACCTCCCCTTGCGATGGGACATCAGCAAAGCACTCAGGGAAACACTTTGAATGTCAAGAGTAATATGCCTAGAGTTCGAGCACTTCCAGCATTACTCAGAAGCAGGAGAAGAAGCACCTGGGCTCACAGCTGGAACATGTCTTCAAGTTATTTACTTAACACCACACTTCTGCCAGAGTCACAAAATGAACCCAAATGTCCTTCGTTCTGAAAGGGAGTCCCCTAATCTTCTCACTGTTTCACTAGCTGAGTTATCCACTGGCACCATTTCTGTGACTGTTGTCTGTCACGGCCCTTTGCTGGAAAAAGGCAGCGTGAAGGCTGTTCGAGAGCCTGGTGCTGCCCATCTTCAATAGCTTGTCATGCAAGGGTCAAGCAGATGTAGGACAGCGCTCTGTCACTGCAAGACGCCTGCTCCGTCACAGGTTTCTCTGTCACTTAGGGCTCAGTTAGAAATACAAACAGCATCTTCTGTTTCACTTCTCTCTTTCCATTTAAAGGGGAAGCTCATCTATATCAAGGGAAAAGCACTTATCAATGATTCAGGAGATGCAAAGATACGCTCTGATCTACAATCTACTAAAATGCAAAGAAAGTCGACTAGATCTATCTGCAGCGCTTACACTCCCCAGTGTGCCAGAAACGCAGTGCCTTGCCAGAAGGTAAACAGAGGCTGCGCCTGGGGAGTGCTGAGTGTGTCAAGAAAACAGGAAAACACGGTCACTGTGCTATGGAGCAAACAAATCTTCACGACAGAGGACCACTGCTATGTGCCAAGTCTTCATAGAGGTAGTGGAAAACGGTGACGATTACGACATTTTAATTAAGAAGAAAGAAGAAAAACAATGAAGCTGCTTTTCTCTGAGATACTGGCATTTCCATCTATCATCTGACTGACACTTACATACAGCATCTGTATTCATATCATCAGCATCTGTCCATAAGAGGGGCAAAGGTGCTGCAGCAGAGCTTGCTAAACAACACTTATGTCCAGCTTGGTCAGTTTTCCGGGGTGAACCAGCTGGCAAGTCCCTGGAACAGCCACATTCTCCACCTAGGCTGGTAATCAACACATTAAAATACACTCGCTGGTCTGGCCTGGGCATGGCCGGAGCTGCCGGGGGAGGCCTCCAGGACAGTCCACAATTCCCATCTAGATAGTTCCTAGCTCTTAATCAAATCCTAGGTATAAATCAATTAGCTGCAAAGGTGGCTAAGAACTGAGTCAATCACTCTGCCTCACGTTTGGCCATTGCTGCAGGGTGGCTGCGTGTACATAGAAAGGAGGAGAAGGATCGCAGCTCCTGTTGATGGACAAGACGCTCCGCAAATAGCAGGATGGCTAAGGCACAGATCCGAGAGTCCAAAGTCAACATTTTCATGTGCATTACAAATAAACACGTGAAGCCACATCTCAGCTGTGCAAGAATAAGCTGCTATCAGCTGAGACATGAGGGAACAAGTGCAGATTGCCCTGATGAAAGCATCCTGGGCTGCTCTGGCTACCCGAGCATTCGTGAGCGCCGCTAACTGGTGAACCTTGGCCACAAAGCCAGACGCCCTTTCCCTCTGAATCCCCAGGCGGTTGGTCACTTTGCCACTTCCTCCAAACAACTTTCCACCTCACTAGATGTTAATCCACAGCCAGTAAGGTCCCTGTGGCACCTGTGGGGCCGTGAGTGACTGCAGTGGACAGCAACATCTAGGGAACAGTGAGACACGAAGGAGAACATCACGAGGAGGCAGGAGACAGCGCAATACATGCCAACACCGGATTTCCCTCCGTGATTCCCACATACAGTGCCCAGTTATCTCTTACCCTCCATTCTGGGCCGGCGTTCTGATGGGTTTGCGTTTGTATGATACTGAGAGCTTAATTCTGCTTCCAGGTCTTGAAATTAAATGAACTTCTAAAAAAGCTGTAAAAAGCCTGAAAGAGCACGGAGAGACAATCTTATCACCATGAAAGACAGACGCTAGGAACTGCAGAAATGACAGCCCTCTCATTCTTGGGCTACTCATTACCTGGAGATTAACGTTAGGAGGACCTGCGAGCCTGTCAAACACCAAATCACGAATACCCAGAGGAGCTGGAACAGCAAGAAGTTTTATCGGCAACAAGAGGATTTATGGGATTACGTTTGTAGCGACAGGATTGAGGTTTGCCCAACGAGCTGCGTTATCGGAACTAACGAGGTCATTCTTGTGTTAAGGAGATGGGCGAAGGCTGCGCTTGTTCGGCAGGCGGGCAAATTAATAGGGGCTTAGGCAGCAACAGAATCTGATAACACTCCTTCTTTTGTGGAACCAAGGCGAATTCTAGTCCTATCGCTTTGCACTTGGAAGGGGACTCTGCTAGAGCAAAGGAGCAGAATCGTGACGTGAAATCTTACCCACACGGGTGTGCCACCATCACATCGACAGGAAGCCCTTCCCACAGACAGGGAGCTGCTTGTGTCACCAGTGTGAGAGTCCCTATGACACTGCAACAGTGGGTTCATCAATCTTAATTCTCATCTAGGCTTATTTGATCCAAACTGGCCATAGAAGTCGCTGTCTGCTGCTTCTTCAGATTCCTCTCATTTGTTCCACTTCCTTCCGCTCAAATAAACGCAGTTTGCTTCTGCCTTACTTCTGCTGAGATACAATTCACTGACACCTCTGTATAAGGTCTCATTTGTGCAAATTATACGTAGAAAAGGCCCCAATTGAACTTCAAAGAACGTAAGGATGATCATCATCTGTTCTACTGTATTGAAACATCAATGATTTAAACTGCATCCTTGTTAAGTTCCAAGTCAGCATTTGTGTGTGCGTGCGTGTGTGTGTGTGTGTATACATGTGATTTATTTTTCTTCTTCATCTCTTTTCACACCAAACAAATTGCAGTGAATGTCTTAAAGAACTGAGGAAGCTACAAGCACGGGCTTTTTCCACAGGGGAACTTCCCCCAGAGACCCCAAAGCAAAGCTGGGTGGTTGATTAGCTGCATCCTGAGCCTGCCTCCCTAGCCAACCACCGCCAGCACGCACCAGCCACCTGAGCCCACAGGCTGCATCCTACAGGCTCCTCAAATAAACTAACAAACTGAAAATGAAACAGGAGCTCTCTGTTGTGTTTGCGGTTTCGCATGCTGAGTGCTGGACTGATTCAGGCAACCGGGGTACCTCGCAGGGGGCGGGTGTGAACGGCGGGATGTGCTATCTATCTGCTAAATAACAACATGCTCACGGAAGTCTAGAGCCACACTAGAACTTCAGGCCAAGGAAGCAGAAAATAGAACCTCAGCATGTGGATGTGAGCTTCATCACGAGCAGCTTGTGCTGTGCATCCATCAAAGGTTCTTTTTCTAAATGTGTCGTTGCAGGCAGTGATTCATGAGTAGAACACTCCCAGCTGGCAACAGATGGTAGAGGTGCTTCTTATCTTTAGGAGAGTCTTCTGCTGAACGAATTTAGTCCTAGCTTCTTTCTAGCATTGCTGACAGGAGGAACCACAGCAGCACCTTGTCTCACAAGATCAATCAATCAACATGCCCACACCCCCATCCCTGCTCAAGTGTTAAGCATTCTTCTGTGCACAGTGACCACTTCTGCATTTCCCTGCCAGCTTTGTCGCTGCTGCCAGCCATGGTGCCCACATAACATGGTGCACACAAGGTACCCCCTGCACAGCTTCCCTGACACACTCCTTGGTGCTCTGAGTCCATGCAGCCTTCAATCACATGTGGGGATGACCTTACCAGTAGCTGCTCCTCTTGACTAAAGAGTGCTTGCAGCTTCCTAGTAGTGTTTGCCAAGGGTTTGCAAAGCCACCCCTCAGACTGAACCTACTGCATTGCTTCATGTGGTCTGAATCACTCGTGGACCAGGCAGCAGTGTCTGTGGGAGCACCAGATGGCCGCTAACAAAGTGGGTTTACCCTGTTTCCTCCCTCGCAGTCTCAGATCCACATTGGCCATTTCTGGCTGTCTTCTCTAAAGGCTTTGGGAAGAACATTCCAGAGCTCAGCATATCCTAACCAATCCCCCAATATTTACTCTTTGTAAAAATCCAGCAGACTCTGATTCACAAAACCGGGAAGAAAGCTTTTCAAAGGGTTACTTCCTTAGGAGGTGCTCACTCAGCTCTAAGGAAACAGCCTCAAGCTTCAGCTCCAGTGGAGGGTTGTGAGTCATCAGAGAAGACATTTCAGCTCTCCCATTTGCCTCTGCTCTGGTAAACAAGAAAAGCACTGCAAGATTAATTCCGTGCTCACTTCGGTCACAGAATCTGAAGCGCCCGTTGCCATGGGGACGCAGAATCAAGTTCTCAAACGGGATTTAAGGACATGACAGAAAAGAGAAGAGAAGAAAAAACAGCAGGGAAGAGTCAGGAATTCTAGATCCCTGGAGAAAATGAGGACGTGGAGCACAGAAGTCTGGGAAAGAAGAGCAGCTGTTCACGCCACAAAGTGACAGCCAGCCGAAGGACCAAGGTAGAGAAATGACGAGAAGAAACCTGCGGACACATCAAGGGGACAAGCAAAGCAACCGGTTCTATGAGAAGAGAAGAAGCGATGAAAATAAGCAGGGACTGGATCCTGAGGACAGTGAATTCTATTGCACAGAGGAGCACGACGGAGATCAGAAAAGGACACAGAAAAGGAACATGAATCTTGCAGCCAAACACACAGCAATACACTATCAAGAGCAAGAACAGACACAAAGGGAAAGGGAAGAAGCTCATTTGCAGCACGACAAACAAGACACTCACGGATGGTTGGGAGTTTCGATTACGGAGTGAACGAGCAAGTCATCAGAGCGGGCCTGGAGGACAGCAAGATGTGTGGTGTTGCAGAGGCAAGAGCCCGTGTTGCTCTGAACTACAAAATGCTGGCACGGAGAAACAAAAGGGTTCACTAGTCTTACCTCATGCCCAAAAATGTTGCTGCAAAATTCCTTTGAGGACAGCACCGAAGCCCCAGAAGGATGGACATGGACAAAATACAAGATTAAATAAACTGGGAGATGCCTCAATGACTGATCTTAGGGGGAAGTGTTTTGGTTGCCACAAAAGACATGCTGAGAGCATCAACTGTCTAACAATTCTCAATTAGCCATTTGATTTACCAGCAGTGTGTTGCTTTTGGCTGATGGAAGATGGCTGCGTGGTCTTTAATTGCTGTACCATTTACCCCATGAAACGAGGATTCCATACAGGAGGCTGATGCATCACCCATCACAAGTAAGTAGCTCTCGCTACCAAAAACAAGTTCTCATCAGTGCCTGAGGGGCTCGTAGTTTAAAATCTGTAGCAATAAATACAGGCGAAACAAAGGCGTAGGCTCAGATTATCTCCCTGCCCGCACTCACACGGGAAAATACTTAGCCGAGATATCTTTGAAGCGTGTAGGTTACTAACAAAGACCACTGGGACAAGGATGGCCCTTGACAATGTGCAGTGACCTGCACCCGTTAGGGTGAAGCGCTGAAAGCTGCAGCATGCTCTGGAAGCCCAACAGCGCAGACTAAGAGGGATGCAGTCCAGAATGACTTGTGTCCAACTGAGCGCTCAGTTCATACATTAACTCTGCACTGAAAGACGACCTTCACAAAGTTCCTTGCTCTAGTTACCTCTCCAGACGAGCTACAGCTCTTATTTGCATTTCTACCAGGTTTCTGGCCAAGTGCCCCAAAAGTAGTGCGTGCATGCCGGACACCACACGGCCAGAAAGGGCGCAAAGTGCACCCCCGTCTCAGAGACTCACGATTGTTTCTAGGTTTTAATTTTAACCAACGTTAACACACCTGCTCCTGGGGCCCAGATGCTGCTGCAGTACAAAGAGATAGATGGGAAGAGTGATTAACATCTTGCTAGGTGTCTTGAAACAGAGAGCACTGTGAGGAGACTTTTTTCAAGGTAAAGGTAGGCAGCTGCTGCCTTAACAAAACAGGGTGATGACTACCTGACACCGAAACGTGACAGTGACATCTGAAGGGTAACTGGAATTGTGGTATTGGAAAGAATCTGCAGGAGACCCTAATGGTTCTTGGTGGCATTCGTTTTGGCAGCTTTCAGTCCTCTACAAGATAAAAAAATAGAGAGAAAGAAAAATAGAGAGGATGAAAAACTGAGAGAAAGAAAAATAGAGAGAAAGAAAAAACAAAAAGAGAGAGAGAAAGACAACTTGATTCTTCCTTTCATCTTGAAATGAATTGGTCTTTTGGTTTTAACACGCAGATAAACAGGTCTCAAACACTATACCTGTCCCTACCTGCTGCACATCGATCTTGCAGTTCACCTGCTTGGAGTGACAGAAAGTTCACTGTTGTTAACAGCTTCCTTTCAACAGCCTACAGGGATCTACTGGGAGACAATGTGCCAACACAGACTATTGTGTCTTGAAATGGCAGCTCTTGCCTTCCAGTGCACTCCATTCCCCGCTCGTGAAGCCCTTGGCATCAGCAAACCAATTCTGTTTGCGCCCTGCAAGCCTGGCACAGACTCGTCCTGGCAGACGAACGCTCCTAGACATCAGAATCCATTTTCTGAGGGAAGCTGTACCCAGTTCTGCTGCAGCAGCTGCGTGCCGCTTTGCCTCCGAATCTCCATACCAAGCGATCCCTCATCACACACAAACAGAACGTTGTCAGCCGTGCAAACGCTCCAGACTCCTGACAAGGTGAAGTCTGCTTTGTGTCCTACACTAAGGAGTCCTGAAGATGCAGCAAGGTTGTGTCTCAGCCTGTGCTCAGCAGAGCCGTCTTTAACTGTGATTATTCTTCCTAAATACTCATCAGAATTTCATCTGTGTGAATTCCTATAACACATTCAATTCCCAAGTGCATCAGAAAGCATTTTGCCACGCAGTTCAGTCTCTTCACTTCATTTATTCCAGAGGATAGACAATTCTAGGTAATTAAAAGCATTTAGAAGTGTTTCTGTCCTTCTTCGCAACGCAAGTTACTCTTTGTGCCTGTTCAATCAACATCAGCAGGATCAGGTGCAAAGGAAAGAGTCTCTAGTAAGTTTCCACATGCATTAGGGATCTGTCTAAAGCTACCTTTCATGCTTTCATTGCCGTGCAGTGCTGCTGTCCCAGAAGCACACACTGCCCGGACTACACGGGAAAGGCAGTTGACAGCAGAGGCAGAGCAGGGGCGGCTGGCAGCTCGCGGTGGCCCTCTGCTTACAGCTGCCGCAAGGAGCAAGAGAAGTAATGGAACCACATAAAAAGCTCTAACAGCATGTGACTGCCTTTAGATTCCAGGGGCTCATTGGGAAACGAGAAGATTTTTTCCCTGAGCAAGTCCAACGTGTATTCACACCTGCATTTCCAAGGGCAGGGGCTGTGCAGTGGAAAATCCCAACAGCTACAGTCAGCGCCAGCTGAAGCAGGACTACGCATGTGTGACTGACAGCTCAGGAAGAAGCACTGCAAACCACTGCTGATTGATATTTGCAGATCAATTATGCTCAAAAGACAACGTATTTCTACCTCTGGTAAGAGAACTCCTGTCCAGACACCAGGGCTTGAAGGGGAGGTAGCACACAGTGTGTCCAGCTGTGTCCCAGCCACTGCCGCCCATGCCTGGCCCTCCCCGCAGCCTCAACCCAGACCTCCCCTGTCGGGCAGCGCTATCCAGGCCCCCTTTCCGCACCCCTGTGGCCCTGCCCAAACTGCTAGACCACACACTATTCTTGCTGCCTCTGCCTCATGCCCATGCACCCTGCGCACAGAACACCAGACGTGAAGCTGGGCGAAAGAAGTGATGATAGCTTCTTGCACCATGAAAAGAAATGAAGAGAAATGCAGAGCTGGAAATGACAAAAACGTGCTGACAACTGCAAAGAGGAGGCCAAGGTCCCCGTGACATTTGGCAGGAGCTAGGTGCTCAGTAGAGGGCTCCAGCCCTGCATGCACGTAGCTGCTCACTGCTGCTGCTGGTGCCCAGGGGTGCTGCAGGCAGCCCACAAGCCCACAACAGTTTGCCCAACCACAGGAACACTAACCCACTGTGTTGCAATTAGGGTTAGGGCATGTCTTGGCTTGAAAGAAGAATAAAGAGGCTTCCTGTTTTCTACTCACAGCATTGTCTGGAGATTATCTTTTTTCCCTAGTGGAAAAACACCTGTGATGTTGCTGCACTGGGGAGCTGCAGGGACTGACAGAAAATGGCTCGTGTCTTTTTAGTTTCTTGGAAACATCCACCACACAGGAAAAAGCTGACAGCAGAGCAGGAGCCATGCCTGGGTCCCTGTGCCCGTGCACACCCTGTTAGCGGCACCCCGACAGCAGAGCAGGAGCCATGCCTGGGTCCTTGTGCCCGTGCACACCCTGTTAGCGGCACCCCGACAGCAGAGCAGGGGCCATGCCTGGGTCCCTGTGCCCATGCACGCTGTGTTAGTGGCACCCCGACAGCAGAGCAGGAGCCATGCCTGGGTCCTTGTGCCCGTGCACACCCTGTTAGTGGCACCCTGACAGCAGAGCAGGAGCCATGCCTGGGTCCCTGTGCCCATGCACGCCCTGTTAGCAGCACACCATAACTTGTTCTGCTCCAGTGAACACAGTCGAATACTTGTTCTCTCTCTCATTAAAGATGTTCTTGAAAAAAACACCCGCATGTCAGTCTCTGCTTCCATTTTCTCTTTCACTGAGCACTCTCTAGACCATAGAAAAAGGCCTGACAGAGTCGAATTCAGAAAGAACTGAGCCTTAGCCCCACAGAGGAGTGCTGCCCTTCCCGGTGCTGCCAATGCCACCGCAAAGCACAGCCCTTTGAAACACCTACTGAGCTGAGCCCAACGTGAAATACAGAAGCAATCTGACTGGCCTGATTTTGAGCGTGTGCTGGGATCGCTCCCTCCGCTGCGGTACAGTTGCTCTGGAAGCGTGCCGCTGGAAGGAGATCAGCTTTTACTCCAGATTAAACCCTCCTCACGAGAACATGGATTCCATACCCCACCCTATGTATAGTGCTCTATGATAACCACAGTCCAGAGGGCGACACAGTTATTACCTTTTCACTTGATTATAGTCATATGTAGGTGTTAAAAACCCAACACTATTTCTTCACGCTCACCACGGCTCATGCACTCAGTGGTGCATCCAGTGATCACTTCTGTGGTCCTTAACTGCGCAGGAGAGGACAATTCTGCACCTTTCCCTTCCTCCAGACATTGATAATTTCATTTGCAGACTGTGAGATCATTAATAAATAATCTCACGATATTTATTATTATTATTAACGAATAATCTCACAATATTTATTATTATTACTAATAAATAACCTCACAGTACTGCATTTCATTGTGGTTCACACAACCCTCGTGTCATTCCTGAGACTAGAAAGGACCTTATCCCCACTTCACGAACGCACCGACTCCAGCATAGAGAACTAAGAAATGATCAGAAACAAACCCAGACCAAAGCAAGTTCATTAAAAGTTTTCTGCCACCTTCTTGATTTTTTGACAAGTGATTCTGTAATCGCATTTTCTGGATCTGAGAAGCAGTCTCATTTCAGCCACTCTCAGAAAGAGCCACAGAAACACAGGGTGAAACTGAGTCACTGGAGAAACAACTTAGCTGCACACAAGGGCTAAGCCAGTCTCCATCAACTCTTCTAAGTCCTGAGGATCAGGAGAGGTGCCTAGGGACTGGAGGATAGCAAATGTCACTCCAATCTTCAAAAAGGGTAAGAAGGAGGACCCAGATTGGACTGGATGATCTTTCGAGGTCCCTTCCAATCCCTAATGATTCTATGATTCTATGAAAGGCCTCTCAAGGGTACAAATGAAGTCAACTACAAGCCAAACCTTCCGCAGCTGTCTGTGTAGAGCTGCTACTCTCTAAAAGACAGGATGCAAACATCTGAGGTGAGAAATGCGATCCCTTAGTTGAGAATGGCCATGGAAACCAAGTATACTTGAGGTAAGGAGAGGGAAAGGAGCCTGTCAGTATCTCTTGCCACATCCCTGATTCACCAGCTATCCATTAGGAGGTCTAAACATATCAGTAGACTGGAAAACTGTCCCTATTGTCAGTTCTTGATACTCAGAGCAAGGCACAGAAGCACATCTCAGATTAATTCCCTCAAACTTTTGAAAACACTGAATTTGATGGTGTGAATTTGATATAGAAAAAGCCCAACACATCTGCATCTCTGGCAGCTCTAAGGAGCCAAGTGATTAGGGAAGCAGGATGCTGGTGATCCGCCTGTAATTCCACCTCTGTGTAGACACAGGAAGTTCTTTCTGCCAAACTTTGCAACAGGAGCTAATGCTTTTCACCGTGTTCCTTATCTTCTCCAGCTACAGTGGTGCCTGAGGTGCGGGCACTGCAAAGTCTTCCTGACTCCAGCACCTGGGGAGTGCTATCCTAGATGCTATTAGCTGGTCACAGACCAACAGATACCTCCCCACTGACAGCAGAGTGAGAGAGAGAGGCTTCCTGGCTCTGCCTGCAGCCACCTTCCTGAAAAGCTCAGAGCTCAAACACTGAAGAGGAAAGGACAGGAGGGTGAGACAGGAGAAGACAAAGAGGGGACAGGATGGGACACAACAGGACAGGACAGAGGGCACAGCCAGCCATACCTTGAACAGCTACTCAGCATCACTTCCGCCTGCAAACATGGAGTGATGGCACATGGTGGTGTTTAGAGGGGTGTGATACAGACACGAGGGCAGAGAAAGGTGTCACCTTGCTCTTCATTTCAGGGCTTAGCCAGCTGGGTTCTGCCGGCTGTCTCAGTTAACTGTTGCCCTAAGCAAGGCTGCTTGGCTGGCTGCACCAGCAAAATGAAGTGAAAGAAGGGGCCAGCAGTTTAGAAACAGACACGGAGAAGGGGAAAAAAAAGAGTTTGAGAAGATCAAAATGAAAGACAGAAAGAGCTGGATGAGAGAAAAGGATAAGGAAGTGGAGATAGGGGAGGAGGCAAAATGTAAGAAACTACGTAGGAGGGTGAAAACAAGGCATGAAGGCAGAAGGAAGAAGAGCTCTGTAGATGCACTAACAAGACACATCCGAGCACCTGGAGAGCATGAAATAACACACACAAACGTGCAGCACACAGACATTTGCAGCCCATGTCATGGGCAGTGATGTCCACTCCTGGAGCCTCACATCCTTCCCCCAACCTGCAAAGCTTATTTCACTAGCCCAAGTAATGCCACCTGAATGCAGTTCAGGGGTACTGCTGAAAACAGGGCAGGGTGACATCCGCTTCTCCACAGTGAGAAAGGAGACTTTAAACTTCTTATTGGTGGTATCTAATTAAGATGCCTGTTCATTTGAGCTCCTCCTAGGTAAAGTGCTGCAGCCTTTGTTGGGTAAGGATCCCTTGCTTCTCAGGGATTTACAGGTGTTTGGAAAAGGTCACTTCCTTAGCTCAATCACAGCTCTTCCCAAAGCAAAGCATTGGTGCCCCATTAGCCTACAACAGGCCGCTGCCTCAGGCAGTTCACAGGCAACTGACAGCCCACTCAGCAGTCAAAGGTCTCTCTGTTCATGGAAGCCACCTTCTTCTTTTCTTCCACATTGTTTCAAATGAGCTTCTCCCCTTTTCTAGGTCTCTGCCACCTAATTCTTAAAGCTTCTCCTCAGGCTGGAACTCCCCTGGAATGGCAGCTGAATTCTGCTGGGCCACACAGCATCTCCTGTCTGAAACCAGTTCAGATGCCTTTTCCTAAGCATTCGTCCTCCTCATGCTACTAATGGCACGGTGACACGGGCGCAGCTCGTGCTTCTCTGTGACCAGAAACTCTTGGTTCTATCCAAGGGACGCTATGTCCAAGTTTCAAAATTGCTTAGGAGTTCATAGAATCAATCATAGAATCACAGAATCCTTAGGGATAGTCCTTCCACGAGAGAGTTCAGGCAGAAGGAAGCTCATTCCCACAGTGCAGGATGAAGCCTTCAGCAGGCCTGTCAGGGTAGGTGACACATTCATTCATTCACTCGCTCAACGGAATCAAAGAGGTTGCCTCCATTTTACTCCCACTGCTGTGGAAGTAAATGAAGTAATGGAAAAATTTCCTGAAAATAAAGAATTCTTATGGTTGTAAAGGGACATCATTTACCCGGAGAAACTGAGTTTCTTTTAGAAAAGACTTCAGGATGAGATTCCTGCACCCAAACACATTCAGAAAAGCAGCAGATCTGCTACACGTCTGCTCCCTTTAGGCACCTGAAGGACTTTCACCACTTTCCATCTGGTTGGTTCTAGTAACAGACACATTGCAGAACACCCCTGGATGTAGACACTGGTCTTGTTTGTCACTTATTGTCTCCATTCAATGCAATCCCATGCTAGATACAGAGTCTGGTGGGAATATACTGAAGGCTTCCTGCTTTCTGTCTCATCCCTGTCTGGATGCAGTCACACCAGGGCTGACCGCAGAGCCTCTACTGTCACCAGTCTAAGCCACAAAAGTGTCTTTTCTGAGCTGTTGAGGCTGTAGAGACATGTTGAGGTATTGTACTAGCTGAAGAAACAGTAAGTCAATGTGATTTAGTTGAGCATGAAGCTTTCTGTAATCATTAGACAGCAGAGAATTTGGAAAAGGGGGTTTTTTAATTCAGTTTTGCTGCACGTTAAAATATTTATGTTGCTAAACTTCATCCACTCAGCAAACAAGGTATCAGCTTCAACATGATCCGAATTACTGAATCATTGAAGAACTATGGATAAGGCATGAAGAAAAGTAGCTCTAACACAGAGATTTGGATCATAGCAACCTGTGGAAAACCTCACAAGTGAACGAATTACCATCGAGAGGCTGCTGCAGCAGTGCTCCTCAAAGTGTTGGAGCTGTGGAGCAGCCCTTTCCTGACAGGCTACGTCAGACAGCCTGCAGGGCGCACAGGGCTCCTGGTAGGACTTCTTTACAAAGTACAAACATGAGTGTCTTGCATTTCCAATGGGACCAAGGGGTGCTCCTGTTAATTGCGCAACTGCAGCTTCTCCCTTGAGCTCTGCCTCAGTTCGTGCTCCAAACAGCTGATGTTTAATTAGACAGTGATAAGCAATTTGCCCAGACTCAAGCAAAATCTCTGCTGTGGGTCACCCCGTTAAAATCCAGACTCATACGTTATTGCTGTCTACACCCATTCGCTTTACAGAGCTGTGAATAGCCTGGGAACACTCTGAGGTTCTCACATCCGGATGCTTTCATGTCCTTGTGCCTGTAACGAAGATCTTCAGCTCAGATGCACACAGGGGACAGAGAAGACGCCATTACCAGCATCCGGACAAAAAGAGCACTGGGCACAGTGCGTAACAAGCCCTAACTTCTCCTCTGTTCCACGTCAGCCAGCCACTGGGCAACTCCACTTCAGGCCACACAAGCACTCAGCTGGGTGCTAAATCCGACTTCAGGGGAAGCAGTTCATACAAAGCACAGCTCAGCACTCTCTGCAGCCCAAACCCACCTAAGGCCAGAGAGCACAGGCACCTGGATCTGCAAAACACTGCCTAGATGGGATCACAGATTTAGCACAGTGATCCCACTGTGGCTCATGCAAAACTCCTTTTCCAGACCAAACATGCTGTGTAAAAGGCAGCAGGAAAGCCAGGAATCATTCAGAGTCATCTGCTGCTTTAAAGATGTGACCTAAATCTAGTCACCAAGAAAAGACATTAGGAGACAGAGCTTTAGAGCAACAGGAGATTATTACACATAGTGGAGAGAAAATCGCTTGATGCAGTTACGATTTCCAAGCAGAACGTAAGTCTGCCATCTGCGCTGTGGTTCTCCTGTGCATGGTTTGAACCCGTGAATCCCCCTGTGCATCCCCCTGTGCTGTCACATACCATCTAGTCACAAGTGCTGTGTGCAGCTCACACGGGAGCTACAGATGGGTCAAAGAGGAGCATTTTGCCCTCACATGAAAAAATCGGGAACCAAGAATCCTGTGTTTGTGGCAAGCTGATGCGGACGTTAATAATTAAGGGGATGCCCTTGAGTCATAGAATCACAGAATCATTAGGGATTGGAAGGGACTCGAAAGATCATCCAGTCCAATCCTCCTGCCACAGCAGGATCACCCACATCCTGTCGCACAGGAACACTCAACTCTTTTGCTAGCCCCTATTGCTTTTCCCTCTAAGCACATTTACCAGGTTTCTAAGTCAGGAACCTTGTTAAGATGCCAGAAAAGATGTCACCTTGTTGTCTGGCACCATCTTTGTCTTGGGAGCCACCATTTTCTTTTCTCCCAGTACCAGACCACATCAAAGCGTTTGCCTCAAAGCCTGTTTGTGAAACATCTGTACGAATATGTCTTTAAATGGATGACTGCCAAACAAGGAATGTCCTCTCGCTGGCTCAGGGCAGACTGGCTTCATGGAATAACACGAGACAGTACACACAGCAAATTCTCCCAAACAGACATTTTCCTGAGGGACTGGGGGAACTCAACCCATAAACACACACCCTGCTGCACTTTTGATGTGGGAAGCAAGGCAGAACACAAATCATCTGTCAGTTCCCCACAGCAGAGCCCAGTCCCCATATGCCGCTCTTTCTCCAGAAGAGGATTACTGTCTCCACACGCCGAGCCCCCATCATCTGTTCCTCATGCAGTGGGCAAAACAAACTCACCAAGGCCATCTATATAACGTGAAAGAGGTCCCTGCGATCCACACACGCAGTCTCAGAAAAGGCCTCGGTGCAGGGAAACTGGGTAGCAACCAGGGGAGAGCAGGTTTTCTTAGGCTACTAAGCAACCACAACTGCAAGGGCAGCTGCTGCTGCAGTCTCTGGCCAAACTCGTGCTTGCCGCAAAAGCCCCGGTGCTGCTGGCTGACCAGTGGGTCTGCACAGCCACAGACCCCGCAAATTCTAATTCTTTACAAAATTACTTCGTTCTGCTTTTGCAAGGGAGTTTATTCAGTGATCTAGCACTGCTTATGCAGTGTGCTTGCTGTTCCCATGGAAGCTGGGGAACCAGAGCCGTCGCCTGTGTCCAGCACTTATCAAAGCCTGGGAGTGAAGGCAGAGGGAAGAGAGCACCTGGCTGAAGAGATGAGGAGCTGCCATCACGTTTTATACAGCGCAGCTTCGCCAACAGGCTAGATCGCACCGACAGATCATTTCTACAAACTGTGGCAGCTGCTGTGTGCCTGACAAGGGCACAGAAAGATGCCTTCTTCACCTAAAGAAGCTCCACCCGTGATACTTCTTCAGGGGAGCAAGGACTTGTATCATGGCAGTCCTCCCTCCTCAGAAGGAATCCTCACACTCTTCCCCCAACCCAGCACGGGGTCCCACCCACAGGAGATAGCTCCCCACAAACTCCCTATGGGCTGCAGTTCCTCATGAACAGTTCCTGTGTGGGTCTCTTCCACAGGGTTTAGTCCTTCGTGTTCCCGCGTGAGTCCCCAAGGAGGTCACAAGTCTTGCCAGCAAACTTGCCTCAACATGGGCTTCTCTCCTCATGGGTTCACAAGTCTCGCCAGGAGCCTGCTCCTGTACAAGATCCCTATAGTGTCACAGCCTCCTTCGTGTTTTAATACTCTAATGAGTCCCTTAGTCCAAAAGCCATATAATTACATTTCACCAGGGGTATTCCCCTTTTTCCATCAACATTCATGTGCTTGAAGGAGGACACATGGGAATCTAGGTGTCAGTCTTGTGAAGCAGGGAAGAACTACTCTTACTCCATTGTGGTAGCTCGGGACACAAGGTCCAAATGACTACAGCACCTTCTGGATACTGCAAGTCAAAGAGTGATAAAGGGCTTCTTCCATCAGATGCTACACTCTGAGGCTCAGGCAGGTAAGGCAGGACGTAGGAATGTATGGCTGGCAGCACAGCAAGGCTGGAATGATAAAGTGGCACCTTAACTCTACTTTAGTTATTTAATCTTGAAAAAAAGCTGTTGCTATAGCTCAGTCTCAACAGAGCACAAATGAAAGCTCAGAGAATAGGGTGAGAAATGCACCCTTGACCATCAGTATCACATTTAGATGTGTGTGAAGCAGACCTGCCACACTTTGGGATCTAGAAACTGATGATTCTTTTCTCCTCTATTTAACTGGATAAAGGGCAGACGTTCTTGCCAAGGTCTGTCATAGACAAAACAGCAATTGCTTCACTCCAGCTGAAGAACATGTGTGACCCCTCTGCTAACTTGAATGTACTGATAGATTACAGTACATCTATCAGTACATTCAAGAAGTAATGAGAAACAGAAGCAGAGAGTCAGTGCAACTCTTGCTGCCCTTCCAGCAGTCACACAGATTGCATTGCATCCTTCCCATCAGACACTTACTTACAGGGATAATTTCTAGAACAGGAACTGGGTCCTACCCTGCCTTTACTGTACAAAATGATCCACAGGCCTACGGACAGTATAGTAATAAAAAATAATTAATAGCAGGGGTTTGCCGGTTTGTGAAGTTACAGCATGATGTGAGTTGCTCTTTTTACCAGAGAAGCACCCTACCTACCCTGCTCTTCCAGAATGAAGCAATCATGTGTGAAATTGAGGAGAAAAGGCACTATTGACTATTTTTTAATGGGGTATGCTAATGATTTTCAAGCCAGATTCAGGATCTCAGGTCAAGCAAGGCCGATACAGTAAATGCAACTCTAAGGGGCTGTCCTTCATTAACCCCTCTCCCTAGTAACAGCTACACATTGGGCAGCAGCAAAGTCTTATTACAGATTCTCAACTCCTGTTTTACTTGGAGCCCAGCAGCCAGTCTAACAAATATGGTTTCATTTTACTGACCACTCACTAGTAGGAACCACAAGCACCACTCAAAAATATTTCCTGGAATCTGGTCCTGCTAGTGAGGCACAAACCTTGTCTGCACACAGGTCCTCTACTTCCAGAGACCCTCCTGGCCACCTCTACTGCCTGACCTCCTTTCCACAGGGGTACCAATAAGCCCCTTGTGTCCCCGATGCAGCAGAAACCCAGATGACCTTTCCTAATAGGGTTAGGACAAGACTAGGTTGGTACAGCAACGTTCGCAACCTGTTTCAGCTTCGAAAAGTCCTTGTAGTCAGACTACAGGTGTGAAGCTGCCTGTAGGCATAGAGTACGATGTTGCTTTTACCCTCTTATGAAACTTCTTTGCTCGTGTGCTCAGTGCAGGGCATGGATTGGTACAGACTTTGTGGGTGAATGAAAGGAGAACGGCTGGAAAAGGGGGTGGCAAGTCTCCACCCTTCATTGCTACAGCAGAGTGGCCACAGTAGCCAAATTAGCAACCATCTGAACAAGAACAGCAGGTTGTTTCCCGATTCTCCAAAAAAAGGTGGGACAGGAAATAAACGATGGTTGCTTGCGTCACACTTCTCTCCTTGAATAGTAAAGCTAAACAACACAATGCAGGAATAAGCTCGCAGGCACGGGAAAATCCTTGCAGACATTATCGGTGCGTTGCAGAAGGACGAACAGCCTATCTCATACAAGGAATTCTATCCCCTTGAGGCCTTGTCGAGGGGATCCTCCCATTGACATCAACAGGAGCTTGCCCGAGGAAAGGCTGCAGACCTCGATCCATAAATAGGATCTCCAAATAACGCGCTTCACCATGGAAACTACTGTTCAGGTGACTTCTGCTCTCCAACCCTGCAGCAGGAAGCGCACCAGTTACTTCACAGGTTAATCACACGCCCCGGCGCTGCGCAGCGGGTCCGTTTTGCTCAGTCCCAGCCACTGGTGCCGAGCCCGGGGTGACCTGTCACCGGAGCGCATCCGCAAGAGAGCCCTGCTCTTCCCAGGGCCGCCCAGCTACACGCTGTCAAAGCCAGCTTGCCCAGAACCGAGACGAAAGCCCCGACTCCGCAGGGCGCATCCCGTGGCTGCAGGGCTGCCCCCGCCCCGTCCGCGCACGAAGCGCTGGCGGCAGCCGAGGCTTCCCTCGGCCTCAGCGCAGCCCGGGGCTTCCCCTGTGCCCCCGGTCTCCCTGACGCTCGGCGGAGCCCCGGCTCGAAGGGGTTAAGGCGGCCGGGACCCCGCACCCCGCCGCCGCCATGAAGCGGCTCCTGACGTCAGCCCCGCACAGAGGCGCTGCGGGACTCGGCGCGGCGGCGGGAGGCGGCGGCGGCTGCGAGCGGGAGCGGGGGGAGTGCGGTGCCGCCGCCCGCAGCCCCGGCAGCATGTCCGCCAAGGAGCGGCACAAGGGCAAAGTGACCAAGGACAGCGTCACCCTCCTGCCCTGCTTCTACTTCGTGGAGGTGAGTGACCGCCCCCGCCGAGCGGGCTCCGGAGCGGCCGCGGGGGAGCTGCGCGGGGCGCGGGATCCGCTCGGCGGGGAGCACCGGAGTCCCCCTGGGGAGCGATCGCGCCTCGGCGCCGCTCCGGCAGCGGGAAGCCCTCCGGCCGCCCTGCCGCACCGCGGAGGAGCGGCAGAAACGCCCCTCTCGCCGCGGGTGTCACCGCTCGGAGCGGCTCGGGAACGGGAAGGGCCGCCCGGGAGCTCCGCGCCGAGCCGAGCCGAGCCGAGCTCACGGCAGCTCTCGCCGCAAGAGCTGTTCCGAGACGGGCCGCCTCCTTCCGGGCGAACGCCGCTCCCTTCGCTCTGCTCGAATAGACATGACGTTCGGAAGCGATGCGCAGGCAAGTCGAAACGGTCTCAAACCCATCACCAGCGCTAGCTCGTTACCGACCCCTGAGTTACGTCCTCCCTCCCAGCGCTAAAACTGTCTGTTTTGAAAATGAAACGAGGGTCTCGGCGTATCTGCAAGAGCGAAAGCTGCCATGGCTGCTCCGCTGGTTGCAGGTGGAGTTGCAGAGGCGCTGGCTGCTTGGCGAGCCACTTGGAGGCTTTTAGCCCCCCTGGCAAGTGGTTCCGTACCTCTGTAAGCGCTCGAGTACACAGTGGAGGCTTAAGGAAATCGTTGTGATGGGAATTAATGGCACAGCAGGAACAAGGATACAAAAATGGTTTGCAGATTGAGGTAAGTGTTCCAGGCGACCCTGCTCGCAGGGGAGTGACTGGGGGACATCTGGGCACAAAGTGTCTTCCCTCAGAGCGACTGTGGAAAGAATGCGAACAACTTCATGGCAAAATGCGGTATAAATTAACCATAACTGCCCTGTGATTTACATAACTTTGCATATGAGGGAGAGGTCAGTCTTGGAGAAGCTTCT
Organism: Phoeniculus purpureus; assembly: GCA_028565055.1. Lineage (NCBI taxonomy): Eukaryota > Metazoa > Chordata > Aves > Bucerotiformes > Phoeniculidae > Phoeniculus > Phoeniculus purpureus. Next base: position 17,746,295 of record JAOXOE010000745.1, read on the forward strand.
GCAAAAAGCTAGGGGCTTCCTCCCTCTGTGTTTGGTTTCACTGGGAATCCAAACAGCAAGGGAGATGGCTGGACCTCAGCTTGGGCACAGTAACACAGTTGCAGGTGAGGATGCTGAGAGCCGGCAGGACACCACAGAACTCTGCTGTTTGGTGGGCTGTGCTTTGGCCTGCAGCAAGACGGCATGAAAGGCAGAGCAGCAGCATCAAACATGTGCCTGTTGCTCAGAAGGATTGCCTTACATAATGTTAACTGCATACTTGTAGTTCCCCTAGAAGCTCCCTGTAGTTGTTGCAAGGAACAAGGCAAAGGCTTCTGCAGGCAACGAAGAGCTTAGACCGAGCTTGTGTACAGTTCCCACGCAAACCAGGTGAGTTCTCCACTCTGGTGTGGACTCCTTGCCAAGCCATTTACTGGTAGATCTACAGAGACAGAGATCTCTTAAACATTCAACTGCTCTGAGAGGGACTAGGTCCTCACTTAATAAAGTGGCCTCGTAATGAACCTTCAGGGCTTCTGGGTTATTTAGTCACAGGAGTAGAGTCTAAAATCTGTGCGAGCCCTTCTCTCTCAGAATCAAGTTGTAGTTATTGAACCTCAGACTTGGGGCACCTCTCGAACTCTCCAACATGTAGCTACTCAGTACTAGTAAAAGCAGCATCAAAAGCAGGGACTGAGCCTAAACATTGATCAGGAAAGTGACCCTGCCCTGACATTGAGGGGTTGCTGCTATCAGGGTCCTTAAGAATGTGTTTCAAGTAAGATTAACTCGTGTAAACAGACGTGCTTGGTAAGATAAACTTTCATGACTGATCAGATGCGGGGATGTAGAAAGCACGCAGGCCAGCTGACGGTCACCTTCCAAAGAAATACTCGAGGCCTGATCTCAGCTTCAGACTAACCCAAGAATAATTCAAATTAGTGGACTTTATCAAAACCAGAGTTAAAACATACAACCAGTGTGCCCCTCTTAAGATCACTGTTAGAATTATTCTTCATTCATGCAGGGACAGCCAAATGAGAATCGGGCCAGAGCCTTGGAAGACACAGAAATGAAAAGGCAATGAAAGGAAGAGATGGAGCTTCTGAAAAGTGTAGTTTGGTTGTTCTCTAAAACCATCAGAAGCAAGCAAATGAGCATTATGAAGGCAATCCTAACACACTTTTAGTGATGTATTTTCAAGTGTTGTGATTCCTAAGATCAAACAGCTTGATGATGTATCCTCTGTATCGTGAATGGCTTAGAGGTGATTTTAAGCTTTGCCTCTGATCAGCACACACTAGTTTCAGTTTGCCTGGTGCATCACACTCACCTGAAGCACCTGGTAGTTGGCACTGACAGGCAGTTTGTCCTGTTTCTTTCTGGTTCTGGTTGTGGCACTGTAGATTTCTGTAGACTGGAGGGGTTAACTCAGCTTCCTCCGCAAAGCCGAGAAAGGCAAAACTTGCTGTGAAAATTCACAGACCCTCTGGTCTAGTGGGAAGTCTCTTCATGGTAAAAGGTCTACATGCCCCTGGGAGATAATGGAAATGACTATTCCTGGAAGAAGTCTTGCTTTAGCTTAACTTACTCGTAAATGTGTTCCCTTGTAGAAGAAAGAGCGATGGCTCACATTTTAATATGAATCTGGAAAACTTCCAGGGTCATGTAGTTGCTGTTCCTGGCAGAACAGTGACACTGTCAGAGGCAGGATACACACATGAGTTTCTTGTTGGTGATGGAAAAGGGCTCTTCACACATGCTATCCCACTTTGAAAACTTCTGCTTTAAACCTCGTTCTCACAGGAGTTGGTATGGATTCACTCTTGACCCTGTTGCCGCTACTGCCTCATCCGGGGGAAATGCAAAAGGCCAAGGCATTGTTAATCTGAGTGACCTGATGCATTAATTCTCCAACCGAATTGTGTTTCTGTGGCACAGCCTTCATCTGTGGGTCACTTCATTTCCAGGGAGTAAAATCTGAGACATCTCAACCAATGTTCCTTGGACAGTTCATTTTTTCCCTGCCTTGTCCTCTGGACTCGTGTGCGACACTTGCATGCAGACACAAGGAGCTCCTTTTGCTGCCTTCTCCAGAGCAGAGCCAGGAGTTACTCACAACAGGGTTCCTTGGAAACACCTCTTTCAGTACTAGAAGACCATTTATGTTTCTTGTTCCCCAGAGGAGCTGCAGTTCTCATCAGCAGAAAGCACAAAGGTCTGTTATCACTGTAGGATTCCTGGCTGCAAAATTCAGGAGGTCCTCAGCCTTGTTTGAGCTAAGTGCATGTGGAGAATGTTCCCCATGTCTCAGTCCCAGATGCTTTACTTCCTTTTCTTCCTAACACACACTGGCAGAGCCCGGTTTGAAATGTCAGATGCTTGTGCACGTAGCTTGGTAGCTCAGTGCTGCATCTCAGTCACATCTGGATTTGTTTCCAGCCAAGCAGGCCCTACCACATTTAACTTCTGCACCTTGTCACCCTCAAGCCCTGTACAGGTGTGACTGCAAGACACGCAAAGCCAAGGGAGTGTGGTGATTAGAATAAGAGGAGAGGGAGAGCAGGTTATAGGGGTAAACATTTCTTCCTAAGAGTAGGATGTTGGATCTAGCACAAGAGTTCAACTATACTCCTGTGTTGGAGGCACGGTGTACTCACGTTTGTCTCTGTAGATGAGCTTTCTGTTATGCTCAAATTAGCTTGGGGTGGGAGGGAAACCAACAAAATCCCCAACTGTAGAAGATTAAATTAACCTGATTCTGTGGAAGTTGCCTACTACTTGGCAAATTCATTGCTTTTTCTCTCAAAAGAGTCAACCACGTGTGAGGGGAGGGAAGAAGGAGAAATGCGCTGCACAGTCTGCTCATTGAGCTGACCTTGTCATGTGGCCGTGTGGAGGATGGGGGAGGACGGAGGTCTGATTTGTTTGTAACAGTGTGTTAGAGACCAGCATCCCCAGGACATTAGGGGTCTGACGCCTGAGGAGGCTGCTGCACGTTTAAAGCAGCTGTTCGGTTATTTAGCCAAATCAACTCCGCATCTTCCACATCATTTCCACGCTTACAAAAGAGCTGTACTGCCTTCGTTTGAGCAGCTTTTAGCAGAGGATAAGGAGAAATTGGGACATAAAGGTAGGTTGTCAGGCCTGTGCCAAGATGGTTCTGGGAGACAGAAAGCAACCACCACATGTTAGACACCCCTGCGTTTGCCTGCTTGCTCGGCAAGTGTAGCATTCAAGCAGTTCATAATGATGGAAAGCCCTTCTCCCTTTTTGATCCTGCACCATCCCCTCTGAGGAGGCTCAGGGGGGACCTTATCGCTCCCTATAACTACCTGAAAGGAAGCTGCAGACAGGTGGGGGCCGGGCTCTTTTCCCAGGCAATTAGTGACAGGACAAGAGGGCATGGACTGAAGCTGCACCAGGGGAGGTTTAGGTTGGATGTTAGGAAGCCCTTCCTCACAGAAAAGGAGGTTAGACACTGGAACGGACTGCTCAGGGAGATGGTGCAGCTGCGATCCCTGGAAGTGTTTATGGAAAGACCGGATGTGGCCCTTAGTGCCCTGGTCTAGCTAACTGTGGTGACGTTAGGTCAGAGGCTGGACTTGATGATCTTAGAGGTCTTTTCCAGCCTCAATAGTTACGTGATTCACAGAATCACTCTGGTTGGAAGAAACCCCTGGGACCATCGAGTCCAACCATCTACCCACCATCCAACTACCTTACAAGTTCACACCTAAACCGGATCCCTCAACACCTCATCCAAACAATCCTTAAACACATCCAGAGATGGAGACTCAACCACCTCCCTGGGCAGCCCATTTCAGCGCCTGACCACCCTTTCTGTGAAAAAATTCTTCCTAATATCCAGTCTAAACCTGCCTTGTTGTAGCTTGAACCGCTTCCCTCTTGTTCTATCACTAATTGCTTGTGAGAAGAGACCAACCCCAACCTCTCCACAGTGTCCTTTCAGGTAGTTGTAGGAGTTGGGGTTTGAGGAAACTTGTGACTGAAGTTGGCAACAGTCAGACCTGAGAACAGCCACCGTTCTTGGAGTGCTGCTGCTCTGAGACACCATAACCTTGCAGCAGGAGTATGAAAGACATTTCCTAATCAACATTACTTGCACTATGCTAAACCTCATTGTTTGTACTTATTCACTGATTATAACCAATCACTGCTTTAATGAATAATCATAATTAATGTAATGGATCACCAATTATGTTTGAAGTCACACTGGAAAGAAATGCAGTCACAGTATTTTCTGTGCTGTGAAGTTTCTGCCTAAGGCCTTGCTTTCCACTCAAACATGTCTCCTTGTTAAATAGAAATATTTTAAAGCATTTTGGATTTGCCTAGGAGTATCTTTGTTAAATACATTTATGCAGCTGGTTTCTCCCTGTGTTATAGCTGTGCCACACACATTTATTGGGAAAAAAAAACACAACCCAACCCAAACAAACCTGAAAGAAACTTTTAGGACTGCCTTGCATGCTTGGAGACTTCTGAATAGGAATTTTATCACTTAGGTGTCAACTCTATTTTTGGTCTTACACACACTAACGGGTTCTCTACTGCGATCTGGCAATAGATCACGAGGTTTGAGAAGCTGCGTGAAGATACCTGTTGTATTCCCAAGAAGATATCTGTTGGCTTTCTAAAGATAGATTCTAGTTGGCAGTCACCAAACAATTAAACTCTAAAATAGAATGCTGGAAATATGGACAACTTCACCTTCCAGAATTGTAATGGCAATAGATTTCAGTGACACCTGGGAGGTGAAATTCAACCGTGGATTGAAATAATATCCAATAGTGCTCTCATCTAGGAGAAGACCATCACGTCGTGTCTCTGACCTTACTCTCAACAAAACTTTGACAACAGCCAGGTAAAAATCCTTTAAAGAGAAGACCAGTTCCTTACACTGAGGGCTGAGAAGGGACAAGCAGCAGCAGCAACCCAAGTGCAGAGAGAAAAGCAAAAAAGCTTTTTATTGAGCCTTCCAGAAAGCCTGAGTGTCTTCTCCTATAAGCCTGAGGTACTTGGAAGTTCAGAACATAAAATCTCCACAGCTGACTTTTAGATCAAGCAAGCCCCTGGCTCGGCAGTCACTCAGTGCTGAGCACTGTGTCTCAGAAGTCCTCAGCTAGTACCCAGCCTTGGTACTAGCAAGGCACCTGAGCTCGTGCTTGGTCTCAATCCCAGGTTCTGCCCAGCAGGCTCGCTGAGGGTGAAGGTGCAGCACTGGAGTGGCTAAGAACGAGCCCTGGGTTCTTGAAAACAGGAGAAAATTGGGCTGATAGAATTTTGGGCTGATAGAATTTTTTTCTCCCTGATCTATTTCTGGAAGGCATTCCGTCGTAGTCATGACCTCAATATTCAACCCTGCCAGGATAAAAGAGATCTGTCCTCCTTGCATTCACTCCTCCTGTCTTTTGTGAGTCTCACAGCAAAGTACAACAGCTCAACAGCCAGGGTGGTCGAGAGCAGCAGTCACTGCTAGGAACTGGCTAAGAATAGGACTACCTTGTCTCCTCCAGCCCACCACAGCCCTCTTTTTTCTCTCATCCATCTGTAGTGCCTTGTCATTTAGACCATGAATCTTCTGGCACAAGAACTGACGTTTATAATAAATTTTAATAGAATCTGCCACCACGCCACATCCTTGCAGCGCAAACACAACAGATACTAAAGAGAGCCTCCTTCTCCCAAGTACTTGGCTGGTACTTTCCCAACGAGGAGAAGCCAGTGGCATTCATTAGCTGTCTCTTTGAGACAAGCCTGTCGATTTATTTGATTGCTTGCAAAGGTCTCCTGATTCCCTGAAAACAAGAGAGAACACCGAGAGGCGGGTTTTGCGCTCAGGCACTACTTGCTTGCTGGAGAAGGGTGGCAGAATGACCTACGGATCTGAGAATTTCCTTGCCATCCAAGTCTAAAAATTGCTTACAAAACAGAAAACTTACAAGTAGCCTCTCAGGCATCTCTTAAGCCTTTTAGACAGGTGGGCTACTGCAACAATCTTCATTCTGTATCTCGCTAGCGAGGTCTTGGCTTCCTCTGCAAGCTAACACTTCTCTGTCTTCTGCCCATCTTTTATCCAGGGCGGTCAAACCAGTCAGTTCCACAGCCTCTGTATTTGCACTCGGTCTTGAGGAGAACCACTCGAGTAATTCCAGACGGCACCCTGACCAATGACTCCAACTACAATTACAAGACAGACACTTCATTTTACCTTCATGTAGCCTGACTGAAATACAGCCCAGACCGATTGGGTTTGTGCCCCATATTTAAAGAGATAATTACTGGCCCTTTGCTTAGTCAGGTGCTGGCAAAAACAGAGGTTAAATACCTAACTACCAGCATTCAGCTTAGAGAAAGATCAGAATCCAACGAGTTTGGAATTCTGTGTGTACTCCCTTGTACAGTCTCGCAAGGGAAGGGAGATGCTTATCTGCTGCTTTTCGTTTGCTTTGTCGCCACTGTGTCTTTTCAGAAGCCATCACTAACTAGTCGCTACTGACTTGCTTCTAACAAACATCTGCAGATAGGATGTGATTTTAGCGAAGCTTTGAGCATCTGAAAGTTCTCCAGGGGGAGGGAGCACCTTGAAGTAGAAATGTAAGGCTCTGCAAAAACCCAACGGAATGGTAGAAGTCAGAGGTCTCTCTTTTTAACTCAAGTCCAAGCGCTTCAGCTCAGCAACTTCAGAGCAACAGGCCATGTGCCTGGTGGAAGGCCAGAGACAGAAGTCCCTGCCCCAGCTACTGAACTGTCCAAGAACAACCATGCGCTCTGCAGGGCTCACTCCAGGAAGACTTTCCTGGTAAGGTCTGCATGACCATTGCCTCTGCTGTCTTACCACACAATCACAGAACATCAAGGATTGGAAGGGACCTTGAAAGATCACCTAGTCCAACCCCCCTACCACAGCAGCATCACACAGACCAAGCTGCACAGAAACATATCCAGGTGGGTTTTAAATGTCTCCAGAGAAGGAGACTCCACAACCCCCCTGGGCAGCCCCTTCCAGTGCTCTGTCACCCTCACTGTGAAGAAGCAAAAGCAGGTCTCCTGCTGCAGAATCCTCTGCTTTCAAACCCGCTTTCCCAAGCTCTGTTGTGTATTTATACGGCTCTGACGTCAGGGGCACGAGAGGTGAAGGAGAAGTATCTGCCATAATTGAATAAGGTGTGAAAACACAGTGCAAACAAAACTCAGGTTAGAGGCTGTTTAAGGCAAAAAAGAAGGAACTTGAGGATGCTGTTGCTTCAAGAGCAGATGAAGAGCAAAGCTCACTGCATTAATGAATATTCATAAGTAAAATCAAATGAACCAGTGCTAGTCCATCTCCCTGAAATATTGCAGTCTCCAGCATTTAGAGGGAAACACTCCACGCTAACTAATCCCAATTTCAACTAGGACCTCATTTGACCTTCAGCTATTTATGATTTCCAGAGAAAACAGATAGCGTTCCCATTCAGTAAAAGCAAATTCCACGTCCTGCTGCTATGACTTGAGCTTTAGCAGAATCCAAAGATGGGCTTCCACTTAATAAAACCAGCTTTAGACGTACTAGAGCATCAATCCATATTGTAGTAGTTATGAGGAATAAATTGATTTTCTCATTTCTCTGTGTTGGCTAAAAATTATTCGATTATGTATTTAGCTGCTAATGGAAACTCATTAGTAGATTTTCATTTCATGCTTGTTTGCACCTGCAATCCATTTCTTCTTGTCCAAAGGACTGTTTCATTTAGGTTGCAGGCAATAAATTTCCCTCCCATATACACTGATAACCATCAGCCAAAATTCAGAGCACGTGGTCGGAAATGGCTCAGGGCCATCATTTTTGCAACAGCATCATTAAAGCAACAGATCTCTGGTGCTTCATTGTCCCTCATTACTGTGCGTATTGATGGGCTAACTTGCCTCATAGTTTACTCCTTAATGTTGTTATCTGTGCTAGTCTGCTGACACCTTCCTCTTTGATTCTCTGGAGCACCACAAGGCTCTTCTGGAGCCCTCTTTTGGAGCCCCACAAGGTTCTTCTTTGCCCATCTCTTTCACCATAATGAGCCTGGAAGGTGAGACTGATGAACCATCCTCCTGAGGAAGTTCAGGGCTCTCTCCTTTTCAATCCCAAACCATGGTCACAGAATCACAGAATATTAGGGATTGGAAGGACCTCAAAAGATCATCCAGTCCAATCCCCCTGCCACAGCAGGATCCCCTAGATCCAGTCAGGCAGGAACATGGCCAGAAGGGTTTGAAATGTCTCCACAGAAGGAGATTCCACAACCCCCCTGGGCAGCCCTCACTGGGAAGAAGGTCCTTCTCACACTGATGTGGAACCTCCTCTGTTCCAGCTCACACCTGCTGCCCCTTGTCCTGTGACTGGGTGCCCCTGAGCAGAGCCTAGCTCCTTCCTCCTGACACCCACCCTTCCCATACTGATCAACATTCATGGAGTCACCCCTCAGGCTCCTGTTTTCCCAGCTCAAGAGCCCCAGTTCCCTCAGCCTCTCCTCATCACGGAGATGCTCCCCTCCCTTCACCATCTCTGTGGCTCTGCGCTGGGCTCTCTCCAGCAGCTCTGTGTCCTTCTGGAATTGAGGGGCCCAGAACTGGACACAAGACTCCAGACGTGGTCTCACCAGGGCAGAGCAGAGAAGGGGGAGAACCTCTCTCCGTCTACTAACCCCCCCACTTCTACATAATTTCTCCTCAAGAAAGGCAAATGAATCATTTGATATGATCACAGAATCACAGATCATTAGGGGTTTGAAGGGACCTTGAAAGGTCATCTAGTGCAATCTCCCTGCCACAGCAGGATCACTAGGACATAATTTTCTTCCTATTAACCACTGGGACTCAAGCTGCCATCTCTTGTACCAAGTGGTAGGTGTCACAAGTCTCTAAAACCTTATCTGCTTGTCTTAGTACTTCTACTGAGACAGGGAAATCAGTCAGACCTTGTAGGAGTACTCTTGTCTTCCTCCGAAATCAGAAACCACACAAAATGGGAGTAGCTCATGCGGCCTTCCTTGTGAACTTCATTGCCCCTGAAAGACACAAGGTGGGACAAAAAACCAAGACCAAACCACATGACCAGGTTTCTAAAGACTCACAATGTTATCAAACTGGAGAAGGGGCTGCAGGGAAAGGCTGATGGGGTGAGGCTGAGGGAGCTGGGGGTGTTGAGCTAGGAGGAGACTCAGGGGGGACCTTCTCCCTCTCTCCAGCTCCCTGCAGGGAGGTTGCAGACAGGTGGGGGTCAGGCTCTTCTCCCACACAACCAGCACCAGGATGAGAGGGCAGGGCCTAAAGCTGCCAGAGGAGGGTTAGGTTGGATGTTAGGAAGCCCTTCCTCATGGAAAGGGTGATCAGAGCCTGGACTGGACTGCCCAGGGCAGTGGTGGAGTCCCCATCCCTGGAGGTGTTGAAGGCAGCCTGGCTGTGGCCCCTAGTGCCCTGGTGGGGCCTCTGTGGCGCTGTTAGGTCCTGGGCTGGGCTGGCTGATCTCAAAGGGCTTCTCCACCCTCAATCTTCCTGTGATTTTCAGGCAGCTGAATCACAATGATGGGAACAATTCTAACCAGTGGGCATTGCTGAGAGAACCTGGCACGTCTGATCAGCCTGACAGAAATTCCCTTCGCTGCTGTCCCCAACCACTATGGCATTCCTTACCTCACCACAGCGCCGCTGAAGATTCGCTCAATAATCCTGCTTGATAAAGCTGGAAACAAAGGAAACAGAAGATAAAGCTCCAGGTCACAGGAATAACCACAATCAGTTGTTTGTGATCAGCCCACACAGAGCTACTTCCCAGTGCTCTACCACTGCACAACCACTTTACTGGTCTCTCTTTAGCAGCGTTTTGTGTAAAACCAAGATGTTCTCCCTGTGTGGCTGCCTCTGTACCCTCCCAAACTGCCACAAATACGGCAGCGGTGTTAACTGAATTATTGGACAGGGGCATCCTACTGCTTTGCTGCAGTAGAACTTCTCACACAAGCAAATCCTGCTGGGAAAAGGAGACTCTTCCAGTGTCTGGTGCAGAACAAGTTCAGTTACCAAGCAAAAGTCTCAAATCACATCCCTACAAAGCAGTTCACAGCAGAGTACAAGCTGAGGCAATCCTGCTGCAGGAAAGGCATCACCTGAGGTGAGCAGGAGGGCTTTGCCAACCATGAAATGTGTGGGATAGGCTGTAATAGCAGAGACACCCCAGCCAAGCAGCAAGTACCAGCCTTGGGCAGGATTTGCACAGTGACCTCACCCTCCTAGACTGCTGACAGGCTTCCTGCAGACCTCCACATTAGCTCCTTCTACCAGTTCTCCATCACTTCTGTAGTCCTGAAAGCTTCTGACACAGCAGCCAAGCAAAGGTAACCTGCAACACCCCTCAGATCCCCTGGCACAGGGCTGACAGCACTGATGGCTTCTCCCTCTTACCCCAGGCTAGCACCCAGTGCTCTCAAGCCTCCTGCACAACAAACACACTGATGTTCCAGTCAGCCAGCAGGGACCAAGTCTCCCACAGCACTTATCCCATCCAGCATCCCTCCAGCCTCACCCCATCCAGCCCTGTTATCAATGCTCCTGGATGCTAAATGCCCCACTCACCCAGAACCCTCAGGCTTCCATACACGTCTCCACACCACTGACACACATCCCCCTACAGCTTCATTATCCTCACACTCGCTATGTCTTACTTCTTGGCTCCTAAAAAGCCTTGTTGCCATCCCCTGAGCTCCAGCAACGTCTGACAACTCATCACCTCCATATCCCTGCGGCCCTACACACCACACCACCTCACCACACATCTCACCCTTACAGCCACCTCCAGTCACACATTGTGCTTGAACACCCCATTTTCCAAATTTGATTCTCTACTCCAGACCTACTTTCACCAGTACAGCAGCAAACACATGGAAGAATCCAAGGTGGCTTTGTTTCTAGGGTTTAATATGCAGGTCAACCGCTGAAGCTCCTGAACAAGACATCATGAGCTGAGCCACACGGGCCCAGCTTGCTCTCAGAACATGAACAATCCCAAACCCCGCTGACCTGAGTGCCTCCCTCTAGCACAACGCTTACGGAACAAGTGCTTTTGTGCTTTTCAGCCCTCTGTGGATTTGTATTCACAGAATCACAGAATCACAGAACATTAGGGATTGGAAGGGACCTCAAAAGATCCCCTGACACAGCAGGATCCCCTAGATCCAGTCGCACAGGAACATGGCCAAGGGGGTTTTAAGTCTCCAGAGAAGGAGACTCCACAACCCACACTAGGCAGCCCCTGCCAGGGCTCTGGCACCCTCACTGCCAAGAAGGTCCTTCTCACACTGATGTGGAACCTCCTCTGCTCCAGCTCACACCCGCTGCCCCTTGTCCTACCATTGAATGCCCCTGAGCAGAGCCTGGCTCCATCCTCCTGACACCCACCCTTTCCAGATTGATCAACACTCACGGGGTCATCTCTCTCAGGCTCATTTTTTCCCAGTTCAAGAGCCTCAGCTCCCCCAGCCTTTCCTCATCAGGGAGATGCTCCATTCCATCATCTCTGTGGCTCTGTGTTGGGCTCCCTCCAGCAGCTTTGTGTCCTTCTGGAACTGAGGGGCCCAGAACTGGACACAATTTTGAGGAAGAACCACTGAGAAAGGCAACTAAACTCCATCAATGTACCCACAGATCTTGAAAAGTCCCAGAATCTCCTCAAGCTGTGGAAAGGAGTTCCGCAGGGAGTCATGGAGGGGCTCTCCGGAGTGCACAAACAAACTACAATTCCCCTTGCTCCACCAGACTCTGGAATCTCTCTCATGCACAACGAGATTGCACTTCAGCAGTCTTGGGAGTTCACACCGGCTTGTTCTTGTTATCTGTTCCTGCAAACCCCTTAGTTTCAAGATGTTCTTTTACCTTAACAAGTTTCAAGATGTTATTTGAGCTTGTCCTCCTGGCAGTGACCCACAAGTGAAAAGCAGCTCGCTCTCTAAGCACCCATGCAGACAACAGTTTGTACTTCATTTCTCTGTGCCTGAGCTCAGTACATCAGCTTTTGGGTAAGAGGGGGCTCCATGCAAGGTTGTATGAGGCACAGAATTCAAACCAAAGCAAAGCTGGGCTTTACTCTTTAGTGGGAAGGTTCTGATTTCCTCAAGGCCCTTTGTCCCAGCGCAGCGTGTGGGCAGCGTACCTTGATCACTGTACCTCGCCAGATCCTCCTGGCTGATGTAAAGATTGTGGTCGGTGTCCAACTCCCAGAATTTACAGTATATAACATAGAAGTGATTGTAGGAGAAGTAATCTGTGATCAGATTGATGTCCTCCTCTTCCTCCAAGAGAGCAAGAGTCTGAAAGTACAAATGAAGAGGCAAGTTAAACCGAGACAAAGAGGCAACGCAGCGGCTGAAGTCCCCCAGCCTCTGTGGATGTTGGGTGACCACGGGGCAGAGAGCTAATCCAAAACACAGCCTCTCTCTCTCTCCTCTAGGAGATTTTGTTGCTGCATTCCTTAACAGGCACTTACGGAGCATCTGGCTGGGCTATCCTGGTTAGCAGGTGGGTGCAGAGTCCTACTGCCACCCTTCCCAACAACTTCAGTTAATCTCCAGCTACAGAGAAAAGTAGGGAAGGAAAACAAGAACACAACTGCTGTCTGAGCTGGGATCTGTTACTGGTGAAACATTTCTGACCTGCACTGGTGACTCAGAACCATTTACAAAGGCAGGTCCACAGGTCTCCACAGGCAGAGAGATCTATCCTCATGCATCACGTACTCCTGCCTGCATCCCAAAGGGCAAATCAAGCCTTGCTTCAGACTCAGCACTAAACTGGGGAAGGAGGGACGGATCCCAAGCAGACCACAGAATTACAGAACGTTAGGGATTGGAAGGGACCTCAAAAGGTCATTCAGTCCAATCTCCTAGATCAAGGGAAGTCTCATTGCTTTAGCTGAGACCTTAACATTTCAGCTTAAAGACTTTCTGGCTTCTTAGTTTGGGCTGGAGTTGAGCAGAGCTAAACAGTTTTAACCTGTTACTCTTTTGGGGCACAATATACAGAGAAGAGAGCTCTAAATCCTGACCCAACACAAGGACACATCACAGGGACTGTAACAAGAACTAGGCTTCCTTCACTAACCTTTCTGAAGAAGTCTACTGCACAAGTGGAAATCCAATCCTGAGATGCAGTCTTGCAATTTCAGTGCCCAAGGTGCCTGACCAACTGTCAGTGGGCTGAGTGCCGTCTGGGAGGCAGGAAGTTGGCTCTTACCCACCACATATTGTGGACAACCAGCAGCTGTCCTTGGCTGCTGAAGTAGGTGCACTACTGCGCCTTGCTTGCCTTTCCCTTTAGCTGGATCAGGAGCCAGCAGTCAATCTGCTTGATGCTGCCTCAGAGCAGGTGCACAGTCACCCCCTGACCTATCAGCACACTCAGCTACTCCAGTCCTGCTCTTTACCTGCTCCAGTCCCTCTGGCCCTCTCCTAGCACTGAGTATTTGGCTTAACTCACAACCACACAAGCCCAGCTCGTAGGAGCACAGCTATAGGAACAAAGGCATGATGCACTCTGGTTCTTCTTCAGGGAAAACCCAACATACCTGCAGTAAGTTGCTTTTCCTCAGCTCTGTCAGAGTGATCTTCCCAGACCAGGATCGATTGACTGTGTAGAATATCCTCTGTATAACCTGCAACACATGGACAGCGTCCTTGAAACCATCTCCTGAACCAGACCACTTGGGAATTTAAACGCAGGACCTTTATTTGGTTTATTTGCTCATCCTGATGGGACTTATTTTCTTAAACCGCTTTGTGATTTACCTGTTTGGATTTAACCAAACAGGTTTTGTTTCTGAAACAGCGGGTTTTCCACTCCAAACAGCCTTTCACTGCTCTCAGCTGACATCTCTGAACATGCGGGTGCATTACCTGTCAGGAAATGCGTTCAAAGTGCTGACTCCTAACTCTGGAGTTCTCTGAATCACTCATTTCTTCTGCGGTGCCATCACTCAACTGCTGGGACAACTCCCAAAGAAACACTGCGAGCAACTTACCTCTCCACACTTCAGTGATAGGTGTTAATTACACAGAATGATCGAGGCTGGGAAAGTCCTCCGAGCTCAGCCAGGCCAGACCAGCACCTGACACCACCACAGCAGCCACACCAGGGCCAAAGCCAGGCTGCCCTTCAACACCTCCAAGGATGGGGACTCCATCACTGCCCTGGGCAGCCCAGTTCAGGCTCCAATCACCCTTTCCATGATGAAGGGCTTCCTAACATCCAACCTAACACTCCCCTGGCAGCTTCAGGCTCTGCCCTTTCGCCCTGGTGCTGGTTGCCTGGGAGAAGAGCCTGACCCCCACCTGACTCCCTTCAGGGAGTTGGAGAGAGGGAGAAGGTCCCCCCTGAGTCTCCTCCAGGCTCAACACCCCCAGCTCCCTGAGCCTCTCTTCATCAGCCTTTCCGTCCAGTCCCTTCCCCAGCCTCGTTGCTCCTCTGCATCAGCTCCAGCACCTCAATCAAAATTCAATCAAAACCAAACAAAACCTCTGTCCTAACCGCAGCAATTACCGAGCAGTGTTCTATTGCAATGGCCTGTGGAACGCAAGGGGTCAGATCAGGTAATCACAGTGCTCTTCTCTGGTCTTAAGCACAATGAAAAAGACAAATGTTTGCTTCTTTAGCGCCTCTGGCAGCCACTACCACTCTGGCCTCTATTTTTGGACTTTCTTTGGCCTATTCTTCCAGACTGCACAGCAGCTTAGAGACTGAAGCGGGTCTCACCTCATGCATTATACTGTTATCGCACCTGACAACACTGCGGCAAGTCTTAGAGACACAAAGTTTGCACAAGGATTCAGAAATAACAATCCCAAGAGTCAAAGAACCCCTAGCCAGCAATTTTTCCTTCACTTTAGGAAGAGGAAAAACAACAAAATCTCCCCATTTGTGATCTGTAAGAAATTGTTCCTCTAGCAGACTACACTGGTAAGGATGTTCCATCTGCTCTCTCCTCACCTAGCTGTACAAAAGAAGTGAAATGGGATCCCTTTCAATCTCTTTACTATGTCCAGTCCCTCAGTGCAGGCTTTGGTATTCAAATCACAGAATCACAGAACATTAGGGACTGGAAGTGACCTTGAAAGATCATCCAGTCCAATCTCCACCCCACAGCAGGATCCCCTAGAGCCAGACGCACAGGAACGTGGCCAGGGGGGTTTTAAGTCTCCAAAGAAGGAGACACCACAACCCCCTGGGCAGCCCCTGCCAGGGCTCTGGCACCCTCACTGCCAAGAAGGTCCTTCTCATTTTGATGTGGAACCTCCTCTGCTCCAGCTCACACCCATTGCCCTGTCATTAGATGCCCCTGAGCAGAGCCTGGCTCCATCCTCCTGACACCCACCCTTCACACATTTATCAACATTAATGGTCCAGCTTCACTGGACAGTGGACGTAGTGCAGACACCAGTACAAAATGTCAATTCTTCTTGTCTTTTCCAGATTGTGAAGACCAAGCTGTCAGAAGCAGCATTGGGGAACATGTTGGAAGATAATAACACAGCTTGAGACAACGTGCAGCATTCAAACCAGACTTGTCCAGGATGCCTCGCTGAAAGCCAGAGCTGGTTTCCCTTTAATCTGAACTCAGTTGCTTAGCCTTTCGATGGGCAGTCCCTTCTATCTGCTCATTCCCCTCATGTCATCTATTTCCAAGAGCCAAACCAGTGATAGCGCAGTACTAGACCTCTCCTCTGTCTTACCAGGGAAGAACAAAAGCAGTCCCGTTTCTGGAAGAACCCATAAAGCTTTACGAAACCCTGCAGGCCATGCTCCCCTTACGCACTGACACTGGTAGGACTGCACAAGCCAAAGTGTTTTTCAACAAGCAGTATGTTTTGCCAAGTTGTTTTCGGTTGACTCAGCTGTTCACTGCGGAGCAGGCAGTGCCAACTCGGAGCCGTGTTTGAACATTCTGGGAGAAGTCACATTTCAAAGCTTTTACGACAAATGCCATGCGATAGCCCCCACCGCCTGCACCAGCATCAGGAGTTGGTCTCTGTTGAACCAGACACAAGCACTTGAACGTACCGGTAATTCAACAGGTCACAGAGACTGACACAGTTTAGATTACAGCCCTCTGTACCCTAAAGTTGCCTCTAATAGGTGCAGAGAAAGGCACTGGAACTGAGTGTCCCCTCGGTCAGTTTGCTGACAACACCAAACTGTGTGGCGAAGTCAGCACCCTGGAGGGAAGGGAGGCCATCCAGAGGGACCTGCCAAGCTCCAGAAGTGGGCTGTGCAAACTGCGGGGAGTTCAACAAAGGCAAAGGCAAGGTTCTGCCCCTGGGTCAAGACAATCCCAGGCACCAATACAGATTGGGAGGAAAAAGGATTGAGGACAGCTCTGAGGAGAAGGACTTGGGGGTGGGTGGTGCAGAAGATGAACAGGAGCCATCAGTGGGTGCTGGCAGCCCAGAGAGCCACCCATGTCCTGGGCTGCGGCAAAAGAAGCAGGGACAGTCAGTCGAGGGAGGGGATTCTCCCCTCTACTCTGCACTGCTGAGACCCCACCTGCAGTCCTGGGTCCAGTTCTGGAGTCCCCAACATCAGAAGGACACAGAACTCCCGGAAGGTCTCCACAGGAGAGCAACTCCAGTGATCAGAGGGCTGGAGCACCTCCCTGCTGTGAGGACAGGCTTGAGCTGGTTGGGGTTGCTCAGCCTCGAGAAGAGGAGGCTCCCAGGTGACCTTTGAGCAGCTTTCCAATCTCTGAAAGGGGGCTTCAAGAAAGTTGGGGAGGGCTTTTGACAGGGGTGGTAGTGAGAGGCCAAGGGGAAAGAGTTGAAGAACTGAAGAGGGGAGATTGAGGTTGGCCACAAGGAACCAATTCTTTGCTGTGAGGGTGGGGAGATGCTGGAAGAGGTTGCCCAAGGCAGCTGTGGCTGCCCCACCATCCCTGGCAGTGCTGAAGGGCAGGTTGTCTGGGGCCCCGAGTAACCTGCTCTGGTGAAGGGGTTGCTGCCTGTGCAGGGGGGTTGGAACTGGGTGATCTTGAAGGTCCCTTCCAACCCTGGCCAATCTATGATTCCATGCATATCCAGAGACGAACACAAGAGCCCATGTCTCCTCACAGCCTTCATGTGTAATATGAAAATAAAATATGTAAACCTTGCCCCGGCAGCACGTGCAGCACTTGTCACCATACGTAGGTATCACGCACTCTACCTTGAGGGCATCAGAAAGATCCAAGTAGTCTCAAAACCCAAGAACAAAGCTGTTTCCTCCAGTACCTCTTGGTGGAAATATTGAATTTGGTACCACTGAACAGAAACAAGTGCTCGAGCATCTGTGAAAGGAGATGTGAGAAACAGGAACTCCTGATATCAGAGAGAAGAGCCACTGCTGTAGTGGGCCAAGTACTGCCACTCCAGATGGGAACAACTCGACCCAACAGACTGTCCGTCTCCCAGGGTCTTGCTTTGCTCCAACTCAGTGATCTGGCCAAGGCTGATCATGCTGAGCTCAGAAGGAATCTGTCAGCACAGACACCCAGAAAGACATCATCCTGACAGCACGAGGAGTCTGTGAAGGACATCACAGCTCTGCCAGACTCACTGCTACACAATAAGCACCACCGTTTCCTGACTGTATTGTGAGTAAGGGTCCTGCAACACTCACGTTGAAGTAGGAAAGCACAGCTGACACTCTAGCAGAACTGAGAGGCATTGAGGAGCTTCACGTATTCATGAATGGCCTGGTTCTGCCACTGCTTTATGGGGGTTACACAGGACCTCGCTCATGCACTAGAGAAGTTATGGAAGAGGGGTGGGATGTTCTCCTTTAGAGTAGCAGCCTGCACTTCAGCTGTCTTGATGTAGAATCTCAGCTTCACACAGCTGGTCTCAGACCTGCTTTGTATCCCAGTGAGGTCCAGAAAGCACAAAGTTCATCACTTGGGAGATTACCCACAGGATTTTTGAGGCTGGAAAAGCCCTCTGAGCTCAGCCAGCCCAAACCAGCACCTAACATCACCACAGTGGCCACACCACGGCACTAAGGGCCACAGCCAGGCTGGCCTTCAACACCTCCAGGGAAGGAGACTCCACCACTCACTGCCTTAGGCAGTCCAGTCCAGGCTCTGATCACCCTTTGCATGAGGGAGGGCTTCCTAACATCCAACCTACCCCTCCCCTGGCAGCTTCACGCTCTGCCCTCTCATCCTAGCCCTGGTTGCCTGGAAGAAGACTCCAATCCCCACCTGACAACAACCTCCTTTCAAGGAGTTGGATAGAGGGAGAAGGTCCCCGCATCTGAAACACTAAAAATTGATTCTTGTTATACATTTTCCTAAAACAGCTCAGGGTTTTCCCAGAGCACCGGTGCCTTCCTGCCACCTGCTCCTTACAGAAAGGCAACAACTCTACATCTGCCAGCAACATCCCAGCTGCCAGTACGTGGTGCAGCTGGCCCCCATGCAGACCCTGGCAAGCCTTGGAGCCCTGCTGGGATGCAGCTCCCATCAGGTCTGTCACTACCTGAATTTGTTGCTGCTTGTCAGACTGTGACTAACAACAAGCGAGATGGCTCAAACGACTGGAAGCAAAGAGAAGACAATTTGTGAGTAGGGGAACATCTCTCTCCAAAACTCTGCTTCAGCAGGAAGAACACTGTGAGTTGCCACCTCTCTCAAGGACTGACCAGCCAGTAATATTAACTCACTGCCATGTAATATTAAAACCATCTCTTTTTTGAACTAACTGGTGGTAAGGGTGACAAAGGACAGCAAAGGTTGGGTACTGCAGTATCACAGGAGATCAAAGGAACCAGCCTACCGTCGTGATGTACTGGGGGTGGAACTCTGGAGCATCCTTCATGAACGTCAGGCCAGGATGAGTATCCAGCACATCCTGCAAGATAAGGCCAAAGTGAAACAGATTTTCCTCTCCTTTTGATGATTAGAAGTTACTGGCTTTACAAACTAATACTTTTCTTACTAAATTCTTTAGTTGACCAATCAACTATCTCCTTTCCAAGATCTCTTCTATCCTCCATTCATCAAAGACAGAAACACTTATTACAGCTAGTGGCCAGAAATGCTCTTGGATGTGAAGGGTGGGTGTCAGGAGGATGGAGCCAGGCTCTGCTCAGGGGCACTGGGTGTGAGCAGGAGCAGAGGAGGTTCCACATCAATGTGAGAAGGACCTTCTTCCCAGTGAGGGTGATGGAGCCCTGGCAGGGGCTGCCCAGGGCACTGGTGGAGTCTCCTTCTCTGGAGACGTTTAAAACCCACCTGGCCATGTTCCTGTGCAAATGGATCTAGGGGATCCTGCTGTGGGGTGGGGATTGGAGCGGATGATCTTTCAAGGTCCCTTCCAATCTCTGATGTTCTCTGATAGGTTGAGAAAGTTGTTTGTTCTGTTCTCCGCAAGAACTCAGAACACTGTTCCGCTTTAAAATCTGAGCAGGATCTGTCAGCTTAATGTGTGTGTTTTCTGCAGGAGTGTCTGGGTTTTAAAATTCCTTCTCCCTCTTCTCCCCCACTCAGTGACTTCTACTTTCTTCTTTGCTTGTCTCCATATTCAGGGTGGGGGTTGAGTCCCCATCCCTGGTTGTGTTGAAAAGTCACTCAGATGTAGTGTTGGGGGATCTGATTTAGGGGTGACCCCGTAGAGTAGGGCTGATGGCTAGACTCCGTGATCCCAGGAGTCTCTTCTAACCTGAATGATTCTGTGATTCTGTGTCTAATATGCAGGTGTGAGATGGTGTAATATCGCTCTGGTTGGGTGACAAACAAGATTGTACATGCCTTTCACTGCACCAGAAGCTGAGAAGCAAAGCTGCAATCACTCAGGAAGGGCAGTGTGCCCAGTGGGGAAAAGATGAACAACATGAGAAAGTTTACCCATCACAGTCCTGGTTTTGTTTGACACCTTAAGATCCTGTTCAGACAAAATCTTTCCACAGCGCAGCATCTTCACAGGAGTTTTGCATATAATCACAGAATTATTGAGGCTGGAACAGCCCTCTGAGCTCAGCCAGCCCAGCACCTAACATCACCACAGCGGCCAGAACAGGGCACTAAGGACCACAGCCAGGCTGGCCTTCAACACCTCCAGGGATGGGGACTCCACCACTGCCCTGGGCAGTC
>JAOXOE010000745.1:17781782-17801602 GCA_028565055.1 Phoeniculus purpureus
TGAGGGTGCCAGAGCCCTGGCAGGGGCTGCCCAGGGGGGTTGTGGAGTCTCCTTGTCTGGAGATGTTTCAAACCCCCCTGGCCATGTTCATGTGCAACCGGATCTAGGGGATCCTGCTGTGGCCGGGAGGGGGTTGAACTGGATGATCTTTTGAGGTCCCTTCCAATCCCTAATGCTTTAAATCCCTAATGGATAAATAGGGATGATAAACATTTCAAACCCCCCTGGCCATGTTCCTATGCGACTGGATGGTGGTGCTGTGGTGGTGGGATTGGACTGGATGATCTTTGGAGGTCCCTTCCAACTGCAGTGTTCTGTGATGCTGTGAGGGGGCCAGCTCAGCTTTGAGGGGCAAAGATCTCATCTTTTGCTTAGGAGCTGCTCGCTGAATCCACTTGGAGAGGCTGCTGTGGCCCTAAGGGAGGAGAGATGTGCTGTAGGTCGAGCAGGATACAGGCTGTGACGCAGAGGCAGTTTGCTCACAGGGGTATTTAGTCAGGACTGCCTCCCCTCCAGGTATCTGTAAGTCCAAACCAAAACTAAAAGGTGCTTCAAGTGCGATGCAGCAGAGCCTAAAGATTTAGGTTCTTGTCTGGGAGGGCCAGACTGGCTGTAGGCAGCTGATGGCCTGTGGTTGATGGAGAGCAGGTACCGTGAAAGAGAGACTACTGGCTGTTCTGGGAGTTAAACTTGAAAAGCAGGAAGGTGAAAACTGCTAAACAAGGGTGATGCCCATTGATCCTCTCCATCACCAGAGGCCAAGTGCTCAGCAGGATTGGGAGCGGGACTGGGCATGTTGTGGATATCCAAAGTGACGACTAATGATATCAGTTTTTATAATATAATTAGAAGGATTTTTCATGCTTCATCGCTTAAACCAATTTCATTGCAGGAGAAACTGGGATGAGACTTATGGTAGGAGCAGATTAAAGGCATCTGCGTGCTGCAGGGCTCTGGCCCTTCCTCTGACACTGCTGCTATTCCAAGACAAGATATGGGACTGGGGTGGATCCTGGGTCTGCCTTGATCAACTGTGTCATCTTCCAGCTTCCCTTAGGGAACCTGGAAATACACAGGCTGAATTTTTAGGTAAAGCAGGGTATGTGAAATCACAGAATCATCCTGGCTGGGAAGGACGGCCAGGATCAGCAAGTCCAGCCCTCAGCCCAGCAGCTCACTAACCCCCAGACCATGGCCTCAAGTGCTCCAGCTACCTGGGTTTTAAACCCCTCCAGGGATGGGGACTCCAGCACCGCCCTGGGCAGCCTGTTCCAGTGCCCAACCACTCTCTCAGCAAAGAGCTTCTTCCTAAAATCCAATCTAAACCTTCCCTGATGCAACTTGAGGCCATTTCCCCCGGTCCTATCATAAGGAATTTGGGAGAAGAGACCAGCAGCAGCCCTGCTACAACCTCCTTTGAGGTAGCTGTAGAGAGCAAGAAGGTCTCCTCTCAGCCTCCTCTTCTCTAGACTAAACAACCCCAGTTCCCTCAGCTGCTTTCCACAGTGTCTGTTCTCCAGACTCACTGTCCTTCTCTGACCCCGCTCCAGCACCTCCATGTCCTTCTGACACTGTGGTGCCCAAAACTGGACCCAGTACTCAAGGTGCGACCTCACGAGTGCAGAGTGCAGGGGCACCATCACTTCCCCACTCCTGCTGGTTACACCACAGTCCAGCCCCCACCGATCTGCAGAGGTTTATCCATCAGTGGTCATTGGGGTGCAGTCCCCGACACATCCCCAGCCCAGCCAGCGCTTGCTGGGAGCTGGTGTCCACCTCATCCTCCTGGTACCTCACCCTGACTCCGTCATCCTCCACTGCCTGCTGAGCGCTCCCTCCGGACCACTATTACCCACCATCAGCTACCAGCAGCCGCTGCCTTTGAGGCCGTTGCCTGGTTAATCCTAGAAAGAGACAAAGCTGTCCCCAGCTATGTGGGACCTCTCCTAAAAGAAGGGTGCACGAGTTCACCGAGCACTCGTGCAACGATCGCGTTCTGTGCCTTCGTGGGAGTTTTACAACCTGCCTTTCTAGGGCACCATCCCATACAGCGGGAAGAAATGCCAGGCAAGGATATAAAACCGAAACAGATGCTCCTGCCACCCAAACAGATCATCTCAACATTAATTCCTAAATCTTTAAAGCAGTCATGAGCCTGGCATGCAGAGGATCAGCAGCAGGGCAGGGAAATTCATGGATGCAGGTAGAAGCGATGCTTTTTTCATGAGCACAGTACAGACTTCCTACAGAGCTGATATCGGGAGGTGCTTCTGATGGCTCTGTCATACCTGGGCTTTGGTATCTAAAGCTAACTGATGTAAATCTCATCAGTTCTGGTGCCCTAATCTGAGTTCTAATTCAGTCATCAAACCTTTTCAGCCCAATGCTGAAACAGCTATTCAAGTGTTAGAACAGGCTGGGCTGCATCAAAAGAGCTGTGGTCAGTAGATCAAGAGAGGTGATTCTGCCCCCCTGCTCTGCACTAGTGAGACCTCACCTGCAGTGTTGTGTCCAGCTCTGGAGCTCCCAGCACAAGAAGGATGCAGACACACTGGAGCGCGTCCAGAGGAGGGTCATGGCAATGATCAAGGGATGGAGCATCTCTTGTGTGAGGACAGGCTGAGAGAGTTGGAGCTGTTCAGCCTGGAGAAGAGAAGGCTCCAGGGGACCTTCTTTTGACCTTCCAATACATGAGGGGGGCTGACATGAAGGCAGGGGAAGGTCTTTTCAAGAGGGTTTGTACAGACAGGACCAGGAGCAGTGGGTTCAAGCTGGGAAAGGAGAGATTGAGGCTGGAGACTAGAAATAAGTTCTTCAATGTGAGGGTGGTTGACGGCTGCAATGGGCTGCCTGGGGAGGTGGTGGGGGCCCCATCCCTGGAGTCATTTAAGGTCAGACTTGATGAGGCTCTGAGCAGACCTAGGCAGAGTTGTCCCTGTGTATGGAGGGTTGACTAGATGACCTGTACAGGTCCCTTCCAGCCTAGAACATTCTATGATTCTATGAACTCACTTAACCCTCAGACACCGCAGAACAGAAAGGACCAAGCCCCTTACAGCCAGTCCAGTGGCTGCTGAGGAGATTCCTCGGCTTCTCCTGAAATCTTGGCCCAGGACTCTTTTCCTTCCAGCTCTGGGATTGTCAAGGTGATTATCACACTCAGATTTCATTGAAGCCATCTCCTTTTCATTCCCCAGCTCCGATAAGAAGCTCAGACAGAGATCCAGGATAGGGATCTGCTGCTTCTCCAAAGGACAAGGGGTTTTTCGTTCTCCTTATCAGCTTTCCCAGCCAAGCCCAGAACTACCATTAACCACCCATTAACCCAACACAAAGCCAGGGGAAGCATCACTGCAGGTTGGCTTCCAGGGGAGAAGGATCTCACTAAAACCAAAGGGATGTTTCTACAGATGGAGGAGTCTCAGATCAAAGGTGATGCCTCTGCACAGCCCTTCCACTGCCACAGCTCCGCTCAACACCCAGCAAGTTTCTTCACCAGAGTAAAGGGGCAGAGGACGGCTCTGGGGAGTCACCCCAGTGCCAGAGAAGAGCTTTAGGCACAAGGACACTCCCTGCCCTCAGCATGGTGAATGACAAAGCTGCTTTTGCTTATTAGCTGCTGCCAATCAACAGGAGGGACAATGACAGTGACAGCAGAGGCGGCAGGTGCTCCCCGACAAAAATGACAAGGATTGATTTTTACCCACCAGCACAGCCATAACCACAGGGCTCAGCTCCTGTTCAAGGGCACTGCGCTAACCAGCCAGGCTGTGCCGCACCAAAACACGGCACCGCACTGAAACGCAGCGTCAGCTCCACGGATCTGCTCCTTCTCCACTGACTTCTGCTTCGACATTGATTTATTTTGTGTTGAACAAACATTTCGTGAGCTGAAATGAGGCGGGTGGATTCATCTCATTCTTTAGCCTGGAGGAGACTCAGAGGGGACCTTCTCCCTCTCTCCAGCTCCCTGAAGGGAAGTCGTAGTCAGATGGAGGTCAGGCTCTTCTCCCAGGCAACCAGATGCAGGATGAGAAGGCAGGGCCTGAAGCTGCCAGGGGAGGGTTAGTTGGGTGTCAGGAAGCCCTTCCTCAGGGAAAGGGTGATCAGAGTCTGGACTGGACTGCCCAGGGCAGTGGTGGAGTCCCCATCCCTGGAGGTGTTGAAGGGCAGCCTGGCTGTGGCCCTTAGTGCCCTGGTGTGGCTGATGTGGTGATGTGAGGTCCTGGTCTGGTCTGGCTGAGCTCAGAGGGCTTTTCCAGCCTCAATCACTCTGAGATTCTGTCATTTCAAGCCTTTTTGTGCTAAGAACCATTTCTAGACGTGAGGTGAGAGAGAAGTTAGAGATGCAGAGCCAGGATTAAGCTGGACCCTGTGAAGGAGTTCCACCCATTTGCAGTGTAGCCCCTCCTGACCTCAGCACTCACAGTGCAGCAACAGGTCCAGTTACTCCATCTCTGATGAGGCAGCAAGTTGCAACAAACTGGAATTTGAAAACCTGCTGGTTTGTTGTTTTTGGTGTTACCTGATGGCCAACGTGTGAGCAAGAGGATGTGGGTTTGCTCAGCACCTCGTGCTTCCCCTCCTGTCCTCACCATCATGGCACAGGTACAGCAGGAGAGGGAGCTGGGTTGTTTTACTGTTGTTTTATACTCCAGTGAGTAAATTCATCAGGTGAAAAATAAAAGCAGTAAATCCTACGAGGCAGCACACAATTCTAACCTGAGGAGTGAAAAGCACTGAGTGCTGGGAAGGCAGGAATGGACCTGGTGAAGAAAGGGTGTGAGGATAAACACACCCTGAGAGCAGCTTTAATGTCACTGAGGGGTCTCCTTGCTGCATCAGAACCTGGTTGGGCTCCAAACAACGTTCCCCTAATTTTTCAGTTTCCATTACTGTGAATTCTGGAGCAGGCAAAGCTCTTGAAAATTCATCCACAAACACGCAGCCAGCTCTCTGATACTCTGCCCTGACCAACTGTGGGACCGACAGAACCAGCTGAGTGGAAAACGGCTGCCAAGACTTTGCTCTCCCTCTCCCAGCTGGGTCTCACCCGCTGATTGAGACACAAAGCACTGAATCACAGACTGGGTTGGGTTGAAGGGAGTTTCACAGCCCGTCCAGTCCAACCCCTTGAGCAGGGACATCTCCAACCAGAGCAGGCTGCTCAGAAGCCCAAGGTCCAACCTGACCTGGGATGGTTCCAGGGATGCGACTTCTCCCATCTCTCTGGGCAACCTGAGCCAGGCTCTCCCCAGCCTCAGCAGCAACAACTTCTTCCTAATAATCTGAATCTCCCTCTTTCAGCTTAACCATCATCCCTTGTCCTGTCGCACCAGCCCCTGCAAAAAGTCCATCCTCATCCTTCTTATAGCTCCCTTTAAGCTCTGAAAGGCCACACTAAGGTCTCTCTGGAGCTTCTCTTCTGCAGCTGAACCCTCTCCAACCCTCCCAGTCTGTCCGAGGGCAGCAGATTTCACCCTCAGAACAGCATCTCTGGGGCTTGCTCTAGCCTCACTCCACCAGCTCCAGGTCCCTGCTGTGCTGAGGAGCCCAGAGGTGGACCCAGCAGTCCATCCTGCACCATCTCATCACCCAGCCTGTCCCGAATGCAAAAGCTCCAGCAGGCAGCAGAGGCAATTTCCACGGCCTCTCTCCTTCCCCGACTGAACCGGCTTCATTTTAAGTAGAACGAACCTCTCTTTTGTCACTGGCCCAGGGTGGGAAGAGGTTGTGCCTCTTGCAATTGTGCCAAAAATAAGAGCATCATTTAGTAATTGCCTCTTCCCAGTTCTCTCTCCCTCTTATTTGACTGCTGTGAAAACTTAAAAAAGGAGGTGCGGGGGGAGAAAGGGAAAAGCCTCTCTAAAGGTTAAAACTTTGAGCTAATTTCAACTTCAACAGACATGAGTGTATTTTTCACTCCTTCCTCCCGGTGACATTTCCAGCTTTGTTCCAAATCAATCAGCGCTTCCAGAAGCATTTGGAGGAGCAGAGAACTGGATTGGATACAGATCCTACAACAGCTATTATTCTGCCTGTTTGGCTCATTGTGATGAAAAACATTTCAAAGGTTATTTTAAAAGAAGCAAAGGTGTATTTGAAGTTTTCAGGACAGAGAGAGGATTTCCGTGCAATGTCGCTGCGGCAAGAATAAACCTCGGCGATGCACGAGGGATTTAGCTCGAAAGGAATCCGGGCAGGTGTTCAACAAGGACAGAGCCTGGAGACAGCCGGGGACAGACACATCTGGCACCACCCAGGATGATGCAGGAATACTGGAAAACCCTTTCTTTCTGCAAACCCTTTCTTAGCATCGGTCTAGGTGATCCTGCTCTGGCAGGGGGATTGGACTAGACGATCCTTCGAGGTCCCTTCCAATCCCTGATGATTCTATGAAAACACATCAAGTACCCACAAGTACCCAGGTACCAGGATAGGTTGGGCCAAGCTCGGAGAGGAAACCGTGCCAGGGAGATGGCAAAAAGGAGGACAGCCTGAAATCTGCACGCTGCTGTCCTGGCAGAGCCACTCCTGCTCCCATGGCCTCAACTCATCCCCATCTCTGCACCAACACCTCATGGGCACAGAAAACAGCTCCCCAGCCCGAGTGATGCTGGATGGGCAGAGTAAACCCATCAGTCCTGGAGCAAGGGTGAAGTACCTCTGGATTTTCCCCACTTCAATACAAGCAGCCACCAGTTCCACAATGACTGGAACCACTCTGCGCCCACACGAACCAGTGGTGCACGGGGAGGAGGATAAGGATGCCCTGTGAAGGACAATCTCCAGCTCACAGCGGGTCACTCCTGGTTACTGATGAGGAGAGCACCCTACCCTGAGTAAGGCTCCTCTCTCATGGCTGACACACGGAGCCTGGGGAGCAGGAGGAGGTTTCAAAGCAGAGCATCTCCCCATTTGCTGCTGTTCTTCACAACCCAGGCTGCAGATAAAGCTTGGCTCAGCCCTCAGATGAGGATTGATAATGAGGCATAAAGAGATGCAGAGCTCAGGCAGGGAAGCTCTCATGAATTTTCTCAATGCCAGACCATTTGGAATCGGTCTGATGTCAATAAGGGATGAATCTGACGTTTACATTACTTGGCAAACAGATGATTTCACAGAGGTGTAAGACCACAGCCCTGAAATCTGGTCCTGAGGAAACCCAAAAGGCTTAGCAGCATGGCACCACTGTTAAAGCCACTACCCTCATTTGCCTAATTACACACCTCCCTAAAATTCTCTTTATAGTCTTGGCTGTCTATGATAATTTCTTCCTACCCTCTCCTAAAATCACTGTTAATTGTCCTTATGTGATGTTAATCAGCTGCTGCAGCGCACCCCAGACCTCTAGCAATCATTCACCTACCGCAGCAAGGTGTTAACAGGGCTAGATGAAGGATTTAGCACGAAACTCACATTTTGAATCATAGCATCACAGAATAATTGAGGCTGGAGAAGCCCTCTGAGCTCAGCCAGACCAGACCAGGACCTCACATCACCCAGTGGCCAGACCAGGGCACTAAGAGCCACAGCCAGGCTGCCCTTCAGCACCTCCAGGGATGGGGACTCTGCCACTGCCCTGGGCAGTCCAGTCCAGGCTCTGATCACCCTTTCCCTGAGGAAGGGCTTCCTAACATCCAACCTAACCCTCCCCTGGCAGCTTCAGGCCCTGGCGCTAGTTGCCTAGGAGAAGAGCCCGACCCCCACCTGACTGCCACCTCCCTTCAGGTACCTTCCAGAAGGGAGGCAGCGCTGACGTTCTAGTGCCAGGAGGAAAACAGCTCAGCAGACATCATGCAGGAGCTCTGAGTCACCTTAAACTTTCCTTTAATATTCTCAGTAATTACTTAAAGCTCACTGAACTACTAAAAGCTCATTGAACTACTAAAAGCACCTGAACCCAGCTATCTGGAAGGTAGATGCAATGACATCCATTTGGTTGAAGGAGATGTGGAACAAACCTCATTTTGCCTTTAGTTCCAACAAAGAGGAATGGAGTGAGACTCCTGCACAAAGGCTGCTCTTCAGCCAACAAGCAGAAGAGCAGAATCGAGGCTCCAGCACTGCAGCTCAACCATCAGTAATGGGTCACAATGGTAATTGATGGTTTGGAGTTAAACAGACTCCGTCTCTTTGCTCAGAGTGAACCCAAACTCACCCAGATGCCTCTGCTTGTCTTCATGGTCTCATCAGAGCTATTTCTGTTGCAGGATGTTATGCACATAATCACTGGTTTATGATGTAGGAAACAGCTTATTTGATCAATTTGCCCTATTTTTCTGTTTATGAAGTTAGTGTGAGGTTCATCCTTTTCCTGAGAGCACTAGGAATTATCTGCCAGATATAATTGTAGTAAATAAAACTTGCTCTGGAGCTCAGGCTTGGGTGGTTCAAACAAATGCCTGCAATTACTGCCTCGTGGAGCATGAGCTCAAGAGAGCCAAGGAAAACAGTCTGGGGTTTTAAAGGGCACCTAAGGGCTATAGGGGCCTCTATTCCCTGATTCCCTGGGAGCTGGACACATTCCCTACAGGCATTTTACTAAATGCTGCTTCACCTAGCCCTGTCCAGGACAGAAAGCAGCGGTGGTGATGGGCAGAGGGCATCTCCACTAGGCTTTGCCTCCACCCTGCAGATCCCAGGCTGCCGCTGGCACTCAAGTTGTCAATCCTCAGGGTACATGCTTGATGATGGAGTGGTTTGGGTTGGGGTGAAGGGACCTTCAAAGCCCATCCAACCCAACCCCTGCAGTGAGCAGGGACATCCCCAACCAGAGAAGGTTGCTCTGAGCCCCAAGATCCAACATGAACTGGGACGGTTGCAGGGATGGGGCTTCTCCCATCTCTCTAGGCACCCTGGGCCAGGCTATCTCCACCCTCAGAATGAAGAATTTCTTCCTTCTATCTTCCACTTTTAGATTAAAGCCATCATCCCTCATCCTGCCACATCAGCCCCTGCTAAAAAGTCCAGCCCCATCCTTCTTACAGCTCCCTTGAAGCCCTGAAAGGCCACACTAAGGTCTCCCTGGAGCTTCTCTCCTCTAGCTGAACGCCCTACACGATGGACCTGCCTCAAAGTAGCCTCCACAGTGACCCCAAGAATGAGAGGAACACAACAACCACAGCCTGGGCAGTATCAACTTCCCACAGGGAGGGGGGACTTTTTCTCCCGAGATAGCCCACCTGGATATGTTCCTGTGCAACTTGGTCTAGGTGATCCTGCTGTGGTGGGGGGATTGGACTGGGTGATCTTTTGAGGAACCTTCCAGTCCCTAATGACTGGGTCTAGGGGATCCTGCTGTGGTGGGGGGATTGGACTGGGTGATCTTTTGAGGTCCCTTCCAATATCTAATGATTCTATATCACATCCCATGTCCCAGACGAGAGATTCCTGCTCCCCAGCAGCCAGACACCCCCACAAAACTGCTTCCGCCTGCAGAAGAACCCAAGTGTAAAGCAGGGCCACGGCTTGACACCCAACAACACAATCCTCTACAGTAAGTCCTAACTGACTGGGGAAAAAACCAGCAGGGGATTACTTGGTTATCTGAGTTTGCTTCCCCTCGGGACCGCAAGAGCGACACTAGCGCGTGGACGCAGGAGCGGATAACAAGGAATCCTCCCTATTGAGGAGACACTTTACTCTGGAAGCGCGGCCCCGCATTTATCTCAATAACGCAAAGTAAAACACGCGGCCAGAGGAGAGCAACGTCCTGCAAGTCCTGGTCCCAATGAAAACCAAATCCATCCCCTTTAACGTTGCTTCTAATAAATAACTGCTGTTACGCGCTGAGCGGAACGACTGCGTGTCCTTCGCTGGCTCCCAGAAGCCAGAGCCCCGACACAGGACCCGCGGCAATTCACGGATGTGAGGTTACGTGTCCCGGCACCGAGACGGCCAGAATCCTTTTTGCATTAAAAAATAATGAGCTTCATCTCATTTGCAGATTCTTAAGAGCATCGAATCCTCCGGTCACTTGGCAATACGACTGCGCAGCTCATAAATAGTAAATGCAAACAGAGCTCTCTTACCTTCCCGCAGCAGCAGGGCTGAAAGCTGGGCAGGTCCCACGGGGAAACGCGTTTCTTTCAGGAAGCTTTCATTTCACAGCGGCTCGAAACGCTGCCCTCACAGCCTTCCTTTGGTGGGGGGGAAAGGGAGAGGATTAAACTGGACATTTAAAATGTTTGTTTCACTGCTCCTATCTTGATAAATGGCTCTGAAAATTTAATCCTTTCTGATGGTGGACAAGAGCCAGAGCCGTGGGTAAAACCCAAACGGGTCATTTTGACGGGGAGCCTGCCGAACTGCCTGTTTCTCCAAGGAGCGGATTTGGGAAGCATCTACACTTGAGGACTAAACTGCAGCTCCCTGAAATGGGTGCCTAAAGGCAGCTGAAACCGGGGAGAGGAGATGTGCAACGCAGAGCTTTGCCAAAGCAAAAGTAGCCCGCTCTGATCTCCCCCTTTCTCCCTACTATCCCTGTTTGTACAAAACCCCCACAGAACACTCAGTCCTTCAGCGGGGCTCTGCGTGTTCTGCCAAAGCTGCGGTCCAAGGATGAGGTTACTGCAGCGATGTGCCCAAGGCACCAAGAATAAATCTAGCGTTCGATTTTTTAACAAATCCCACAACTTTGAAGAGAGACCTTTAGAATGTAATTGAGATGAAGCCCATTAGATTTTTTTCATGCACATATTTTTATTGGTTTATAGCTAAAACCATTCGATTTTATAGAAGCTGCTCTTAGCGCCATCTTATCATTCCTTAGCGAGAGACAGAAAGCCCTGAAGTTCTACTACATGCTTTAAAATGTATTATTAAACATATTTTTTTAAATGGTTTGAAATGTATTTTGGAGTTGAACAGGGTTGGGTGATTAACCAGAGCTGGGCTGGCAGCTGAGAAATGTGGGGTTTGACTCCACCAACCCTTCTTTGATGCCAAATACCTGCTCTGCTCTGGATGTGGTGGATGCCCATCCCCGCAGTGCCACAGCATCTGCATCTCCAGCACTGAACCCAGTACTCAAGGTGTGGCCTCACCAGTGCCAAGAACAGAGCTAAAGCAGTTGCTGTTCCTCATGCAAACCTCTCACAGACAGCACTGCCCCTACAGCCAAGCTCCTCTTGTAACATCCCCTTCCAAAGCTCCTGAGGATTCTTCCCACTCCACAAGCACCCTGCAGCTCTGTGAGCCCTTCTCTTGCGCTTCAACTAGACCCATTCCACACTCGTAGTACAAATAGCCCCAGACGGAGCCACGAGCAGCCGACTTCCAGGGCCTCTTGGTGTAAGAGGATGTAGCTCAGCTGATTCCATTTATACTACAGATAGGAGGCTGTTTGAATGTGAAGATCAAGGAAGCAACCACGCACCTGAAAATGTCTAGATGCCCTCCAGACATCGGAGTTCAGTCCTTCTGTCTAGGCTTGTTTGGAGTGTCTGTGCAAGGAAAACAGAGTGCAAAAGCAATTTAGCAATTCAATTAATACAGTGACAATTTATTAAATGAAACTATTAATTATTCCATTATTATTTTTAACAATTAAAGATAATAATTTAACAATTAAAAACCAGTTGCTTCATGCAACTCATTTCTAAAGTCTGGTGGCCACTGGGTTTTCATACACTAGTCACAGAATCACAGAGGGATTAGGAATTGGAAGGGACCTCCAAAGATCATCCAGTCCAATCCCCGTGACACAGCAGTGTCCCCTAGATCCAGCCATTAGGGATTGGAAGGGACCTCCAAAGATCATCCAGCCCAGTCCCCAGGACACATCAGGATCCTCTAGATCAGTTGCACAGGAACATGGCCCAGGAGGGTTTGAAATGTCTCCACAGAAGGAGACTCCACAACCCCTCTGGGCAGCCCCTGCCAGGGCTCTGGCACCCTAACCATGAAGGTCCTTCTCAGACTGATGTGGAACCTCCTCTGTTCCAGCTCACACCCATCGCTTCTTGTCCTGTCACTGGGTGCCCCTGAGCAGAGCCTGGCTCCATCCTCCTGACACCCACCCTTCACATATTGATCCACTTCCATGGGTCACCCCTCAAGCTCCTGGGAAAAACCCAGCTCAAGAGCCGCAGGGAGATGCTCCCCTCCCTCCATCATCTCTGTGGCTCTGCGCTGGGCTCTCTCCAGCAGCAATGTGTCCTTCTGGAACTGAGGGGCCCAGCACTGGACATGAGATTCCAGTTTGACTTCCCAGGCTCCCTCTAACTAGAAGCTTAGCCATGGTATCGAGTGAGCACAATGAGTTTAGCCCACAGATGTCTAACCCTGGGATGGGTATCGATAAGTCCTTTCTGTTGCCATAGGACACTGACATCTCTAATGTGTCCCAGCACACAGGAACAGGAGTTCTGCCTGCTTAGCATTTCACATTGTGCCTCTGTCCTACGCTGCGCCAGCCTTCCCTGCCACGGGATTTTCACAGTGGTAGGAAATAACAGGGATAAAGGGATTAAAAAGCAATGATTTTCTGTAAAGCCTTACAGGACATGTCTGCTATGATCTCAGCTTACTTGCCTCATCGACACCAGTAAAACACCACCGTAGTTGACAGATTTATGGATTAAATGCAGACAAGTGTGTAAAATAAATATTGTCCTTACAGGTTCCATGCACTTTAAAATATTCCCCGTGATTATAAGAGCTTCTGAAGTCTCTTTCCAACGGGGTGATTTGCAGTTCATGAGTTAAAAACTGGGACCTCCTCTGGCTTCGGTGCAATCTAAAGGTCACGACTGAAGTGCGCTTGTTAGCAATGCCCAGTAATTGTGTGCAGACCTCGAACGCTCTCTGCTTTGTCCCAGCTGCCACTTCAGGTCAGACTGAATGGAAATTATATTTATCTTTGAATTAATAGAGCCGCAGCTCAGGCTGAGCCATGAGAAACACAGTTCTCGGACTGGTCTCTGTGCTTTCCCCCGGTCTGTGGGGACTACAACAGCAGCAGGCAGGAGAGGGATGTTCCAAGTGTGTGACAACTCCACTCACGGGAGAAGAACAGCTGAAGAGCTCAGCTGAGGCCATGCCTGTGTCTGTAACAGACCCAGTGACTGGACCGACGCCTCCTGCACCATAACTCGAGAGGGAGGCTGCAGGGTCACTGCTCTGCCATCTCCCTGCGTGGTCACCCTGAGACACCAGATACTGCTTTGTCTGAGCATGAGGTGGCCATGTGTGACCCTTGGAGCAGCTCATCGCTGCTCCAGCCTGAGCACCAGGAACTGTCACCCATCAAGGGAGAAACTCTCTTTGTGGAGGTGAAGCAGCACAGTAACAGCAACGCAAGTCCATCAATGGCAGTGCAAGTCCATCAATGGCAGTGCAAGTCCATCAATGGCAGTGCAAGTCTATCACCTACATGGGAACAAGAGCTTTTCTACAGGCCTTTCTTCACACCTCGGATGCTTTACAGCTCCTACCTGTGTGCCTTCCCTGTGCTTTCTTCCAGAGCAGTGATGCAGCCACAGCAGCTCTGCCAGCATCATCTCAGGAGGGCTCTTTTCATTTCAACATGCAAGGTTGAAACCTAAGTGATCTTCTCCGCAGGCACCTCAGAATCACAGTCTGGCTTGGGGGGAAGCTGAGTCTCCAGGTTTTAGTCAGTCTAGTCAGCATATGCTCAACCAAAACCTCGGCAGCACCTTTATCTGCACCTAGCTTTCTCCTCTCCTTTTGTTACAGAGAGCACTGTGTCTTGCACCACAGTGGCAGTCAGGTCTTTGACCGCTAAAACCAGCTGACATTTGAGTTGAAAACACAAAATACCAGCCCCACACCTCACCAGCTCCATGAGTTTCAAAGCTGATATCACATCAAGAAGGGTCTCACGAGCCAGCCACAGGAAGATTCACTTAAAAGGAAACCCTGAATCCCTCAGTTTGGCCAAAATACTGTCAGTAGAGAACTAGGAGGGAGAAAATGGGGAAAGGAGATGGTTTGAAGCTGGGTACATGGAGAGCAGCAGCAGATCTAGGTGGGAAGGAAGAGTTAATGATGTCATTTGTCTTGCAAGCAGCTCTGAAATCAGCCCAAGAGTGATTTGTGCTGTGACAGAGCTGAAGTTGGAGCTGGCAAACCCACATTAGTGGTGTTGAAGGAGCATGATGGCTGTGAGCCTTGTCCTGTGTGTAAACCAGGAGCAGCTCAGACTCTGCCGCAGCAACCAGAGTCGCTATTACTGGTTCTTCAATGTCTCAGCTGCTAGTCTAGGATCCAAACACAGCATCCCTCCTGCCCAGTCCCCCGCCTATAAAACATAAGGCAGCTCTTCATTTTGTCCTTCTGCTGAGAGCCATTACAGGGTTTTCTATAGGAGTCCTTTTGTAATCGTTTTATTATCCCAGTAAAGGAGAAGAGGATCTCAAACAGGCTTAAGACTGCATCAGATGAAATGTGCATCTGCTCAGATCCTTGAGTTAGACAACCAGGTCCCCAGCTTTCTCCCAGAAACAACTACTTCACATCCTGATCGTAAGGAACTGTAAATTCCACTCTTAAGTCCCAGCCCAACCTCTCAGGCTCAGCCCTGCCCATAAGTGACCTCTACACCAGGACGGTGGAATCAGGAGATGCAAAGAAACACTGTCATGGATGTCCATCCATTAGCACCTGATGGGAATCCAGTGGGCTCTGCGTGTTCTGTGTGTCCTCACCTTTCCTCTTGGCACAAACAGACAACGCAGACCTGCAGTGAGGCTCTTCCATTGTCTTTAAGGCGCTTTGGCTTTCTAAGAAGCTTGGGGGGGGGTTCCTAGCAAAATGATGAAATGGGATTAGAGTCCTTCCTCATGAAACATTCACATGACAGATCATTTGGGAAAAGCTACATCAACCAGAAGGAAAAGCTGCACAATTAATAATACATAGGAGAGTGAGATGGAATAGCGTGTGAAGTGACTGACCTGCTTTAAAACCACTGCCTGGTGTCATCTCAGCTCTTTATTAAAGAATTCCCTACGCAAGGACACCCTGATGTTCTCATCTGCCTACACAGCGACAGTTGTCAGTAAGAGGAAGGGTGAACCAGCAGCTGAAGGGCTGTTTTATTTCTCATGGCAAAAAAGAAAGCAAAAAGCAATTCCAGTCAGCAGGTAGAAGGATCCTTCCAGGACCAGACAAAGCCCTCAGTTCTCACATTCAGTACAGCAGCACCGCGGGGACAGCTGCAACTGCAGTTCACACCAAGCTGTGGGTTTGTCCATGTGCCCATGATCACATCCTGCCTGGCCATGTTCCTGTGCAACTGGATCTAGGGGATCCTGCTCTGGCAGGAGCATTGGATGGGAAGATCTTTCGAGGTCCCTTCCAATCCCTCCTGTTCTGTGATTCTGTGATCCTCTCTTGTGCACCTGCAGCCCCTTCCAGCAGTTGTGCATGCGATCCTCACATCCGCAGGCAGAACTGGGAGAGCATTATGCAAATCACCAGTTATTGCTGTAATTGGTCATTGGCTTCCACAGCTCCTCGCTGGCAGTTTGCATGTGCAGTGCCGGTACCTCTCTGAATGAATCCAGCACAGCCGTGCAATTCTGAAAACAAATGCACAGCATCTGAAACTCGGGGGGAGAAGAAAACCCAGCAGTGTTCCATCTTACTAACAAAAAGAGGCATCTGGGCGAAGGAGCCGCACCAGGCAGCGTGCAGTACCTCCATCTCCACTGAACTCTCCCGTAAGTCATCAGCAAGAACCATCTTTCTCCTCCAAGAATTCCACCCCACCGCTGCCTGTGTTTATGGGCTGTTTCAATCCTGCACGGATGAGCAGTTCATCCGTTGGGGGACTGAGCAGCAGAGCTTCACCTGCCTGATAGCAATGTCTTCTGTGGTGCCCTTTCTACTAGTCATCCCCACTCGAGAGTGCTGCCCAGCTCACAGAAAGGGGCTCTGGAGTCCCACAGCAGGGCGCAGGGTAACGGATGATGTGTCTGCTCGGGCTGGTAAGCAGCTTAACAGCAGGATGTCTGCTCAGAGAGAAAAGGCAGTGACACGTGTGACAAGTCACCGGGAGCTGTGTTGAGTTATTACTGCTCAACCTGAGTTAGAGACTGTTTTTAAAGGGTTAAAGGTCTGGCTCTGCCCAGGGAGACACCAGCAGACAAGTCAGTCCCAGAGTGTGAAAGTGGTGATGGCAGCACAACATTCACACTCATTTCACCAGGCTGCTGGAGATGGAGATGAACCAGAGAAGCAGCTGGATGCGTAAGGGCAGGAAGGCAGATGGAACAGAGGAGAGGAGAACAAAAGGGTGATCAGACGGGACAATGCGGCGCCCACCTGCTGGGAAACCTCTTCTGCTCAGAGCTTCTTTATTAAGGCCACTTGAGCAGGAGTGTTTGGGGGAGTGAGTGCTCAGCTCTGCCTCAACACTGCTGACTGGAAAGCATTTGCAGAGCCGGTACCTCGAGCGGTCCATGGGAGATAACACAGAGGAGTATCAGCTCCCTTTCTCCTTTAGGGTAAACCTTCCCCTCACTCTGAAAGGTGCTGGAGCTGCTGCTACCTCACAGACACCAGGGTGGGGAAAACAACACAACCTCTGCAGCCTTTACGGCACAAAAATATTAATCTGTAGGAATGAAAGATTTTTTCAATTTCGTCTCTGCATTATTGTCATTCCCGACGCTTTAGTGGTGCCGAAGCTGCCTAGAAACTGCTTAAAGCTGTAAAATTTTAATGCTCGCTCTATTTTCCTTCCTTTCTGTTTGCCGGTAGGTTTTAGGCCCACAGGGTTTATGCCGTGCGTGGTGCTCACACACACCTTAGCCAGGTGCTTTTCCACACCAGGTATCTGGAGGGATGTTTTGCTCTGGCCAGCGTCTGGGTGCAGCTGCACATCCCATAGGTCGTACTTCCGCTCCCCACTGCGTCCGACATCCCGCAGCGAAGTACCATCAGGTAAAGAGGTAACACCAGGGAACAGAGTCCTGGTTGTCTGCCCAGTTCCATGCAGAACGGATGCTCTACACTGAGCCAAGGGGACTGCTTGGCATGGCACAGTCACAACAGCTTCTGAACACCTTCGGTGCACCTACAGCACCTGTCTCACTTAGGAAAAAGGAGTATTGCAGACAGCACAGCTCTCTAAGGCATCATTTCCCCTCGACCTCTCATCACACGAACTCCCGTCTCCTCTCCCTCACGCACTTCAGCCGCTTCAGGGGTCAACCCCATGTCTGCACAGCAAACCCCTGCTGCCACACACTACATCTCCTTGACTCTGCAGGCACCGGGGAGTTCAGCAACCTCAGACCTTCACACCCCTGCAGAGGCACCCTAAGTCTCCTGCCCAACCAAAAGTGGTTCCTCTTCTACGGTTTTGATGAGTTTTGAGAGCTTGGCCAGCAGCCCTCCTCAGACCCTGGGCAAGTCTCACGATTTGTTTCTCACTCAGGCTAGTAAGAAAAATAAACCCCAGACTGTCCC
Source organism: Phoeniculus purpureus (assembly GCA_028565055.1). Classification (NCBI taxonomy): domain Eukaryota; kingdom Metazoa; phylum Chordata; class Aves; order Bucerotiformes; family Phoeniculidae; genus Phoeniculus; species Phoeniculus purpureus. The sequence continues at coordinate 17,799,225 of JAOXOE010000745.1, forward strand.
CTCAAAACACAGTCACCTGCTAAAAGGCAACAAGGGACGTGGGTGCATGGGAGCTGCCCATCCTCTCCCTCCAGCATGGGGACTGCTTGTCACTAATCCCACTGGAATGGATCTGCTCTGCTGAGAAAGCAGAAATAAATTCCCTGCCCTGAGTCAGCAGAGAGCCCAAGGCATCCCGACCCAGCAGACACCCCTGGAAGCATCTGATATTGCATTACTTCTGCATCAGGAACAAGCGATAGATGGGCAAAGTAACACCCGGACCGCTGAGAACAGACTCTGCAGGAGGAAAAAGGGGCTTTCTGGATGACACTGACGAGCTCCTTCTGAAAATTCAATTTCCTTAAATACGAAAAACTTCGCTTTCCATGTTAACCCGAACAACCTTTGGGAGAAAAAAAAAGCATTGCCTCGAGAGGAAATCAGCACCAACTAAAGGCTGGATTTGAACTTATTGTTAGCTCTTATTAAAGGTCTCCCTCCGTATAAATTGTCAAACCAATTTTTCAAATCATTTCCTGAAGAGGAACCACTTTGGTGTTTCCCAGGAGAAGGTGCTGAGCTCCACCTGCCTTGAGCACCAGCAGCTTTTCATCCAGGCTGCGCTCAGCAAACTCCCTCTGAGTGACCACAATGGCTTTGTGCAGGGCATGAGGGCAAAAGCGACCCCAACACTGTTTGCTCTGTTGAGTTGGTTGTCAACAAAAGTGTTCAAGGTGCCTGTGAAAGGGGCAGGAGGGCTGAGGCAAAACATCCTCCCACTTACCTTCCATTATTGTAGTGAATAATTAAAAGCCAGGACATACAGATGTAAAGGTGTGAAGCAAAACTGACCTGACCAAGGCACTGGTGTGGAGTCCAGCCAGAAGCTCCAGGTCTCACACACACTAACTGATGCTAAGATGCAACATGAAGCTTTGGACAGAGGATCTGCACTTGGAGCACCCTCGTTTCTGCGAGCACGATAGTTAAGGGAAGCCCCTGAAGGCTGCACACTGTGGCACGCGAAGTGGGTGACAGTGAGGGTGCCAGAGTCCTGGAAGGGGCTGCCCAGGGGGGTTGTGGAGTCTCCTTCTCTGGAGAAGTTTCAAACACGCCTGGCCATGTTCCTGTGCGACTGGATCTAGGGGATCCTGCTGTGGCAGGGGGATTGGAGGAGGTGCCTTCCAATCCCTAAAGTTCTGTGACTCTGTGAGATGTGCAAGTGAATAAACTCAAACTAAGAACAGAGATAAGACAGAAAACCAGGAGCAAATGTGAAGCTGAACATATCCAAGGACTTACAGACAGCTTAAAATCCTTGAATTTCAGGCTCAGCTGACTCTTAGGGATGAAGTCGCAGCCTGCCCTTCCACCTAATTCATCAGCATTTTAGTCCAGCAGCCACAGAGGAGACGTGAATGTCATTTTGGTGAGTAACACTGTTCTACTTACCTATAGGAATCATCTCTTCAAACACCACAGTCTCACTGCCCCACGCAGCACCTCTGGCCACTCCAACACACAGAGCTTTGGCATCTGACGGCCCTCTTAACGAAGTCTGTAAAAACATTTAGAAATATTTAGAACCAAAATTCAAAGTGCAGGTGGAGCGTTCCCCAATGGATCTACCTTGTGTTATTAAGGATGGTGATGCTTTCACCGAATCACAGAACATTAGGGATTGGAAGGGACCTTGAAAGATCATCCAGTCCCGTCCCCCTGCCACAGCAGCACCCCCTAGATCCACTCACACAGGAACATGGGCAGGTGGGTTTTAAACGTCTCCAGAGAAGGAGACTCCACAACCCCCCTCGGCAGCCCCTGCCAGGGCTCTGTCATCCTCACTGGGAAGAAGGTCCTTCTCACACTGATGTGGAACTTCCTCTGTTCCAGCTCACACCATTCCTTCATGAGGACACCCAAGATGACCAGTGGGATGTGTGTCAGTGCAATCTCACCTTCTGGAGCATGTAAGTAGCCTACAGGAAATCTGGAGAGGGACTTTTTATGAGGGACTGTAGTGATAGGACAAGGGGGATGGTTTCAAGCTAGAAGAAGGGAGACTTAGATTAGATCTTAGGAAGAAATTCCTCTCTGTGAGGGTGCTAAGGCACTGGAACGGGCTGCCCAGGGAGAATGTGGCTGTTCCATCCCTGGAAGTGTTCGAAGCCAGGTTGGCTGGGGGTCTGCGCAAACCTGGTCTGGTGAGAAGGATTTGGGCGATCCCTGACGTCCCTCCCAACCTAAACCATTCTACGGAGTAACATTTGCCAGCCACCAGAAGGGGGATGCGAGTCAATCTCCTTCCGGGCGCTGTTAATTCTGAAACCTACTGATGTGCATCACCTGAGGTGGAGGACGCAGGACCCACCCACCTCACGGGCGGGGTCAGGGGG
>JAOXOE010000745.1:17801702-17812340 GCA_028565055.1 Phoeniculus purpureus
CTGATCCCACCCCTCGCAGATGGTGGCCGGGTGGCCAATGGAAAGGGAGCCCGTCAGCTGACCGCAGGGGCTTACCCAGGTGCGCTCCGGCCGTGGCACAGAGCGGGCTGCGGGCACCGGCACCGCATCCACCCTCCGCCCCGTTATCCCCGCAGGAGGGATAACGGCATCGCGCTCGTTGTAGCGGAGCCCGCAGCCGCAAGACCAGCAGCAGCAGCAGCGGATGTTCCGTTTGCGGGGAGATTGGCGGGGCCCCGGGCAGCTCCCCCCGGTCCCCGGTAAGTGCCTCCGCCCGCACCGGCTTTGCGGTGTTTCCCCCATGGAGATGCTCCGGGGGTGGGATGCGGGGTTGGAAGGATGCGGGAAGCTCAGGCCGGCCCTTGGCGAGGCTGGGAAGGAGGAAAGTTTGCGGGAAAGAGCCGGTGAAGTTGCTGCGGGGTTTCGCCCTCCGCTTCGCCCCGCAGCTCCGCGGCCGGTGGGTACCGGGGGGGGATGCGGCGTTTCAGCGGAGCATCCCGCGGGGCTGCAGCATCGCCTTCCCCCGCTGCTGGGAGACCGCTGGCTTTGGGGTGGGATTGCGCTTGGGTTTAGGGGTTTTTCTGTTGTGGTTTGGGGTTTTTTTTACCGGGGGTTGCTGCGGGGAAGGGGGAACACGCCGGGGCCGCCTGTGCGGGAGCTTCCAGCACCGTCGGGCTGGGGGGATTTGCATGCGAATGGGAGCGTATCCCGGCAGATGTCTGGCCTCAGCCATTCACCCGGAGGAATTGGAGAAGACAAGGAGCCTTCAGTGGAACAATAAAGCCCTTAAGAAAAAGGGTTATAAAGGCGCAGTGTGAGCGGGGGCTGCCCGGGGCCGGGGGGCGATGCTGTCGCACCTGGGTCACCCCCTTCTGCCGCTGCCGAGACCCCCGCGACGGCTCCGGCCCCGCTCCCCTCCCCTCCGGGAGCTGCCTCCTTTTTTAGGGGGAGGTGGGTCTTCAGGGGTTTTTCTTTTGGGGGGGAGGGAATACAAAGGGCGGGTGGCCCCGCTTTGTTGGGGGCTGGCGGCTGTCAAAGGGGCCATTGAGCGCCGGGTCCCCCCCCCACCGCTTCGAACAGACCCTTTGAGAGGGGAGAGAAGTCGCTTTGTGCCAGTGGGCTCTGCCGAAGCGGGAGGGCCAGGGCAGATGTTGGCCTGCTGCTGGGTTACAGCTTCCCCCAAGTTCTTCAGTGCCGGCTCGGTGCGGCTTTTCCTAGAGGGATCAAACTCCGAGCAGAAAACGATGCCGTCCAAAGGCGAGAGGTTGTGCCCGAGGATGCTCCTCTTTGTTCTGGAGCTGCCCAATAGTTCCCCAAGTAACCAATGTCTTCGTTGAAAACTACTCTGGGAATCCTTAAGGCTTTTCCTTAAAGATCCCTATAAAAAGAACTCGGTATCTTGGAACAAGGTTGTAATCAACCTTTTCTGGAGGCTAATTCGGACGTACATGTGGTGATCTTAGAGATGCTTCGACTGACTGAAGCCTCGTGCGCTGCACCAGTCCCAGCTGGTGGCTGAAGGCTCCTACCAAAGTTGGTCCAAAAGTCTCGCAAGCTGGCATTGAAATTAATTTAGTGAGACACAGAGAGGCAAATCAATGCTTGAGGGTTCCCAGATGATAAGGACAGGGCCCAAAAAGGAGGGGAAAACAGGGCTTTGCAAGAGCTAAACTTCTGTCTGAGCACAACTGTCCATAGTCCCAATAGAACTCTGTACCCTGCTCGGCAGTTTGGGCTGTACCAGACCAGTAGCTGTAATGACCATAGAGTACTTTTCCATTTGCCTAGACCAGCCATAAATCACACTCCTGATTCTTACATGAAACAGACTTCTGCATCGAGTTCTGTAGACTAGAAAAGTACAAAAACTTCTCACCGTCAGCTGCAAGAGAGCAGTTTTTAACCCACTTGAATAGCGGTGAGCGCATCCCCGCTTAGGCTGCAAACAGAAACTCCTGTTTGGGCTGAGGTAGCAGGGCTCGGGTCCAGCTGGGAGGCTGGGAAGCACCGGTTTAAAACCCAGCGGTACGTGCGCCGCTGGAGAAAATGTCACCGCTGAACCAAGAGCTGGTTCAGGTTCTCATCGTCACCTCGTAAGGAAGCACTGAGGACCCGTGGGCTGGGAGAAATGCGGTGGCAGAGCCTGCACCGAGGGGATGCTGCAGCCTTTTGTTTTACTTCGATACGGCGTCATTGGCACTGCAGGAGCCGGGGAAAACTTTTGCTCATCGGCATATTCCTGCTGCATCCGTCTGTCGGCGGGTGGCTGCTGCCAGCTCCGGATTGTTGTGGGTTTTTTTTCCTGTAGGGACACTTAAAGCACCTTGGATGAATCATAACCCAGTCAAGTGTTAGTGGTGCCGCAGCCTGCGTGGTTTTGTGTTCACTGAAAAGGCAATTTATTTGCATCGCTGACTCCATGGATTCTGTCCTTGTTGCTGTTAGGGATGATATCAACTCCAAGTTCAGGCAAACAGTATTTTTGACTTATTTTGAGTTTCTTGTACGAATTCTTTATAGCTTTTTGGTTTTGTTTATATCGGGGCGTAGAAAATGAGGGTTTCTTCTCAGCGGTAGGTGGGTCAGAGCTCTACACCGCGTTGTTTCTGCCTCTTTGGGGACCGCTGCTTCTCCCGGCAAATGCCTTGGAGCGGAGCACGTGTGGTCCCAGGTTGCGCTTTGCATCAGGCTCAGGCTAGCATCAGGCATCAGAAGAAAGACAAAACCGAAGTAAGAAAGTTAAGTGACGCCCATAGAAGAGCACTGGGTGCTAACTGCATTTGTCTGACTTCACTTGCTCAACCAGCGCAGTCGCAAGACGCTGAAAATCTTCAGTGAAGAGCCAACCGCTTCCAGAAATAAAACCCCACTTACTTTTTCCCTGCTCACTTTGTAACTACGGAGGCGCCTGCTCTTTGAAGCCCTGATTAATATAAATGAGTTGTAATTTTCTGACCAAGCCATCCTCGTTCACATATATTATCCCATTGGCAGACATGTGCTTGCCACAGCTGTCCCCTCATTTGTGTATGAAATGGAAACACTGGTGGCATTTGTAGGTTACCATAGTTACACGAACAATACACGTGTGAGGCTTCATCCTGCCAAGCTCCAGATTTTTTTTCCCTGGCAGACATTTTGTAGACACAGGACTGAAGAAAATCTATGTGAAGTTTTGTTGGAAGCACATAAATCTGTTCCTCCTCCTCCTCTCTGTTTATAGAGAGTTTCATTGACAGGGAAGCTGCCACAATCTGCCATCATGAGGCTGAAATGTGTCTTCTCCCAGTTGGAACCACCATCATGGGAGACGCTTGATGCTCGCAGGAATTGCCAGTTCGAGGCTCCAGCCTGCTGTTAAATAATCGGCAGGATCAGGCAAGTCAATCTTAAAAATTGACTGGCAGTGCAGAGCTGTCTACACAAAACACAACTCTGAGTTGAAGTAGTTTTCATCCCAGTTGCGCTGGGTGGGTTGGCGATGCCTGTTGGGGTCCCAGGGAGGCAGAGGGAAAGAAAGGAGCAGTCCCACCACAGTGGCTGCATCAGGAGCATCTCCAGAAAGCTAAGAGAGTGTGCTGGAAAACACTGGAGTCTCCTTCTCCAGAGAGATTAAAAACCCCCCTGGCCATGTCCCAGTGCGACTGGATCTAGGGGATCCTGCTGTGGTGGGGGATTTGGACTGGATGATCTTTCGAGGTCCCTTCCAGTCCTTAATATTCTGTGATTCCCATGCTCAGTTTAGTCCTTACAATTATCCCACTATGGGGAGAAAGATTGCCAAGAGTAAGGAGCATCATGGATCACAGCTGAGCAACTGGTTGTGTTGGTGTGTCGTTAACTAGCAAATACCAGTGTTGCCGTAAGACTTGGGGCATTTAAATCCTGCAGAGAGGGTTCAAAGGACTCTGTTGGTAAGAAACAGTCTGCTGAGGATGTGCTGGAGTTGGGTCAATGACAGTGAGGGTGCCAGAGCCCTGGAAGGGGCTGCCCAGGGGCAGTTGTGGAGTCTGCTGCTCTGGAGATGTTGAAAACCCACCAGGCCATGTTCCTGTGTGACTGGATCTAGGGGATCCTGCTGTGGCGGGGCGATTGGACTGGATGATCTTTCGCGGTCACTTCCAATCCCTAATGACTGGATCTAGGGCATCCTGCTGTGGCAGGAGGATTGAATGGGAAGATCTTTCAAGGTCCCTTCCAATCCCTAATGTTCTGTGATTCTCATCCTTTCCCTGTAGCTGAGGAGTTCTCCACTAATGGTCTTTGTGAGGTCAGGGACAGAACCTGCCTCCGCCCAGGTTTAAGAAGTCCTAGGATTAAAGTTCTTCTCAATCCCGTTCTCTTACTCACTGCTGCTTCAAAGCCCTGCAATGTCTCCCACATTTTGTTTTGCTGTTCAGATGTTGCCTCTCGTTTTTCTACCTATGGTACCGAAGGAAAATACTGGATTGGCCTATTTTGTGCTGGCCTAATTCTCCTGCTGTTGAAGACTTTGGCATCAGTAGGAAGAGCATTAGTCTCTCCTTTGAAATTCTACTGCAAAATGTTTTCTTAACTTCACCCTCTGATTCACAAGATCTTAGCGTGGTGCTAGAAACCAGCGTTTGCTCAAGTTTCCAGCTGGCTGAATTATCAAAAGAACAGGACCTGGTTTTCACCTGGAGCACAGCTTCTAAAGATCAGTTAGTTGAGATGGAGTTAGATACCTACGGCTTTTTTCTTTTCTTTTTAGCTTAAAGAATGTCAGGGCAAAGCAATCGTGAGTAACAGTCCTGAAATATTTAAGAGGATGCCGTACCGAGAATGTGCAGAAGTTATAGAAGTGCCATGGAGGAACGGCTCTTTCCTCTGTTTTAAGGGGACGGAGGTCTTGCTATGTGATTCTCTCTCCTAAGGTGCTGCCCTCTAGTCCCCTGTGGTAACAGGACAGTATTTTCACAAACCAAAGCGGTTTCGATTAGTACCAGAGGCAGAGATTCCTTATGAGTTTTATGTGGGAGTTTTAGAGGCTGTTGGCACATCGTTTCCAGGTGTTTAACAAACTCTGATGGCTCCAGAGCCTTATGCATCAGAGCAGGAGAGCCAACTGCTTTTTGAAGGGACTTTAAAGATCATCTAGTCCACGGCAGGGACACCTTTTACTGGATAAGATTTCTCACAGCCCTGTACAGCCTGGCCTTTTTTACCGTGTCCCTGTGCCTGTACTGGATACAATCTGCCTGCGCAGGGGGGTTGGAACTAGATGATCTTTAAGGTCCCTTCCAACCTTAGCTCTTCTATGATTCTGTGATCTTCCAGGAATCCCAAGCTCTGGCTTCAAACACGTACAGTCGTAGGTCCCACAGACCTTACAAGGTTAAGGCTGAGACCAAAACAGGATTCCCTTGTGTTCAGTAAATACCTTCCCAAACTGGAGAGTCTCCATCACCGATTGGAGACCACATGCAGTTAACCAGTTAACCCAGATCTCCAGCTTTGTCCCTTTCACTGGAGATTTCCACCAGAGGTCACTAGTTTGTATCTTATCAGAGTCACATTTTAAAGGTAACCTTAGTGGTTTGGAGAAGACTAGGAGCTTCAGCAGCTTATAGGAATTGTTCTCCAGGTTTCTCTTCCATACTGGGGTTTGCTGTATCATACACCCACCCCTCAGCACCCAGTTGTATTTCACAGAATCACAGAACATGAGGGATTGGAAGGGACCCTGAAAGATCATCCAGTCTAATCTCCCTGCCACAGCAGGATCCCCTAGATCCAGTCACACAGGAACAGCCCAGGTGGGTTTGAAATGTTTCCAGAGAAGGAGACTCCACAACCCCCCTCGGCAGCCCCTGCCAGGGCTCTAGCACCCTCACTGGCAAGAAGGTCCTTCTCACATTGTTGTGGAACCTCCTCTGCTCCAGCTCACACCCACTGCCCCTTGTCCTGTGACTGGGTGCCCCTGAGCAGAGCCTGGCTCCATCTTCCTGACACCCACCCTTCACACACTGATCAACACTCATGGGGTCACCCCTCACGCTCCTTTTTCCCCAGCTCAAGAGCCCCAGCTCCCTCAGCCTTTCCTCATATGGGAGATGCTCCACTCAATCATCTCTGTGGCTCTTTTTGTAGCTACAGCATGTTTGTAGCTACTAGTCTTATAGAACTTGATTTATAATTCCTTTTATGCAGTCAATGAAACTTGAGTCATCGAGCAAAACGCAGCCTCTAGAGTTTGTCTCACTGTATAAACTGGATTGACAGGAAAACTCCTCCCTAACCCCCCCACTGCAACAGCACAGCAAACACTGCACAGGGTACCTCTGCTCTGCTCCTCGGGCGCTCACAGCTCCTGCATCCACATGTGCTCAAAAAAACTCAGTCAGCTTGGAGCTAGTCCAGGGGTTCTGGAGTTTTCAGGCGTTGGGCAGCGACATGATGAGGAATCTGACTGAGCTACACCTACAAAACACACAGAAATAGTTCAGAGGGAACTGGAGAGCCTGGTGGAGCAGCATTTTATGGTTTTCTAAAACATCAGTCAAAGCTGGGGTTGTTGTTCTGCAATTTGAAAGTGTTTATCATTGATATAATGGATCCTATGTTTTCTATTATTTCATGCGTCACCTGATTGATTTGATTAAGCTGGTCTAAGAATACCCCATAAATACCTACCCGCCTGAAGTGCTGCATATAATTAGAGGGATGCAGATAAGCTGCTGATTGGCCTTGCTCAATTTGGAAATTACAAATGATCCAGCGCTCGAAGGGAAAGAGAGTAAATATTTGCCTTTATCTTTCTGCCCTCTTTTAAGCGAAACAAGTCCTGGTTATATAAATTAAGCATCACCCTGCCTGAAGGAGTTGCCTTAATTGGGTAAAGGCTTTATCTATAAAGCATCGATAATGTCAAATTTGGAGAGAAATAACTTCTGCTGCACTTTCGTGAAATCATTCAGGTTGGAAAAGACCACCGGGATCATCCAGTCCAACCACCAACCCCACTCTACAGGGTCACCCCCGAACCAAATCCCCAGTGCTACATCTAAGCAACTTCTAAACACATCCAGAGATGGGGACTCAACCACCACCTTGGGCAGCCCATCCCAGTACATGACCAGGAAGAATTTCTTCCTGATGACCAGTCTAACCCTCCCCTGCTGAAGCTTGAAGCCCTTCCCTCTGCTCCTGTCACTAATGACCTGTGAGAAGAGACCAGCACCAACATCTCTACAACATCCCATCAGATAGTTGTAGAGAGCGATGAGGTCTCCCCTCAGCCTCCTCTTCCTCAAACTAACCAGCCCCAACTCTCTCCATCTCTCCTCATCAGATTGATCCTCCAGGTCCTTCCCCAGCTTCCTTGCCCAACTCTGCATCTGCTCCAGCACCTCCACATCTCTCCTGTACTGAGGTGCCCAAAACTGGACCCAGTACTCAAGGTGCAGCCTCACCAGTGCTGTGTACAGGGGGACAATCCCCTCCCTACTCCTGCTGGACACACAGGCCAGGATGCCACTGGCCTTCTTGGCCCCCTGGGCACCCTGCTGGCTCACATTCAGCCGCCTGTCCATTAGAACACACAGGTAGTCCTGAACAAACCCTCCTACCACCTGTGCTGAGGCACACAACTAGACAAAAGTTGGTGCAAGTTAAAACATCCTTCCAGTGAACCACGCAGGGCTCAACATCAAGCGACAGAGGTTACAGACAGCAGGCACAGAAGCACTGGTTCGGCTGAACACGCATGCAGAGACACGAAAGAGAGGCTCGAGCACAGGCACAATCAAGTTCTGAATGTGCACTCGGCAGTCAGGATCAGTGCTGTTCACAGAATCAGACAACATTAGGGACTTGAAGGGACCTCAAAAGGTCATTAGGGACTTGAAGGGACCTCAAAAGGTCATCTAGTTCAATGCCCCCCTGCCCCAGAGCAGTAAATGTTAGCAACCTACACAAACAGCAGCAACAGCAATATGTGTGAGAAAGAAGAAAACAAGGTTGTTTCTGCAGTACAACTCCACAACTGTGACTCCAAACCCAGCCTCACAAACCGAGGGGTAAGCCACAGACCCACTGACACAAGACATTAAACTCTCTCCAAAAGGACTGGAAACCCTCTGCGTAAGCTGATGCACCACAGGAGGAGGCTACTTCGAGTTCTGACTTACACAGGATCACTGAGGCCTCGTGAAAGCTACTCGTAGCAGATACAAGTGAACCTCTGCTCCTGAGAACGTGGGAAGGCTTAGACAAGCACGCGGACACCATACAGGCAGGTACAGCCTTCCACATGCAGAAGCTATGTCAGTCCTACCTGGTTCTCATGGCATGGACCTTGGCAATATTCAGTCAGGCTCTCCAATGTCTGGTTCACAAGCGCCACGTTCCTCTCGTTGATATAAAGCCCCAGTAAGCCCAGCCCACCTGTTGTGCTTCCGCAGATACAGTCCAGAAACTGAAGAGTCTCGCAGACAAGGTTATAGTTTGTTTTATTGTTCTGATGTCTTAAAAAATTCTGATGGATGGAGAAAAGGAATTAAAAAAAACCAACACTGAAATAATGAAGAATCCCAGAATCACTCAGGTTGGAAAAGACCCTTGGGGATCATTGAGTCCAACCATCAATCCTACTCTACAAGTTCACCCCTAGACCAGATCCTCTAGCACTAAAGGTCCAACCGTGTGACCACCATACTCTCAGCACTGAAGTACACGACTCTGTAGCAAACACGTTAAAACTTAGAGACAAGAAGAAATCAGTGGAGAAAGGAGGGCTTAGGAAAGAGAACTTTGCAAACACCTGCACTGACCCTAAATGCCTTCTATCCCCCGCAAACCCACCCTCACCCATCCATTACAAGCCTTCTCTTAGAAGCCTGTTGCCCCACAGCTGGCAGTGCCCATGCAGAATGAGCTCAAACCACCCTGAAATCTGCTTTAAGTGAGGCTGTTGAATGTGGCCTCGTTTCGCAAAGGTTGCCGTGGGGATAATCAATTACACCAAGAGGAGCCCATGGCAGGGACACAGGTAACACATTAAAGTTTCCAATCAGAACATCTAGGTGATCTTTCGAGGTCCCTTCCAATCTCTAATGATTCTATGATCTAGGCAAAAGATCAGTACCCAAACTTTGCCCAGAAACTTCCTATGGTGTTCAAAGCTGAGGTACGTGCTCCACCGCCTGTGCACAGACACTGTACTGACAGTACAGACCGCTCAGACCGGTTCCATGCAGTATCACAGAACATCAGGGACAGGAAGGGACCTTGAAAGATCATCTAGTCCAATCCCCTTGCCAGAGCAGGATCACGTAGTGCTGTGGTCCTGAACCAGGAGCTCAGCTAGAGCACGCAAGTGGTTCTTGAGAACAGTCATCACAGAATCACTGAGGTTGGAAAAGACCCCTGGGATCGTCGAGTCCAACCATCAACCCTACTCTACAAGGTCACCCCTAAACCACATCCCCCAACGCTACATCTAAGCATCTTTTAAACTCATCTAGGGATGGGGACTCAAGTACCACCCTGGGAAATATTATCCTTTGGACCAAAGGAACAACGTTTTTGACATCTCTTACTCTGCACAGGGATGTTTTGGTTCCTGTAGGAAGCTCCTGTGCCTGTGACAGTTCTTTTGGAGCTCAGCTCAGAAACACTCTACCTGCAGCTCTCGGTTGTGATTCTCGCAGAGCAGCTGAAGAAATCTCAAGATTGGCTGCATGATGGCAATGGCAGGGCTCATGACTGCTTCTTCAGCGGATTTCTCTTCTGCGCTGGCAGCATCTGTTCCTGAACCCATCAGATCTATTTCTGCGCCCATTTCCCTTCGATACGCAGAGTAAGCCTTGGATGTTGCAGACGATGCTTCTGCTAACTGTCCTTTCATACCCTCCTTCAGGTGCAGGGTGGAATCCTTTACTGAAAAGAGCATCATTTCCTTTTACTTCTCTTCATTTGATTAAGCAACAAGAAAAGAGTGACACTGAATGTGATTCCTCTTTAACGGTGCCTGACTTCTCAAAGCCCCCAAGGCACGATACACAGACTATCGAAGCAACATCCATGCTCCACACAAACCACAACCCCAAGTGAAACAGAACACGAAAACAAAAAGCTCCCTCACATACAGTAAACGATGAGAACAATGGAAGTGCCACAGGGTGGGAGATCAGTTCCTGCGCTTGCTCTTGTGAAACAGCCCTGTTAGCAGCAGCCTCTATTTCTGTTGCTCTAAAAATATGGTTCTGTGTCTTCTACTGGTGTAAAGTGGCATCACTTCACTGACTTCATCAGAGCTAATTTCTTGTAACCGGCTTAGGACAGCACAGAACATTAGGGATTGGAAAGGACCTCGAAAGATCATCTAGTGCAATCTCCCTATCACAGCAGGATCACATAGATCCAGTCACACAGGAACATGGCCAGGTGGGTTTTAAACACCTCCAGAGAAGGAGACTCCACAACCCCCCTGGGCAGCCCCTTTCAGGGCTCTGGCACCCTCACCATGAAGAAGTTCCTTCTCATACTGATGTGGAACCTCCTATGTTCTAGCTGACACCCGCTGCCCCTTGTCCTATCACTAGATGCCACCGAGCAGAGCCTGGCTCCATCCTCCTGACACCCACCCTTCACATATTT
>JAOXOE010000745.1:17812440-17835185 GCA_028565055.1 Phoeniculus purpureus
ATGTTCTAGGCTGGAAGGGACCTCTAGAGGTCATCTAGTCCAACCTCTCTACACAGGGACAACTCTACCTAGGTCAGACCCGCTCTGAGTTCCCCATGGTGCTACTTTAAGAGTTTTGGAATGGAATACTGATGGAAAAGGTCTGCTCCAGGAGCTGTGAGTTTTCCGTGTGCGTTGGGTTATCAGCTGTGAAGGGAAGCAGGAAAATGAAAAAATTTCCCATTAAAAAGTGGGGGGGACCTGAGAAAAAGGGAAAGGGAGGGTCATGTAATGCAGCTGCCTCAGTGGAGAGAAAAGAAGTGTTTCCCTTAGATCAGGGCAGTACCAAACCCAAGCCTGTGGCCACTTAATGGAATTACTTCTATCCTATCCCGGCTTGGTCGAGGTCCAGATCTTTGTCTTGGTGCTAACAGCCTTTAAATTAGATCTCAGCACCTCCCATGATAAATCCATTTATCTCGTTATTGGTGTGTTTACAGGCTGAACAGTAAGGCGGCTCCACATCACTCAAGTCAATAGATGGGTTTATGAACAGTTCTACGTAAATATAGATCAGAAATGGAGAGTTTGATCTTGCGAGCATAGGAGAAAAGAAATCAATGCAGCCTGGTTTATTCTAGGGGCTGCGTAAGCTCACTGCATTACAAACTGCAGCGACACAGGCGTGGGCTACCAGAAAAACACAGTTTAACGCTTAATCCCTAGGAATCCCTGAGCACTAAACACAAACTACAGCAACTGGAATCGGGATTTCCAAGTGGACTGTAACAAGGACCAGATAAAGAACTTTTTCCTTGCTTGAAGAAAAGCAACTGGAGCTGTAGATGGCTGGATTCTCACAAATACCCCGGCACATGGGCGTACGGATGATCTTTTCAACGACAACTCTTAGGCTTCTCCTACAGCCAGTGCTGCGATGTTGATGTTATAAAAACAGACTGACATACTGACTCATTTCAGGTTCTAGTTATTGGCTACCATTTCCAGCATAGGGCTTTTTTTGGTATCCCTCATGGTAGTAACAACTTACTCACACGCCGGGGTCTTTCCCAACTGTGGGGGATCCTGGGTGACTCATAAAACTGGAGTTTGATCTAGAACTGTGTAGGAAGCAAAATAATCACACTGCCAGCAAGCTAGTCAGCAAAAAAAAAAAAAAGAGGAAGAGGATTTTCTGTTGCTTCGTGAAAATCCTGTGGAGTTCTGGCATCCCTATTTCTCGTGGTTAAAAGTATTTCCCATGTGCTCCCTATTTCATTAACAGCTCAGTTTGCCAGCCAAGCTGCCTTGGCTCTCAGAAAAGTCAGACACCAAAGAGAAAATTCTACTCCAAAAGCCAACTCAACCTTCTAATGCCCTTGTCTGTCTTTCAGAGCTCCTTTGCTCTGCATTTTTATTTAAACTGCATTGATTTTGATAGATTGGAAGAAGCAGAGCTGTTCTCATATGAGATCCTCCTGAGGTAGTTGCCTCTGTGGGTTACAAGATGTTCAGATCCTTCCATGTGGTTCTGAGACCTCAAGATCTAATTCCATTTCTGTTCTTTAAGCATGATTAGAAGACACAGCAGCATGTCTCTGCTTTGGCAATCCTGTAGCCCAGTCCCAAGGAGTAGGGCCATCAGCAGGAAGCACAGTTTATTGCCTGTCTTTACGTAACGTAGGGATAAGATCGCGTAACCCGTCACCATCAAAATAAAGGAGAACACTGCCAACCGCAAGCGCCCCAACAGGAAACCCAAAGGCAGTGAGAAAGTCTGTAACAACAGAAAAATCCATCCCATCCTATCACAGAGAGGGTCCATTAAACTTACGATCCGGGTCATTATCCGGGTTAGGTTCATTCCATCTGCAGCAACCTATCTGCAGAGAGGGAGGAGAGTCCCACAGAGAGACAGCACAGACTCTCTCTCCTCCCAGGGAGGAGTCTCTGCAAGCAGCCTCCCTTTTATACTGTGGGGCTGCATCAACAACTTCCCCCCTGAAGCAGACACCTGTTGTTATCCAATCCAGACTCTTTGTCTCTCAAGGTTGATGAGTTCTGGGAGAGGAGCCAGGGGAGTATTTGTCTCCACTCTCCCCCATGAGAATCTGGGCATTCGCAGAAAAAAGGAATCATCCATGTGTCAGCCTCAGTTCTCAGCACTTCGGTCTCTAGTCTTGGTCCCCTTCCATTCTCCAGCTGGCAGAAATGTGAAGTGCAACAGATAGTTAGAGCAGGTCTTCCAAAATTAGTCATGGTCTACAAACGTCAGGCACTGCACAAGCTGAAACCAACTCAGTTTAAATTCTCTCTCACTTTAAAACACTTTAAGAGATGGCGATGAAGGCCTTAAACAGATGGAATAACATGGGCAGTAGGAGAACAGCCCATACTGTCCCAAGATTCATCTGTTTGATGAAAATAAAGAAGTAAGGACTAGGCACAGTTGGGTTTCTCAGGTGAGACTATTACCACTGTACAGATGGATCTTGTCTACCTGGTTTTCAAGGCTTCTAAGGGGTTTTTAAAGTTTCCTAAAGAAGAAAAACCAAACAAACTAGGTTAATCAATAATTTGACAGCTCATTGTTTGGAAAGCTGTGTTACTCCTAATGGGTCACACAGAATCACAGAACATTACGGATGGGAAGGGACCTCGAAAGATCATCTACACCCAGTCAGTCACACAGGAACATGGCCAGGCGGGGTTTAAATATCTCCAGAGAAGGAGACTCCACATGCCCCCCTGGGCAGCCCCTTCCAGGGCTCTGTCACCCTCACTGTAAAGTAGGTCCTTCTCAGATTGACATGGAACTGCCTCTGCTCCAGCTCACACCCATTGTCCTATCATTAGGTGCCCCAGAGCACACCTGGCTCCATCCTCCTGACATCTGCCCCTTCCATATTGATCAACACTCATGGGGTCACCCCTCAGGCTCCTTTTTTCTGAGCTCAAGAGACCCATCTCCCTCAGCCTTTCCTCAGCAGGGAGATGCCCCACTCCATCACCTAACAGCACTTGTTAATCACAGAACATTAGGGATCGGAAGGGACCTTGAGAGATCATCCAGTCCAATCCACCTGCCACAGCAAGGCCACCTAGATCAAGTCGCACAGGAACATGGCCAGGCAGGTTTTAATGGTGATTTCTAAGAGACTTCCAAACAGGCGACAGCGGCTGGGTTGCAATTCCATGGTTGAGTTGAATGGACCATCAATATTCGGAGGCTGTACCCCACGTGGCCTCTAGCTCTTTGTTCTTCGCTCGGAATGAAAAGAGTTTTTCTCTCTCTTGCAAATTTACTTCAACGCTCTAATAAAAAACATTGTCTCAGATGCAAGTCGGCAGAACAAACCCCAATAAATAAGAGACTTCAGAGCTGTAATATGCTGTTTCCGCAGCGCAGCCGTTATGAATAGGATTGCTCTTCGCATTTCTTCTGTGGAGATAAGACAGACGTTTTTCAAAAGAGCACAGATAATGCGTGCTAAGGGTGTCCTGAAAGACAGCAAATTGCTTTCTCACCAGAGCTTTCCTTAAAATTAAACACTGGCTTCATTGTGATGGAACGTGTGTAGAGGCGTGAGGGGAAAGCAGGCATTATTTGCCCGGGAAAAAACCTCAAACCTTAAGTATTAGAAATCCCTGAGGAAGTGTTTTGAAGCTTCACTCCATTCTTACGCGTCCGCTAATAGGTACTTGGTGTTGTCTTTACTCCCACTTGCAGGTTTTGGTAGGTTCTTTCAGCTGTCTCAACATCATTTTCAGGTCGATTTTTCTGTGGTTTACACAATTCTTATTTCCTGATGACACCAGAGACATTAAAAACCTCAACAGAAAAGGATCGGGGATGATTCCTCAACATTTTTCTAACTAGACAGGAGTGCGCTTGTGAATTTGATGCCTGGGAAAGGAGCCCGTTCTGTGGGTTAGCTGTAAATGTCCTGGTTATTAAACACAAAGTCTGAGCCCAGCCTCTCTCTCTAGGATGCACAAGGTCACTGATGCTCTTGCCTTGCGTAAGCCCTGATTTTAGAGGTCTGTTTCAGACTAGGTTTTGTGTCATGCTTGTGGGATTTAGTGGAGGCGTGGACATCTTCGTGCGGTGGTACTTAGCTGCCTCTCCTAAAGGTCTATCTGAGGTTCTTGCTCAGCTGTAGTGTGGCACCAGGAGCTCTGTTTTTCCTCTAATGAAAGTGTTGAAGGCCCTAGTGCGGCACAAAGCAAGACAAGGCGCTTTTTACCTCCAACACACACAGAGCACCCGTTCCTTAACCTTGTCAAAGTGCTGTAACCTGACGGTAATGAACTCAACCTGAGCTCATTATGGGCCCAGTTCATCGCTAGTGCTGCTTCCAGTGTAAGTATTTCTGCAGGCTAGGTCGTTGACAGACCCAGCAAGCCAACCTCTTTCTGTGTCTCCATCCACACTGGCTCTTCCTTTCCCTCACTATCACAGAATCACAGAATCATTCAGGTTGGAAAAGACCTTTAAAATCAAGTCCAACCCTGAACCCAACAGTCCCAAGGCCACCACTAAACCCTGTCCCTGAGCTCCACAACTGTGGAACACGACTAGGGATGGCAATTCAATCCCCTCCCTAGGCAGCCTGTGCCAAGGCCTCATGAAATAAACGGACCACAAAATCACAGAACATTATGGATTGGAAGGGACCTCGAAAGATCATCCAGTCCAATCCCCCTGCTGCAGCAGGATCCCCCAGATCCAGTCACACAGGAACATGTCCAGGCGGGTTTGAAGCATCTCCAGAGAAGGAGACTCCACAACTCACTTGGGCAGCCTGTCTCAGTGCTCTGTCACCCTCACTGGGAAGAAGTTCCTTCTGACGTTTATATGGAATCTCCTGTGTTCCAGCTTGCACCCACTGCCCCTTGTCCTATCATCAGATGACATTGAGAAGAGCCTGGCTCCATCCTCCTGACATCCACCCTTCACATATTTATAGACATTAATGAGGTCACCCCTCAGTCTCCTCTTCTAGCTGAAGCTTCACCAGTTCTTATGCCTTGGCACTACCTACCACTCATTGCAGGACACTCCAGCCCCGTGGCTGTGGTGCTGGGCTGTCCTTACAATGACCCACCTGAATGCAGGATGCAGCAGCCCAGGAGGACCACAAGTTTTCCCAAGCTGACCGATGGCGAAGGGTGTTTATGTACCAGCGATGACGATGGGCAAACAAGAAAGCTGCACGAGTCATTAGCAGAACATTAGCACAAGAGACAATTTTCCAACAGACTAGCTCCATTGCTTAGGCTCCCTGTATGAAAATGTTTCTGCAGAGAGATGGGAAGGTGCTGCAGATCAGCGTGTGCTTCTGGCTCACAGCAAGTGCAAAATAAATTGCTTGTCTTAGCCCGAGGTAATTTCCTCCGTGGATCTGATCCCTCCAACTTTTACCAAGGCGCATTTAGTGCATGTGGCTGCCAACCCAACTCTGTGCGGCTGCTGCTTGCAATGTAAAAGAGATTTAGCAAGAATGAGCCACTTAACTGTGGGGAGAGAAGATTTTCCATGGTGGTTTATGGCTGTTTCAAGATGACATTCAAATGTCCTGCATTGTTTCTTCTTTCAGTCATTTTTAATCGTGCCTGTCAATACGGTTGTCAAGGCAGTGACACCACTTTGTCCTCCTATTACTAAGAAAAATTGTGGAGTGTCTCTTTCTAGTTGGCAACTTAGCTATGGAGACTCTTCATGATCAGCTTATTTCACAATTGCTCCTTCCTATTCTCTTGCTGCACTGTAGATCACCGGAACAACCAGACCAACTCTTAAGGCCCATCAGCAAGGCTACGGCTGCCAGCACCCACCTCTTTCCAGACACAGGGAAGCTGAAATGAAGGCTCTTCTCCTCTACAACCAAGCACTCACCCTGATGAGTTCTTAGGCCGAACAAGCCCTCAATATCAGCTAGTTTTCACAAGGCAGCCAGAAAAGGGAGCCTTACACAGACCTCTCTCTGCATTTAGGAGGAAGTTCTTTGCTGAGAGAGTGGTTGGGCACTGGAACAGGCTGTCCAGGGATGTGGTGGAGTCCCCATCCCTTGAGCTGTTTAAAAACCGAGTGGCTAGAGCACCCCTACACCATGTGTTAGGGAGCTGTTGGGATGAGGACTGGACTTGCTGATCCTGGTGATCCTTTCCAGCCATGATGACTCAATGATTCTGTGATTGCCAGGATGGAGGTTTTGAGCACTGATTGATCCAGCAATTCTCCATTCAGTCTCCCCAGTTCCAGTGAGAGCTGGGAACCTTCCCAGGAGCCATCTCCTGTTTGTCCACATGGGCCAGGTGATTGTTAATCGGTGGCTATTTGGAACCACAGATGGTCACAGATCCTGTTTTCAGAGCCACAGGTGGAGTAAAAGGAAAAGTCCCTGGCTCGGCTTTTCCCTCAGGCTGTGGCCTCAAGGCTGCCAGTCCCGCAGTCTCAGCACTGACAGGGAGTGGGGTGTGTGGAGCCCATCAGAATCTCCTTTCAGCTTACAGCTCCATCCGCGCCGCCCTGGGCTGGGGGAGGTTGGAGACAGTAACATGCAGGTCATTTCTAAAGAACATTTTCCAGTTAAGGAAAATTAAATCCATTTACAGCAGAAAATAGCTAGAGAAGAGAAAGTGTCACTAGGAACTTGTAAAATCATACGTCTGCGGTGATCATAAACCCAGAACCCTCTTCAATAAACCCAGAAATACCTTCTCACCACAGAGGAACAATAAATGTAATGTGCGAGTAAGAGGATATAAATATTCAACAAAGAAAGGATCGCACTTGATTGATGGGTTTCTTTCCAAACCTCGATGTGCTTCACCATCTTTTATAGGGAGCTTTGAAGGCTTTTTCAGGCAGTTTCATTTTTAAAGTGTTACATGATTCCTGTAACTGCATCAGAGCTAAATCTGTACTTAAAGCATCGTTAGGGCCCAGGGCTCTATAAGGCACGAGCTGCTTTCTCTTCAGCTACTTAGGAAAAAAGTTACAGACGGGCTCTGAAGTGTGAATGAATGTTTGGAGCAAAATCACCTCTTGTGGCAGCATCTGCTCCGGTGGAGGCTGTTGCCCCAGGTTTATGCACATAACAGCGCTATGTGCAGCCTCCTTGTCACTCCACGCTAATATATTCCTTCCTGTTACAGTGCCCTTCAGATTTATTCGTGTTAACGCACTTAAAGTCTGATCCAGTTCTTCCACCAGTTATTTGAGAAGCAGTGTTTGTTCTACATCTGACTTGTCCTCCTCCAGCCGAGTCTTCTCAGCTCTCACTCCAGTCTCAGTTATCAACTCAACAGTGTTAAACCTTGCTAGCTAACTAGATCGGGAAGTACCAGTGGGGTACCAAGGGGTTCCTGCCACCACTACCTACAGGAGTACTTGGAAATTATTTCTAGAAGCTGCATTTGGTTTTATTACTGTACACAGCAACAGCCTGTGTGGGCTTGGACTAGGCTGAGGCTTCACAGAATCATAGAACATTAGGGATTGGAAGGGACCTCCAAAGATCATCCAGTCCAATCCCCCTGCCAGAGCAGGATCACCTAGACCAAGTCACACAGGAACACATCCAGGGGGGTTTTAAATGTCTCCAGAGAAGGAGACTCCACAGCCCCCTGGGCAGCCCATTCAAGTGCTCTGTCACCCTCACTGTGAAGAAGTTCCTTCTCAAATTTTTGTGGAACCACCTATGTTGCAGCTTACACTCACAACATTCACATCATATGCACACCAATCATCAGGGCACTCTGGAAGCAGTACCAGCCAGCTTTAGAAACAGTATTTTTATGTCAGACTTAGCATTCTCCATAGCTGGATGGCCAAAATAGTTCTGCTTCAAGAGAGAGAGTTTCGGCAGCCCAGCCTCTGGCTGAAGTGCCACTGTCCCCTAGACAGCTGGTTCAATGCAGGGGACAGTGGCATAGCCCACAGACTTGAATGTGAATTAACATCAATTTGGAGAGAATGTCATAAGGACTATATAGCTACCCATGAAAGCAGACCTGTTAGTTGCACGCGTTCAATGCCTTATAGGAAACGTTCATCACTGTCCAAGATCAGGGCTTTGATGTCTTTTCCTTTCCCTGCTTTTACCTTGTGCAAACAGCTGCTGAAAACTGCTAGACACCCCCTCCCATTTCCCTTCCGGCTGTTCAAATCCATGCTCATGCATCTGGCTAAAAGTGGAAAACTATTTCCTCCAGCAGAAGCCTACCCCAAAGTGAGGAGGACTTGCCTTATCATCACATAGGCAGGACAGAGACTGCAATCCCATTTGTACAGCAGAGATCCCTAATCAGTGACCTACCACAGCTTCTGTCTCAGGCAGCACTGATGCAGAATTCACTCAAATTTAATAAAGTAGAGTGTCTTACTTGGTAGCTCCAGACACTTCATCTCAGCAAAATTACTACTAATGGTCTTCTAGGGAATCAGAGTTTGACATGGTCTTCTAGTAATGGGATGTTACAGTTGTTCAACAATCACGTACAGCACTTTTATCTTTCTTTTAGAAATGGCCTTTCAAAAGAGTACTAGCTTCTAGAGTTCCTGCTAAAGCTCTTTCCTGCGATATTTACTCTCAAAGTAATTACAAATAAAATGTGTTTACCACACAGCATGTTCAGGGCAGGCAGAAGGTCTTGCAGAATAGTTACATAAACATTTCAACTTTAAAAAACCACAAAGCAAAACAGACCCAGCCCCCTCTCTCTCCAACACACAAGACCAGAAAACCCTGAGCTTGAATAAAACCTGCTCTTTAAGATGTGAAATGATTTTCACCTAGTAGATGAAAATACTTGTCCATTTTGTAACAAATCCTTGTTTCCTTTCCATCAGTAAAAATGGCACTGATTATACTTCCTTGCTTTTCATTAAATTCTGCAAATAGGTGTATGAAAATAGACAATTAGACAAACAGAAGTCACACTCAAAGCTCCATCCACTGCACCAATTGCAGATGATTATTGTGAAAATGCATTGGTGCTTACTACAACCTGCACAAAAGTGAATCAATCAACCCTGCACTCATGCTCTGAATGCCATTAATAAACAGACTAAGATGAGCATCCATCAAATAATTAACTTAAACTTGTAAAGTTTGTGTTGTTTTTAAGCAGATCCCCAGAGCATTTTTCCATCCTGTAATCCATCAGCCCTTAATGTGCCCTTCCCCAAGCACTTCTCTAGTAATGCAATGTCACTTCAGGCAAGTATGAAGCCAATGAAGGCAACAGAGTTCCCAGACACATCCCCAAAGTAAAGAAGTGTAGCGGTGGTTTGCTTCTTTGTATATGTTCTCTTCAAATAAGCCAAGCAAGAAGTAACAACCTCCTGCAAAAGGGAACAGGCAGTGGTTCAAAATGGCCAGCAATGATCTAGAAATGTATCAGAAGCTTCACTCCACTAATAATCCTTGTGAAAGTCCCAAAGCTAAATTTAAACTTAAATGTTGCCACATAAAATTAATGCAATACTCAAGTGAGAGTCGCTCATTGGACACAAGTCATCCAATGCTTTCTGCGTGTCTAGGACAAGAACATTAGTGTTTGACTAATAACAGTCAGAGAAGCATCTACTCCTTTCTATGGACTACTATAAAATCTTCAGCAGCTATTCTGCTGAAGGTGTTTGTATTGTGAATCTCTAAAATCATTGAGCTCTTAGAACCAAGTACCTTCTACTGAACCATTCTTTTCTTGCCTCAACTAAATCATCCCTGTCTAATGGACTGTCCCTTCTAGTATACCCCTAGATGCATTGTGATGCTTATTTGTAAATAAAATTATAGAAATTTAATTAATTCCATTAAGAGATTATTTCACACTTGGGTTGGTATCATGTTAAGATTTGCCTTGCAAGACCCGAGCTAAATATCTACTACTCCTACACCACACTGCTACGGGCATTTTCTTTGTGTAGTTTGCAGTGCCCTACTTGATGCTGCCGAGGCATTCAGACCTTTATGGTCCAAAGGATCCAGAGAACTAAAAGAAAAGTAGTCAGCCTGCTTTTCTCTTCTGGTGTAATTCAAAGTGTTGTTAAAATTGCTATTTAAAATTTCCCCAGAATGTGAGAACAATGAGTCAGGTCTTCAGGCAAACAAGCTTTTGGAGTCAATTTGGACCACCATAGCAAAAGCCAGACTACTGCTGGAGCTATCACCCGCATGAGGCATGAAACTGAGATCCTGATTTCTTCTGGATCTTGAAGACTCCAAAGCCTTTTTTTCCAAAAACTGAAAATAAAGATGCCCAAGTAAGGAAACAGCTTTCTGGTACAGCACATGCGTAGTGACTATCAGGGTAAGAAAAATAAAGGTTTCCAACTCTGCTTTAAAAACAGGCTCGCAGAAAATTTGTCTCTTAACAGCAGCAGGAAGAAGATCAGTGTTGGGTAAATGCAGCCAAGAGATGTCTTCAAATGCTGACAGTTAAATGCACACCTGCTGTTCTGCAGTCAGTGCGTACTCAGTGCTCACACAAGCCTCTGCCATCTTCTTGTGTGCAGAACAGTCTAAACTGCACACGAGGAAAGGATTTTCCTCACGGACAGCCATGATTTTTAAGATATATGTGCAACTAAAACTGCTTGCAGGCATTAGGTAAGAGCCTTCATATTAAAAATAAAACAGATTTCATTAGTCACCTCAGATACAGTTTTAGAAAATAAGACCTTTGACTGAGACATGAAAAAAACTGTCTCATACCTAAACAGAGGAACTAAGATGTTTATAAACTTCACTTCATTTACTTCAGTTGTCATTAATGTTTTGAGAAAAATATTTGCAGACTAGGAGTTATTGCTCTTATCAGTGAATCTTTATTCTGGATTACAGTGTACTCTGAAGGATCGTCAAGAACGTGACAATACCCAGGGTGAGTTAAATCCTTCTTCAGTAGTAATTTGCTGTAGAAGTAATGGCATAGTGACAAGAAAAGGGCAGTGTACAGATGGAGTGTCTTGCACTAGGTAGTGCTAAAACAGGCTCTGTGGTACACGGCCTGTGAGAACTGAAGATGACGTGAACTCGTAGCCAGACCTGAGTCAATATAAATTACACAGCTACCGTGGCTGCAGCACCTGCAGTGCCTGTTCTAGAGAATATTTGGGAGACTTTTTTTCCAATAACCAAACTGTCCAGAGTAACTTTTGTGTAATAATTTATGCTACAAGATATACTTGGAATAGTTTGTTGCAATTCCATCTGTGGACGATCTGTTTTGGATTACAGGCTCTTTTTTATTTTATTTTTGCTTTATCTCATGGTG
This sequence comes from Phoeniculus purpureus, assembly GCA_028565055.1. Lineage (NCBI taxonomy): Eukaryota > Metazoa > Chordata > Aves > Bucerotiformes > Phoeniculidae > Phoeniculus > Phoeniculus purpureus. The sequence continues at coordinate 17,823,709 of JAOXOE010000745.1, forward strand.
AGGGTTGTAAATCTGACAAGTATTCCAGAATAAAATAGTTTGTATTCTAAAATACATTGCCCATGAAAGGAGCTCATTAATTTATTCTACTAAAGTTATCTCTGTCCATTTTCTTGCAGAGAATAATTCTGAGAAAGCAGGAATGAGTTCAAGTATTGCAGCTAAATGTGTCAAATATATTCTATTCAAATTCTTCTTTCTGTCCTTACATTTTCATGATTTTTTATTTTTAATGGAACAGAAGACTAGCTTCGTGTCCTGAGACCACTTCCCTTGGGCTACCAACTTTAACATATAAAATATTCTGTGGCTCTTCACAAGAGTTGGTGTTAAAGCCAACATTTTGTCCAGGTTCCAGCTCACATTATTATCTTCCACTTTTGTAAATTCCTCCTGAAGATGCCATTTTGCATCATCCATTTTTCTTCATTACAATAACCTGCTGGGCTTTGGTTTTATGTCCTGTCATACAGGTGAATTTACCTAACCGTATTTTAGTAGTGGGTGAGATGCCGTTAATAAATACAACCTGTCTCAGAAGAGCAATGTATAGATCAGTTATTGACTTCCACTTTAAAGTCTGTGAAAGATGCAATCCTAGCACAATCTTTTCCTCTTCCCTTTTTCCCCATCCCTTTTCCCCTTCCCTTTTTCCCCTTCCCTTTTACCCCTTCCCTTTTTCCCCTTCCCTTCCCTTCCCTTCCCTTCCCTTCCCTTCCCTTCCCTTCCTTTCCCTTCCCTTCCCTTCCCTGTGTATATACATGTTTATATGATTGCATCCCCTGAAGAGGGCTTCTTAAGTACACAGTTAAATGCTTGAAAGACATACATGAAATTCAGTCAAAACTATTTCACAGCAATTTTAACTTTGATAGGAAGTTTGACAGCTACTTTGCTTAAAAAGAATTATTTAAGAAAAAGGTATTTTCCTTCTACGAACAACAGGAGAAACAGCACTGGAACAGGCTGCCCAGGGTGGGTTGTGGGGGTTCCTTCTCTGGAGAGGTTTAAAACCCACCTGGACATGTTCCTGTGCGACTTGGTCTAGGTGATCTTGCTCTGGCAGGCGGATTGGACTAGATCATCTTTCAAGGCCCCTTCCAATCCCTAATGATTCCATGATTCTATATTTCCGTTATTGCTATTTTAATTACAACCAGCTTAAGTCCAGTGAAAAATATCTCAGAACTCTGTGAAATGGTCTTGCTTCTACGCAGTTCTAACACACTTAATGTAAGGTTATTTTTCTTTAGAACTGGCAGAGGGCAGGAAGAGGGAAGAAGGAATCTGAGGAGAAAAAGATACCAAAATAAGGTCATTGAATTCATGACTGTATCTGAAACAGACTCTTCATCCTTACATCTCGTGTACTTCCATCCTTCCAAGATAACCACACAGTAAAATATTTGTTATCTCCATTGTGGAACAACTGACATAACAAACAGTGGGAAATGCTAAAAACAGGTACTGACCAGACGTGTCACTTGGTGATTGTTTTTTTCCCCTTCTGTTGTCATGCATGCACATGAACCTTTAAATTGCTTGATCATTTTTGTGTTGCTGTTTTTTAAGTGATGCTGATATCAAAATGTTTCCATGGGTTTTCAGTTTTTGCAGCTGCCTGCAGAATCAGGGTGGGGCTCGACTGTCAGTGTAGATGAGAAAAATATCACACATGGGCAAAACCACTATGCTTTTTGGCCATAGAATGGAAATGAGTGGGATTTCATACCAAAGCAAGGAAAACCTTTGTATAGGAGGTTCCACGTAAATATGAGAAGGAACTTCTTCACAGTGAGGGTAACAGAGCCCTGGAACAGGGTGCCCAGGGTGGGGGTTGTGGCGTCTCCTTCTCTGGAGACGTTTAAAACCTGTCCAGATATGTTGCTGTCTGACTTGGTCTAGGTGATCCTGCTGTGGCAGGGGGATTGGACTAGATGATCTTTTAAGGTCCCTTCCAATCTCTAATGATTCTGTGATTCTACGATCTTCTACCAGCCCTGTAGAATAAGAAATGTCCACTCCACTGCAATCATATATGAGTTTTCAAAAGAGAGTTTGTTTTCATTATAGCCCAAATTTATGCCATGACAGAGCTGTGATTCTGGAAGAGCTGATAGGACACCACTACTCATAATTAGTTTATTGTTTTCATACCCTACAGAGGAACACGATCTAACCGATCTGCCCACAGAGATGACTCCAAGAGAACATAGATTCAAGCCCAGCCCAGCTCTAGGATGTTGGCCGCCTCCTGTGGACCATTTGCCCGTACTTCTCTCAGCTGGCTGTGTGCTATTTCCTCTTCCCCAGTACCCTGGGGCAAGGGCCCACAGCTGCACTAACATCCCCACATAGAAGCAAAGCCCATTTCCAGCCCAGACTGACACAGCTGGTAACTGGGAAACTGACTTACACTTAAGGTTGTTTTGAGCACTGAAAGGCATCCATTGGACTTTGGGATGTGCTGAAGTGCCTTCTGATTTATGTGGCACACATCTTGAGCTGCCCTTCCCCTGACAGATGAGTACTTGTAAAGCTAAACAAACACATAGTGTGTCCAAGTATGTCATCAAATGACCTCCTGCTACCATTATGGATGAGTTACACCTGTTTGCCAACAAATATGCTTCTTATCACTGTCATGTGAGTAATCAAGTAAATGCTTGAATAAACAATCTGTCCAGTGTGAGGCCCTGGCAACTATCTCACCCAGATGCAGATGAAGACCTTCTAGGGCTAATGCAGAGGTAAGGTTCCCTAGAGACTTACAGTGGCAGAGACGTTCGTTGCTGGTGATTTTACCACATTTCCAAAGGTCTGCAGTAATGACTAGATTAAATTCGAAGGTAAACTTTACAGATCACAGCTCTCTCTAGTTCAGGTGCTGTTACGGCGCAAAAGAATGGACACGCACATGCTGACATTCATGGGCACATTAACAATGTAGTCCCTGACTAGCTGAGTCAGGCTAGCAGCAGCTCAAACAACCAGCTGGCTTCAGAGCAAGTTGGGGTGCCTCCAAGGCATAGACATGGTAGGGCAATGACAAGTTAGCCCTTCTGCCTCCATGAGGAAGAAGGCTCTCATGTGATATTTACCCAGAGAGCCTTATGGCCATGAGATATTCTGTGGAAACAGTGACCTGCAATTGCAGTACTTGTTAAAGAACTGTCTTAGGTATGGAAACTGATGTGGGAGGTGTGTGGTTTTACATTCCCTATACTTTGATCTGACTTCTGCAAACCCTTTCTTAGCATTGGTCTAGGCGATCCTGCTGTGGCAGGGGGATTGGACTGGATGATTTTTCAAGGTCCCTTTCAGTCTCTAGTGTTCTGTGATTCTGTGTATGCCTGCTGTGGATGCACAGAATTAAGGAAGGACTTGAGAGCCCAACCGAGCAGAGAGAAGTCAAGGTCTGGCAGTTCCATAGAAACACACTCAGAAAGAGGACAGTCAAGATAAAGGGAGTAGCAGGGGAAGACTCCTTCCCCACCCATTGCAAAGCATGTCAGGAACACACAAAGGAGCAATGCCTGTCATGACAGGCACTTTGTGCAGTCTTTCCAGAGGGAGTATGGCTCTAGCCTGTCCGTGCTCTAGCTCCTGTCTAAGCATCACCATTCAATATAGCATAAGCAGAGTCAAGGGTTTGTTATTTTTTCTTTCTTTCTCTGCAAATTACTGAATTCACAACTGACAATGATAGATCTAAGTGTTTGTGTTGCATACTTGCTCAACAAACAGGTACAATATTATTTGCAATTTATGCCACAGATACATTTTGCTCACATCTTTAGTAAACACTTAGTAACAGTGAAGTTCTCATTATCAACAAGAGCTGTGTACCATAGTCGTGTTTGCTCCTGTGCCTGCTTGAGCTCCTGTTTGTGTAACTGAATTGTTGGCACTTATTTTCTCAGAGACCAGTATTTCAACCTCTGTTACTACTGTACTGCTCTCTCAGCCTACTATCTGTATCCTGCTCAGTAAATTCAATTTAAATAAAAAGGTGGGGGGGGGGGCTGTCACGGGAAGGACATACTAAAAGTTCATTAATGGGATTTTGATTTGCTAGGTGCATCAAAGGATGTAACGGATTGTAAAGTGAAATGGTGCAAAAGGTAAACACATCTCTGCACTGTTCACTTTCCAAATGTAACGAGAATTTTCTCTGCTTGTGACTTCTGACACTGAAATCCAAAACCTGCTGGAAACAACTGTTTGTAGCCTGAACAACTGACCCTCAGGAAGAAGACATCAGCAAAGGGTAGCTAGGTAAGAGATTAATTTCTAAAATCCGCAGAAGAATTCAGACAACTTGTACTGAAATTGTATTATTTCAGACAAATGATATGGTCATAGAATCATAGAATCATTTAGGTTGGAAAAGACCCTTGGGATTATCAAGTCCAACCATCAACCCTGCTCTACAAGTTCACCCCTAAACCACATCCCCCAACACCACATCTGAGCAACTTTCAAGCACATGCAAGGATGATGACTCAACCACCAGCCTGGGCAGCCCATTCCAGTGCCTGACCACTCTCTCTGGGAAGATTTTTTTCCTGATGTCTAATCTAAACCTACCCTGTTGAAGCTTGAAAACCTTCCCTCTGGTTCTGTCACTAATTACCTGTGAGAACAGACTAACACCAACATCTCTACAATGTCCTTTCAGATAGTTGTAGAGAGTGATGAGGTCTCCCCTAAGCTTCCTCTTCCTCAAACTAAACAGCCCCAACTCTCTCAATCTCTGCTCATCAGACTTATTCTCCAGGCCCTTCCCCAGCTTCGTTGCCCTCCTCTGCACTCACTGCAGCACCTCGGTGTCTCCTTTGTACTGAGATGCCCAAACCTGGACCTAGTACTCAAGGTGCAGCCTCACCAGTGCTGAATACAGGGGGACAATCACCTCCCTACTCCTGCTGGACACACAGTTTCTAATCCAGGCCAGGATGCCATTGGCCTTCTTGGCTACCTGGGCACACTGCTGACTCATATTCAGCTGCCTGTCAGTTAGAACCCCCAGGTCCTTTTCTGCCAGACTGCTCTGCAGACACCCTGTCCCCAGCCTGTAACGTTGCAGGGGATTGTTGTAACCAAAATGCAGGACCCAACACTTGGCTCTATTGAAACACAGACAATTATCCTCAGCTCATCGATGCAGTCTGTCATCGTCCCTCTGTGCAGACTTACTACCCCACAGCAGATCGACACTCCCTTCCAATGTTTCTTTGCTTTGCACAACCTTTTATTAAAGAGTAAGCAAAACAGGAAAACATTTGCTGTGAAAACTAAGAAAAGAGTGGAGGCATAAGAATTCTTTCTAGACTGTCAAACAGCAACAGTAGGGGGGGAAAAAAAGATTAGACTGATTTGAAAAGTAACACCACCAAAGAGCCATATCAGTACAATGTTACTGTTCACATCCACCAGAAAAAAAATGTGGTAGATGTACCCTCCAGGTTCCCTGTGGAAGGCTATACCTGTGACCAGCATGTGGAAGGTCAGGCACTCTGATTGCAGGTAAGATGGGGTGAGTCAGCAAAGGGTGCACAGGAGCAGAAGAGAGAGAAACACTTAGCTTTGCTTGCTGGTTTAAATAGCAGCTGGCAGAGGTGTTGGTATAAGTAGTCCCAGGCTTTTCACATACTGTTGCTATATCCTGCACTGGTGCTGGGAGAATGAATGATTTTGTGGGAGGGGAAAAAATGGGAAATGAAGGACTTCCTATGCAAAGCTCCCTCACAAAATACACAAACATTTAAGAAAGTCCAAAAACCAAACCCCCAAATTCTATGTGCATTTTACCCACAGATATTCAAGTGCATCTTTAGTGACATAGCTGCTGCCCCAGAGGCTCCGAACAGCACGCAGTTCAGTCAGGAATGTCGTATAAGCGAAAGAAAAAGTCAGCAAACACTAGAAAATTGCAGAAAAGTGAGATGTTTCCTGGCCGAGCCACAGAAGCTAGCACTCACCTAAGTATTTATTAAAAACCACTAGTGCTGGATCAATTCTAGTTCGCAGAGCTTTTAAAAAAAAAGGCATTTACTTTCCTATACCTCTAGCAGAGTCTATTCCTATTTTGATAACATTTGACAATATTTTATAACATTTTCACAATACTTTTTATCTTTCCTAGATAACACAGGAAAAGATCCTCAAAACACTCAGAGCATTGTATTTTCCTGAAAAATTGTTCAAATTAGGAACTATTCCACAGAAATTAAGACAGTTACACAAACAAAGCTCAGATCTTTGTAGTCAAACATTTCTTGCTATGTTAAACAGTTTTTCCTACTAGAGCAGGCTCAAACTGGACATAGTTCTATAGATTCTATGCAATAAAGACGGACAATTTATGGGAACATGTAACACATTGCAATGCTTTTTCAGTGGAGGCGAATTTCATAAGCAAAGGGGTATAGATCCTATCAAATATTTATTCCTGCTCCTTGCAAGTGCTGTTCACATTCTAAGAAAACAATTTGTAATAACGTGTGGTCCAATCATAAGGAATTTTGTATCTAAGTTACCAGTTTATAGCTTTAGTGCTCAAACACTTGTTCTTCGTGTTCTCAGCTAATTGGAGAAATGTTTCCAGTTTAGTTTAGAAAAGTTGTGACTTACGTGACAGCCTCAGAAATACTGAGAAATCACAGAATCATTAGGGATTGGAAGGGACCTCGAAAGATCATCCAGTCCATCCCCCTGCCAGAGCAGGATCACCTAGACCAAGTCGCACTGGAACACATCCAGTTTTAAACTTCTCCAGTGAAGGAGACTCCACAACTCCCAGCATCAGAGGTAAGGGAAACCCCACCTTAGGTTCAGAGCTAGACTTGATGATCTTTTTCAGCCTAAATACTCCTGTGATTCTGTGACCCACCAGCTACAGAAGAGCTGGATAAGCTTGATCTGCTGGTGATGAGAAGCTCAGTCTGAAGCAGTCACTCCATCCTCCTGCTCTGCCATGGCTACCTGCTCTCTCTGGGTATGCTGGGGGAGTCTGGGACTGAACTCAGAGCTCAGCAAGCTCCAGTCGGCACATACGCTGTGATAGTTTGGACATTGAGTCTGGTCAATCAGCTAGCAGAGTTGATGTTATTGCAAACAATGCTGCGTGAAAAAGGACCATGAAGATTTATGACCATCGACTTGGTAAAGGAAAGTGAGCGTATTGGTTAAATGCACACGCTGGTACGTGCGCTTTTGCGATGGCAGTCATGACTTTTCCCACAGCCACTTATGGCTTCTTTAGAATTGTTAGTGTTGCGTAAATTCATACTCGAGCCCTTTATAAACGTAGAGCTTTGGCGGTGTAATTGTTGACAAAGAAAGCAGTGTTCCAAGAACTGGACTGCAGTTGTTTGTCATCTTGATGCCGTGCCACTCAAAAAAGTACCCAGACTTTTGAGTACCCAAGGTTTTGAGACCTTGAACAGCTTTTCATGGTATGAGACCAGGTCTTCTTCCTTCCTAAAAACACTCTTTGAAAGTGAATGATCAATCTGATATCAGGCTGATCCAGCTGCTTCCTCTCCACGTATAGATTTGGTGAAGTTGAAAGCCTTTCTGAAACGTTACCAACAGAAAATGCGCTGTGAAGGCTTCCGACATGCACTGCTTCAGCTCTCCAGTCTTTCCCCTCAAAGTGCCACAAGAGTTAATGTATTAATAATTTGCCCCATTCTTATTTTTATGTCCCAGCTGGTTATTATTTTTAGTTTTCTAGTTGCCTGTGGACAGGAAGTGTCTTTTATCACTTTCTAATACATTTCATGCTTGTTTAAGATAAAAAAGCAGATCAGGCCAAATGTCGACACAATAATTAGTATTAAAAGGAGCTGTGACTCGAAAGATTCACTATCTGACTTTCAATTTGCAGGTAGGGTCTGTAATAAAATAATAACCCGAACTGAGAATCCTCAGTGGTCTTCAAACTTGCATCAAATAATGCTGTACTAATTATAGCTGTCAGAAAAAGTTAATTCCTTGGAAAAGCTGTTTCATGTGTATATAAAAAAAGCACTATGAAGGCAACATCTTAACCCTGCTGCATTTTAGTTCACCCCTTATGAGGGAGTTCTACAAGAAACGAATATTGGATATTTATGGGTATTTGTCTGCACTGCTCCAAGCTTGTATGAAATACAGTGATGCCAGCAAACAAGTGTGGTTTGGAGTTTTTAGGCATGCATCGTTTGTGCGTTAGGGTCCTTCAAATAATGTTTTGCGGCTTGTGTTCCACTTACAAAGGTGCAAATGATTGCATTTGCTTCACTGAATTGAACTTACACAGCTTCCTGCTGGGTTCTGGGGAGCATTTATGGAACACCACCTGGAGGGCAGCTGCTCTTTTCTCCTAGCCCTGAATATCATTAAGTTTCGGCAGCAACACGACACGCTGTAGGAAATTTTGTTTTAAGGCTGCTCTCTTCTGTGTTGTTGTCAAGAGTGGAAAGAAGTAGGGGAGTGACATTGCCGGACAGAGAGAGCGATAGATTTCGTTCCATATCAGCAAGGAAAAGCAGAAGGGCTGGAAGCCAAAAAGGGGCTATTTTGATGTTGTTTGTTTGCAGAGGGGAAGCCGCTAGGAAGACGAGTGTTTCAAAGCAGTAGCTGTCTTGATGTCAATATAGGTGAATACGAACTTATGGCCTGTGCCTGAAGAAGTAGTCACAGTTTAACTTGGTATTTGAGCTGAAAAATGTCTTTATTTAAAACAGGAGAGCAATTGCTAATCTTATCTGGTGCAAGCAGGTGACACTGGAACTGTTCTAACAACTCATTTTCTTGTAACTATCTGCTTAAGAATTTCACTGCCAGATTAAGCCTGAAGACAGCACTGCAGTAAAACGCTGTGGAAAACAGCTCTACCCCCATGGCTGCCAGAGTCCACCACTGTGGCTCAGACCCTCTACTAGCTTAACACATTTTGAACAGCTTTGGGTTTTTTTTTTTCATTACAGTTAACAAATATTTTGGATTAAGAGCGGAGTTAAGATGGGATCAATTTCTAGGAACTTGCTTCTTTGTCTGTGCTTTAGGGTTCTTTCCCTCACCTAGCTTCTGGTCTCTAAGTGCCAAAACCAAACACAAAGAGAGGACTGCATCCCCCTGGGAGTTAGAGCATATGGCCCTGCTATCTGTGTGCTTCTGGTACTCCCTGAAGTCTGCATTAGCCATTTTGCCCCTAGCTTGGACCAAAACATCACTGTGCTAGGTATGACCCAGACAGAGGCACAGATCATAGGTAAATATTTCAGGCTCCCTAGAGAGAGAGAAAAACAGTGACTTTACCTGACTTGGACTAGATTAATTAATTGATATAATTAATTATAACTATCAGGACTCGTTTTCCCTTATGACAAGTAGAACTGTCTAACGTTAAACTTTCTTCTAAGAAAAAGAAAGGATAATTGAAGAGATTTTATCTCTTGAGTATTAGGTGAAGGACCTGACGTAGACCAATGCTGGCAAAGGGACTTTCATCACTGAGATCGCACTGGTTAGGAGCTGCGGCACCAGGATTTCCAGTTGCTTCAGAATTGTAGATTTAAATATGAAATTATTTTGTTTTCTCACGGGCACCAGTGCTAGCCATTCTGAAAGCCAGCAGGGGCCCAGGTAGAAGAGAGGCAGGTTTCAAGTGGGAGGTGAGGATGCTAAAGTGCTCTCCAAAACCAGACTGTACTCTCCAGAATCAGGCCCACATTTTCCAAGCCCAGAGCTCAGGGAAACTAGAAGGGCTTTTTCCTGTACTACAAGAAAACTCATACTTAGAAAAGCCATCGAGTCTGTACGTATTCCTTCTGCCACAGCAATCCTCATGGAAATGAAAACACGATGAGCACCAAATAATGGATTTTCAAACTACTGCAGAAATGAAAGAGATCTTTCTGGGTGAGGCTGGTGTCTACATAAAATGTAAATTCCATCTCCCTGTGAAGCAATTCCGAATAAGCAGCAATGTATACACTCACTCAAACACATTATCAGACTAACACAGAAATGGAACATTTTGGGGTTTTTCTACTTGAGAATAGTAGTAGATGGTTTTCCCAAATAATTATCTATTTCAAGAGAAAACTGTTCACAGGCAAAAGAAAAAGCATGCTTCCATTTCATGTCTCACTCCTTGTTCTGGCTCCAGTTCTGATCTTTGCCCTGGCCCCAAGTGAGAGCAATTGCATTACACAAGCTGTCTTTTCAAAGGTGACTTCTCAGGGTACTTATTCATTTAATCTCTAGACTGTGTTGAAGAGTCCATAGGACTCTAATGGGGACGATTTCAGATTTCTTCCTCTTCTGCCAGGCTCATTGCATAGCCTTAAATAAATTATCTAAGCTCAGATCTTCCTTTTCTGTTTTGGTTTAGTTTTGCCTAAATTGCCAAACGAAGAGCTTGGAGAACACTCTGAATTTGTGCCTGGCTGCTCAGCTGACCTCTCTTTTCTCCTGCAGTTTGGGAAGTGAAGAACAAAGGTGATACAAAGGTATATGGAAGGACTTAAGCAGACCTCTGTTAATATGATTCATGAAAGATATAACAAATGTATGATACAAGGTGATGAATATATTCAACAAAATTTGTACCTGAATGAAGGTTTTGGGCACACACAATAGATTTGGGGCAACTCTGCTTTTAAAGAACAGTTCCCACCATACACTACTTCACTGGCAGCGCAGATATTCCTCTGGGTCACACCACCAGTCAGATAAATCAGACCCTTCCAGGTAAAGAAGGAAACAGAAATTGGAAGAGGTTTCCACCTCCCTGTACCATCCTTTTCTGATGGTGCAGGGAGAACTCTAAAACTGCAGCTCCCTCCTATAAATTGCTGGTAATTCCAAAGGTTGCACCTTGCTGTGAGATATCACTTGCTGTTCAAATTGCAGTTATTACTTTCTTGTTTATTACTGGTTGACTGTTTTGTCAGACAAACTATACGATAAGCTGCAATAAAGTCTTCCCATTTGCTGCTCTGGCTTAGTTTCTAGTGCAGCAAAACTGCAGAGAAAAAAAAGGAAGATTAAGTCTCAGCTGACTTACAGAGATCATTAGTAACCATGCCTTGTGTGGAAGAACTGGATTCAGGCTGTTCTGACACAAGACAAGCAGTTTTTTATACTTGTAGGATGATGCAATAAAATGTCTGATTTGGTGGAGTTGAAAATATTGTAAGGCTTCCATCACTGTGTAATAAAACATCAGGAAACCTTCAAGCCTCCTAATGTTAGTGAATGTCTTTGTAGTGTTAATACTAACAGCATACATATATCAGAAGGACCTTCTTCACAGTGAAGGTGACAGGGCACTGGAACAGGATGTCCAAGGGGGTGGTGGAGTCTCTTTCTCTGGAGATGTTGAAAACCCGCCTGGATGTGCTGCTGTGTGACTTGGTCTAGGTGATCCTGCTGTGGCAGGGGGATTGGACTAGACGATCTTTCGAGGTCCCTTCCAATCC
>JAOXOE010000745.1:17842176-17875191 GCA_028565055.1 Phoeniculus purpureus
CTGGTGGCCAGCAGGATGGCCAGGAGCCAGCAATGGGCCCTTGTGGCCAAGAAGGCCAACAGCATCCTGGGGTGGATTAGAAGAGGAGTGGTTAGTAGATCCAGGGAGTTCTTCTCCTCCTCTACTCTGCCCTGATGAGACCACATCTGCCATACTGTGTCCAGTTCTGGGCCCCTAAGCTCCAGAAGGACACGGAGCTGCTGGAGAGAGTCCAGCACAGCACAGTGAAGATGAAGGAAGTGGAGCACCTCCCTTATGAGGAAATGCTGAGGGAGCTGGGGCTCTTTAGCTTGGAGGAGACAGAGGTGACCTCAGTAATGTTGATAAATATGTGAAGGGTGGGTGTCAGGAGGATGGAGCCAGGCTCTGCTCAATGTCATCTAGTGACAGGAAAAGGGGCAATGGATGTGAGCTGGAACAGAGGAGGTTACGGTTCCACATCAATTTGAGAAGGAACTGCTTCCCCGTAAGGATGACAGAGCCATGGAAGGGGCTGCCCAGGAAGGGTTGTGGAGTCTCCTTCTCTGGAGATGTTTCAAACCCACCTTGGCATGTACCTGTGCAACTGGATCTAGGGGATCCTGCTATGGCGGGGAGACTGGATTAGATGGTCTTTTGAGGTTCCTTCCAATCCCTAATGTTCTGTGCTTCTATGAAAATGCTTCTTTGTAGGTGAAAACTTTCATCAAGAAGCACAAGAAGTTCTTTTATTTTAAACACCCTTTTCTAGATAACTGCTCCTGCTGTGCTGGACAAATATTCACTTAACCCAATCAAATCTGCAGAACTGCTTCTGTAAAATATTCCCCAAAGCCCTGAAACATTTGTAACTAGATCAAGCTTGTACAAAACAATAAAGAACCATTAATTGCAGTGGGATATCACCCCCAAAACTGAATATTGACCCAATTCCTCAGGTCCCACAGACCCTCACGGTCATTGATCCTTTCAGAGACCCTAGAATACTCTGCATCTTGTACTGCTCAGTCTGAAACCACCCAGGAGATGTTTCAGTGGTGGATATTCAGCAGCTGCAAGGAAATACAATTTTAAAAAACTCCCCAAGATAAAGCAGCAAAGCCAACGTTTTGGTTTTGACTCCTACGCCTACAGTGGGCCATGGTGGCCAGAGGAACCAGCAGTCTTCCTGTGCAGTGAAAGAAATCAGTGGGTTAGTTACGCGTTATCCTAACAAATGTCTTCTTTCAGCTCAATTCCTGCCCCGTACCCATCCACCTCACAAAGGTCATGAAACATGCTTGACTAACAAGCTGGAGAGCTTTGAGCAGGGAACAGTAAAATAATGAAGATTTACCTCTTCTTCATGCTAAATAAACTACAGTGCCTCATGATTCACCTTTCTCCACACTGGGTCTCAGCAGGAGACAGCTAATAACATTTTTCCACACATTGCCCGGTAAATCTCCCCGAGCTCTGGGTGGGAAATCCCAACTCTCCTTCACTTGCCATAAAGTCTCCCCCAAATCCCGATTTAACTCACAGGTACACAGCTTCCTTTAGATCAGATTATCAAAGAATCACAGAACATGAGGGACTGCAAGGGACCTCAAAAGATCATCCAGTCCAATCCCCCTGCCACAGCAGGATCCCCTACATCTAGTCACACAGGAACATGGCCAGGCAGGTTTTCAACATCTCCAGAGATTCCACAACCCCTCTGGGCAGCCCCTTCCAGGGCTCTAGCACCCTCACCATGAAGAAGGTCCTTCTCAGATCGATGTGGAAAATCCTCTGTTCCAGCTGACATCCATTGCCCCTTGTCCTATCATTGGGTGCCACTGAGCAGAGCCTGGCTCCATCCTTCTGACACCCACCCTTCCCATATTGATCAACATTCATGGGGTCACCCCTCAGGCTTCTTTTCTCTAAGGTCTAGAGCCCCAGTTCCCTCAGCCTTTCCTTAGTAGGGAGATGCTCCCCTCCCTTTATCATGTCTGTGGCTCTGCACTGGATTCTTTCCAGCAGCTCTGTGTCCTTCATGAACTGAGGGGCCCAGAACTGGCCACAAGATTCCAGATGTGACTGCAACAGGACAGAGTAGAGCAGGAGGAGAACCTCTCAAACTACTAACCACCTCTCTTCTAACCCACCCCAGAATGCCACTGGCCTTCTTCGCTACCAGGGCCCATTGCTGGCTCTTGGCCACCCTGCTGGGCACCAGGACCTCCAGGTCCCTTTCTCCAATGATTATGTCACAGGATTAACTAGCAACTTCTTGTATATAGATATAAATCTATATAAAATAAAGTGAGTTTGACTGCTCAGTTTCCACAAGCGCATCGCTATGAATCATTCTCTCAGGTCAGTGATTCACCTGCAGGTTCCAACTATCAAAATATGAAGGTACTTTTATGTCAGTTATATGCCAACACTTCTTCAGGAAGGCAATCCCTCATGTTGGGTTTATTTTCCCTCCCATTAGCTTCCCCTTTACGAAGAGAGGGCTGGAGCAAAGCATCCAGCTCATCAGAAGGAAGTGCAACAGGGATGAAGTTGAAAAGCACAGAGGCACCTCTTTCCCTCCTGAGAGGGTCCTGCACAATTGAACTGGCATCAGAACTCAACACGTTCCCTAGTGCACACAGCAGATTTGCCTGTTCCCAGGATGTTTCTATGAGACTGGATAACTTTCAAGGGCTGGATGTGTGTCTTCATCTGAAAAACAGATCCTTTCCATATTCTAGGAGTTGTTAGATGTGGAAGAGAGTACAGATGTGGAAATAAGGTACAGTGTTAATAAATCAGAACTGGATTTTAGAGACTCAGTAGGTAAAGAGGTCAAAAAAGAATAATAACAGATTCTTTTTAAAATCCTAAACCAAACACTTCAGTAGTGAGAATCAGGAAGAGAGACTCATATAAAAACAACATTAAGACCAATTAATGCAACTGATAACCAAGACCTTTTCTGCTCCTCTGCTCTGCTGTTGAAAACCCAAGGACAAACAGTGAAGGACAGAAAACATTTCCTGAGAGCTGTGTGCACCAGATGTGAGAAGGGGCGAGTTGCATATCTCAGCAATTTCCATTCACATGATGTACAGCAGCTACACTGTGGATTCCCACCGCTCAGAGCAAAGGTGGTTAAAATTGAGCAGAACAGAGATAGGTATCTATTCTTAACAGTGCCATCCTTCTGTCAACAGGGCTCTTAATTACTATATCAGAAAATAGTTAACCCGCTAGAGGCAAACTAGGCTTTTTACTCAAAGTGGAAAGTTGAAAAATGAACCTTTCCCATGTTAGCATAGAGTTTATCACCAACATTCCCATTTCCAGTGCCAGGAGGGCGTAGCAGACAGCAGTCAGTAGTGACAGGGAGCACTGAGCCCCTCACACAACATGGAACCTCTCACTTCTCAGCAAAGGAGAAAGCTGTAAGAAGCATGGAGAATCACAGAACTATTGAGGCTGGAAAAGCCCTCAGAGTTCGCCCAGACCAGGACCTAACATCACCACAGTGGCCACACCAGGGCACTAAGGGCCACAGCCAGGCTGACCTTCAACACCTCCAGGGATGGGGACTCCATCCAGGCTACAAGGTGCGCTGTGCCTTGGCAAGGGCACAACCCCTTCTAAGGGAAGCAAACCTCTCATGTTGGGGTCTCCCAGGACAGGTGAAGACACTTGGAGTGGTTTGGCTGCTTCACACGCTTTCTGCTCATGTAAGAAAGCATTTATAGAGATGTAGCTGTAGGTGAATAACAGAGTAGAAAGCACTGACCGTGTCTGTCTACAGCACACACACTTGATGAGCGCAGGACAAGAGCATTCACACAAGAATTTCAAAGGAACTGGTTCCCCAAGAACAGTAGGAAGCAGTTTGCCCTCTCCTCTTCCCACCCACCCAAAATAATTTACCAATATTTTGAAGCTGCTAACCCATTCTCACAGAAAATGCTTCCAGACTGGCACCATATGACCCAAGTGCAACTACTAGGTCTTCAAAAGCCCCCTCAGAACTGACACAGCAGGTGAGGGAAAAGCCAGTCAAGCAGAGCACCCCAGCAACAGCCAGCTGTAGGCTTTTATGTCAAAATCCCCAGGCTGTGGAGCTTGTGCACCAGAGGTTTGCGCTGTCAGGGCTTTGTTTAATAATCACTAATGGACTCAGGCTGCAAGAAATATAAATATTAAATATGTTGACTGTGGTTTTGAACAGTTGCATTTCAGATCTCTGCAACACTGTGCTGATGAGCTCCACAGTATAATTACACACCGTGGGGAGACAGAAAATGCCTCCTTTTGCTTGTTTTCAGATAATCTCACTAAGTCGTCGCCGTGTTTTGTGAGGAAAGCCATACTCTCATTCCTGACAAGCAGGAACATGCTGTTTACAGAGCAGTGCGGATGGTCACACATCAGCACTTCACCATTCCTTCCCTTCCCTGACCAGCAACAACAACCAGCACAAATCCAATAATTAAACTGTTGGGCTAATGGAAACCTCCCTCAATTAAAACAGAAAAATACCTTTGTTCTTTCCTTCTGATTCCAAATGCTGGCAAATTACTGATCCATTCGACACTATAAACAAAATTGCTTTTTGCCCCCTCCAAGGGACCCTGTTGAAAGTGCTCTGCAAATGTTAATGTTTTCATATTGACTGTATCGACTAGACCCCCCCCATCCCAATATCCATTAACTCCTTCAGATATCCTGATGGATTTCTCTGGTATGACTCCTTTGAAAAGTTCTATTATCCAACTATATCATAGAACATTAGGGATTGGAAGGGACCTTGAAAGATCATCCAGTCCAATCCCCCTGCCACAGCAGGATCACTTAGACCAAGTCGCAAACGAACATGGCCAGGAGGATTTTAAACGTCTCCAGAGAAGGAGACTCCACAATCCACCCTGGGCAGCTCTGTCACCCTCACTGGGAAGAAGTTCCTTCTGATATTTATATGGAACCTCCTATGTTCCAACTTACATCCACTGCCCCTTGTCTTATCACTAGATGATATTCAGAAGAGCCTGGCTCCATCCTCCTGACACCCACCCTTTACATACTTACAGACATTAATGAGGTCACCCCTCAGTCTCCTCCAAGCTAAAGAGACCCAGTTACCTCAGCTTTTCCTCATATTTACTCTTGTGTCTAACAATCTTCCATCAGTGTGTGGTACAGAAAACACACTCGCTTACCTGTAGCTCCCCTCTCCTACTATTTCACACAAAGAAATGTGACCTTTCCCTCTGCAGAACACGGAGGCTGATGTAAAGGACAGTTAAAAGTCTGTATTTAAGTTCCTTTCTCACTGAAGCCGTTGCCATCTGTTCCTCTCACTGTGTTAATTTATCGATTCTTTTGACTGCCTTCGACGGACACAGCAACTTGTGACAGGTCCTTAGATGATTCCCGCAGGAGAAGGAGCTGATGGGGACCTGCCCTGAGCTTTCCCAGACCACATTTAACTCCTCTACTATCACTTTAATTTCCTCAAATGCTACTGTGTTGTTGTTTATTACTTCACTATTGATTACAGATTAACTGTAAAGATTGCCAGACTGGGTTTCACAGCACTTGGTGGGCTTTCTTTAAACTATAAGTGTCAAATCCTCAGCATTTTTCTAGCTTTTCTTGCAGTTTTACACTGAAATTCATCAGAATGTGTGTTCTTTCAATCCTCCTTTTGTCGCTGCATCCACTGTTGAAGAGTCTCTTTCTAGCTTTCGGTGTCCTTTCTGAGTCACCACACCTGAAAGCACCAGCTACACTGTCAGCTGCTCCTTTAACATTAATTTCAAGCCACCTCTTAAACAGAGGTGGGGTTTGAAGTTAAAGAGGTTCACTGTGCTGGATTTATTGCTTCAGCAGGAGATCAAACCTGAATACAATGATGACCAATTTCATAGCAGTATCCTGAATCACGTCCTGTTTGCTATGCAGGACTAATCAAGGCTTAACTCTGCCTTTTCTGATTATGTTGGTTATTTTGCTCTAAGAATCAGAGGACTGTAGGATTTCAAACCTTTGGCCTGTTACCTTCAAGCTCAAACACAGCCAACACACCCATAATTGCAGTCTAATTTCTGCCTTCACAGAGTTTCTAATCTCAGTTAGCCTTTCGTGGACATAACCAGTGCATTGCGAAGAAGGGCAATTATGCTTCTGTCATCATCTCAAGATTAGAATTTTCCACACAGATAAGATCGGGTTTTATTATTCATAAAATTTTACAGCTCCTTTTGATGCAATTTATTAATTTACCCTATTTGACTCAAAGCTGTCTGGGATCTCTACAGCACGATCCATAGAATCAAAGAATCATTATGGCTGGAAAGGACCTCCAGGATCAGCAAGTCCAGCCCTCAGCCCAACAGCTCCCTAACTCTACACCATGGTCTCAAGTGCTCCATCTACTCACTTTTTAAACACCTCCAGGGATGGGGACTCCAGCACCTCCCTGGGCAGCCTGTGCCAGTGTCCAACCACTCTCTCAGCAAAGACCTTCTTCCTAAGATCAAATCTGAACCTCCCCTGACACAATTTGAGGCCATTTCGCCTCGTGCTATCATTAGGAATTTGGGAGTAGAGACCAGCACCAGCCTTGCTACAGCCTCCTCTGAGGTAGCTGTAGAGAGCAAGAAGGTCTCCTCGCAGTCTCCTCTTCTCTAGACTAAATAACGCCAGTTCCCTCAGCCACTCTCCCTAGGGCCTGTTCTCCAGTTCTCTCCCCACCCTTGTTGCCCTTCTCTGGCCCTGCTCGAGCCCCTCAACATCCTCCTCATACTGTGGTGCCCAAAACTGGACCCAGTACTCAAGGTGTGGTCTCACGAGTGCAGAGTCTAGAGGCACCATGACTTCCCTACTCCTGCTGGTTGCACTGTTTCTTCATAGATCTAACAATCCTCAACAATTTTTAACCCTAGAACAAGGCCATTTCTCTATGTAACTTCCCTTTTTATTCAGAGAGCAAATAAAAGTAGACAACGCTCGCCTAAACGGCCAGGTGCGTGGCATGGGAGCATTTAATTCCAGCTTACCACATACATAGCACTTCATCCCTGAAAATCCATGGAGATCAGTGTAGACAGACTTTGAAAAAAGGGGTTTGGTCTCCCTGGTTCCTCTATTGTAGTCATCAAAATAATACCTGTGTACCTCCGGCTGGCTTTAGGGAGAATCAATACAACTGCACAGAGCAAAAAAACCACGCCAGGCTTTTAAAGAAGTGAGAAATAGGACCTATGTGAGACTGGGAGCCAGAGAGAGCATGTAGAGCAGCTCAGGGAGCCCAGCAGACCCAACACATTGGGCCCAGTATGCCCTGATGAGTAACCTGGAGGTTACTCCCCGATCAGGACACCAGCCATACAAAACACCACCTTGATCCGAACATAAAGATGAACAGCAGAACTCACAGAGCTTGAGACAAGAAGGAAACTTAACTGATTTTCACCTCAGAAATCAAACTCATCATGCTGAATCCCCACAGCTTCACCTGCTGGGAAAAGGACAGATGCTGGAATTTAGCCTCCTGTTATACAGTAACACAGGGACCAGAAAACCAGGCAAGAACCTTTCTCTCCCTTGCAGCTCTCTTCAACCAAGTTCTCTTGGTTATGCAAAGTGGTAAAAATGATTAAGCATATTTTGCAACTACCTGGTACCTGCAGATGAGACTTTCAGAACCAACCTGCCGGTCTGAAATTCAGACTGAAGTTTTGCAGGGCCCATGAAGAGGCTCTGGCACCTCCCCTGGGAGCAGGACAGAGCCCAGGGAACAAACCACAGCAGCTCCAGACCCAGCTCAAGCAGGGAAGCGTCACCTTGGATGTTTGCAGCCAACTTTCAGACAACCATAAACACAGAATTAAAAAAGCACTTGAGAAACCTCGTTAACTCTACAGCCAGAAATATGCTGCTGTAATTCTCCACCAGCATGAGAGTGCAAGTGTCTGCTTGGTGTAAAACTCCTCCAGACACTAAAATAAAATATTTCCTCAGCTGAAGTTTCTTTATACCCCCTGGGTCATTCTCTCTGAGTTAACGGTGTCCCGTAAATCTGACTTAACTACATTGCATAAATCTAACTTCCCAGTGACAAAACCTTACATAAATGGATGATAAAATTGTCTCGATTTCCCCACTGGGGGCTGGAGCTAAATGAGAGACAGATTTAAGGTTTCAGATGAACTGAAAATACGTACAGGCTCGAAACGGGGTTTGGGATTTAAAAAAATGCTGTTTTACCTCTAGGTTGCTGTATTTCTGTCTCACAGAATCATTCAGGTTGGAAAAGACCCCCAGGATCGAGTCCAACCAGCAACCCTACTCTACAAGTTCACCCCTAAACCAGATCCCCCAACATCACATCTAAGCAACTTTTCCACACATCCAAGAATGATGACTCAGTCCCTACCCTGGGCAGCCTATTGCAGTGCCTGACCACTCCCTCCAGGAAGAATTTCTTCCTGATGGCCAGTCTAACCTCCCCTGTTGAAGCTTGAAGCCCTTCCCTCTGCTTCTGTCCCTAATAACCTGAGATCAGCACCAACATCTCTACAAGGTCCTTTCAGATAGTTGTAGAGAGCGACGAGGTCTCCCCTCACCTCCTCTTCCTCAGACTAAACAGCCCCTACTCTCTCCATCTCTCCTCATCAGATTGATTCTCTAGGCTCCTCCCCAGCTTCGTTGCCCTCCTCTGCACTCACTCCAGCACCTTAATGCATCCCTTGCAATGAGGAGCCCAAAACTGGACCCAGTACTCAAGGTGTGGCCTCCCCAGTGCTGAGTACATAGGGACAATCACCTCCCTACTCCTGCTGGACACACAGTTGCTAATCCAGGCCAGGATGCCACTGGCCTTCTTGGCCACCTGGGCACACTGCTAGCTCATATTCAGCTGCTTGTCAATTAGAACCCCCAGGTCCCTTTCTGTCAGACTGCTTTCCAGTCACCCTGCCTCCAGCCTGTAGCGTTGCAGGGGATTGTTGTGACCAACATGCAGGAGCCAACACTTGGCACTACTAAAACCCAGCACAGAAATACAGACGTATGCACTGTGTTGATGCAAACACTCCCCACACCTCCGCCAGGCAGCAGATTTACAGCACAAACCCAACAGCACATGGGCACCCACAGCTCTGTCTGCTGCAAGACCTGCAGACCAGCAGTTCTCCAAGGGAACACAAGACATCAAGACAAACCCTCAGATGCATCTCGCTCCTTTGACTGCTGTCAGATGCAGATCATGGTTACTCAGTTCACCAACTGGTGTCAAATCTAATACAAATTAAGGGCTGCTGATGACGAAAAACAGTTTGTGTTCAACTGCTGTTCTTGCTGCGACTGAACAAGAGGCTCCAGTGCTGCCATTTGCTCCGCTTTTGCAGTTGGTTTTCATTTGCAAAGCTCCAGAATACATGAGAGGAAGACCTTGTTCCGCTTCTGCTACTGAACCTGGGCTTTTTTGCATAAATAAATATTCAGGAGGCATAGAATTAGTATCCAGGCTTGCTCTGTCTGTCTTTGTCCATCCCAGGAGTCCTCTACCCCACCGGCTACAATCACTCTTTTCCATCACTTCTCTCTTAACGACTAAGTTTTCCTTATTAAGTAGAACAACTTCAGTAGAAAAGACTGAGAAATACATTCTGCACAACACTCTTCAGCACAGGGCTTAGAACATTTACTGGATATCACAGGAAAATAAGGAATTGAGCACAAATCCCACACGAGAAGAAATTAATGATGTGTATATAGGGCTCTTAGTACTAAGTAAACTGTTTGTACAAAGCAATCCCAAAGACACACAGCAAATGTGCCACAAAGTGGAGAAGAGGGATTTGTACCCAGAACGAGACAATAGAGGGACAAAGCGAAGAGCAAAATTGCATCACTGTATGTCCTGCCCCCAACAATAGATTGTCTATTGAAGGCACAACTTGGTCTAGGTCATCCTGCTGTGGCAGAGGGATTGGACTAGATGATCTTTCGAGGTCCCTTTCAATCCCTAATGTTCTATGATTCTGTGAAAACTCCCTGCTACCTCTATGCACATTGATTTCCAATAAGTGAATTATTAAGAACCCAAGGGTACTTCTAGGCAAACAGGACATTACTGAGTAGCCCTAAAACATGAGGAACTCCCCAGACAGTGCCCCTAGCAGCATTGACAAAGTGCTGCCATCACCCACCAGACTACTGGGAAGATGTATGGATTATCTCTTTTTCACTGTATCAAAGGCCTCACTAGGTGGACACATTGATTTGTTTTCCTACCAATTCCTCAGAAAAATGAGGTTCTGTGCCCAGATCAACCTGCAATTCCCCTCTCCCATATCTGGCCTCCCTCCTCTCCTGAGTCACAGCCCCAGGGAAAAAGGTCCCAAGTCCTCCTTGGGATATCATGTGTCTACCCTGGTTGTCAGGCTTGCTTTCCTCTTGCCATGTTTTTGCCATCTCCATCTGGTTTGTGTGGAACGGGCTGCCCAGGGATGTTGTAGAGTCTCCTTCTCTGGAGACATTTAAAACCTGCCTGGCCATGTTCCTGTGTGACTTGATCTAGGGGATCCTGCTGTAGCAGGGGGGTTGGATGATCTTCGAGGTCCCTTCCAATCCCTAATGATCTGTGATTCTGTGTTTAGAAAGGTCTACCCTGACGTGGAATGGTCCTGCAGTAGGGACAGTATTAGAGGTCTCAGTTATTCAAGCATCCTCCCAACTAGACGCGGTTATTAAATCCATTGCGAGTACAAAAGGCTCTTTAAATACCTCTGCAATTTCAAAAAGCGAACTGCAGTTCCTTATCAGGTTTTTTTAAATGAATTGAACTCAACTATTAACATAAAAACAGCCAGACACTAATCACCTCGCTCAAGAAAATGACATTACAAACCTAATGAAAGCAGCGGGAAGCACAGGGGAAATAAGAACACTTCCCTTCCAGTGGCAGCATGGCTGGGCACATCAAGTCACTAGCAAGCTGGCGTTTCCCAAACAGAGCACAGATGTGACCGAGGCTTACACAGAGTTTTAGACCTCCCAAGGATTTGCCATCACAAGGATCTGGGCTCTGAATAGCTACTCACACCCAGTTCAGCACGGCTGCTCTCTGAACTGAAGTAGTTGAGTTTCCACCTGGCTGGAGGCTGGATGGGAGCAGATAGCAGAAACATCCAATGGGTCGCAAGGGCTGGCCAGAACAGCGACACCTCCCACCAGAGCAGGGCCTCAGCATCCTCACAGGGAGAGATTTCTTCTCCTCTGCATCACAAATCACACCAGGGTCATCCTGGAGAGTTAGTTGTGCACACTGTTACTTACAACAAGTACTACTGCAGCTGGACAGTCTCTGCCTGGTACCATTTCCTACGGTTTCAGCGATAACAAGCTACATCCAATTAACTCTCTTTCCTTTAGAGAGTTATGGACACCAAGCACAAACCAATCCAAATTAGGGCTCTCTGGCCCGTTCGGCAAAAAAACTGCTGCCAAAAAAAAAAAATCAGACAGGAAGAGGCAGAAGCTGGGAAATCTTTAACAAATCTCACGTGGCTCAAGTTTGAGTTTTCTTTTACTTTTTGAATTTTTCTTAGCTCTTGGCAATTAGAAACCCAGTGAACACAAAAAATGCTTCAAGGCTAGAGACTGCTATTAAGAATTAACGTTTTATTTGTGTTAAACCATCAAACTGAGAAGCAAAGCTTCGACCCTAATAGCACAATAGCACGAAGGCCGGCAATCAGCTAACAGAAAGGACACGTTTTCCACAAACACAGCTTCCCTGGCTCTCCTTTCTTCGTGTGTGCTGAGCCGCAGCAATTAGGGGAATAATCTATAGGAAGCCTCCCTCCAAAAGCCTCGCTCAGCTTTCTCCAGCTGTTTCCTTCTTTTTGTTGCCAGCAAACTCCAGCTCCACAGAGATGATTCACCTCAGCAGGGCTCCAAACTCTACATCTGCTCTGGGGGCATAATCTTTGCTGGGAACATGGAAATGGGCTTTAAACTAATGGAGTCGCCAGACGAAGCAAGAATCCCTCTTCTCTGAATCTACATACTAAGGGTTTGGTTTCAATTGTCCTTCTAGCTGGGTATTTCCAAGATTATCATCTTTCTTCTTTAATCATCATAATGCTGTTCTGCAACATACACTGCTCTTCCTAAAGCACCTTACAGCACTCGATAAATGCAAATGGCATCATTTTTTTAATAGATAAAAGAAACTACTGACCCATTCAGCAACACGAGGAAAGTCCCTGGCAGATGTGGAGCTGGTATTTAGCCACTCTCGCGAACCACAACCCCATAAACAACAGCATGTTATTGAGCATTACAAAAAAGTATGTTCTGAAAATAGCTTTGAGCCTTCCATTCTTCAAGGAAATGTGTGTTCCCCCCTTAATTACAGCAAGGGATTGGAAAAGAAACATGTATGTGGGTAATTCATGTGAAGTATGGCTGCAGAGGGCTCCTTCTTCACCTTGGGAGAAAGCCACAGCTAAACCGAGGTGGAGGAAGCAGGTGGAAGGATTCAATGGGCTGAGGAGGAAAAGCTCTGACGCAGTGGAGCTCATCTGGACAAGCAGACAGTCATCAAGTCGTCTTTTTGTGGGTGGTAAATAAAGGAAGAGATGGAAGGAAAGCAATACAAGACCAAGGAATGGCAGATTCCACAGCCCAACTGTCTGCATGCCTCCACGTAGGAAACACCTTGTTCTGGGCTGAGGAAGGGAAAACACAAATGATGTTTCTCTATTTAGACCAAAAGAGGTCAGACGTCTGACCCTCAGGACATCTGCGGAAGGGTAAAATATATCAGTTGGGAATAGAAAGGAAAGTCATACAGAAGCACAAATGCACATGAATCAACAGTAATCTTCACAGAAAGGAAGCAGATCAAATAAAACTTGCAAATTTATGTGGGTTTTTTTCTGCAACACATTTCCCTAGCACAAAGGGAATTTACTGTCATTTTCTTCTCTTGCTGGTGTTTGGTGCATCCAACCCCACAGATCACAAGGGACACCCCACAGATCATTACAGGTTGGAAAGGATCTGGAAAAATCATCTAAGTCCAACCCCACCCTGCTGGAGCAGAGTGAGCCTACAGCACCTGGTGTACCCAGACTGTCTCCCATCCAAGTGCAAACCAGGCCCAACCCTGCTTAGCTAAATCAAAGATTCCATCTCTATGTCTCTTCACCCACTCCTCTGGGCTAAATCACAAGGGATACCCCATATGTGCAGTATGGAACACCGAGGGAATATAGACATCACATTCTTCACCAAATCCATCCCTCCTGGCTGAAAGTATCTCCTCAGGTTACAGGAAACTTCTCTCGCAGATGCTAAGCAGACCCATTTCTACTCTCCTGAGACCAAAGATTCTCTCTTGACCTCCTGTGATTGCGAACTGTCACTACCTCCACATTCATTACGCAGCCACCATCTGCCAGGAACCAATAAAACCAGCAGTTACCTCATGCTCTTAGGATAACTAGTCTCATCACCTCCTTGCAATTATTAACAGGGAAGAAAAGCAAGCTTAATAATCTCTCCCTTGGTAGCTGGAGCGCTAGGATTGTATTATCATAAATAAAATTAATTGTTATTGTCTATTGCAAAACATGAGCTTCTAGAGGAGTCACAGAAGAACTGAGGAGTAGGAAACAAAGGCTGGAAAAGACCAGTCAGCCATGTATTCTGCTTTGCCGCCCCAGGAAGAGAATGAAACATGGTCCGCAGCTCAGACCAGAGCTTAGCTGTGGACTTACTAAAATAATTCAACAATCATAGGAAAGTACCCCATAACCCCAAAAAGAACAGGACAAGGACTCTTGAGATTACAGATTTCAGCCTCCAAAGCATAACAACAGGACCTAGCCATGGTCACAGCATAACAAACACGGTTCTCTTGATAATGAATTTGCTGACCTCCACTGAAGCAGAGGCTGTTACCCACCAAGAGGTCAACAAGCTGTTGTTTGAAACACTTAGAGCATCTACCTTTGTGTTTGCCACAAAAACATTGCAGTAAACAGCCAGGCAAAATCAAATACATCGAAACATCCTCCACCTGAGCCGCTGACAGGGCCAGCCGGGGCCCTAGTGCACGGGTTCAGCCTCCTCCACACCACTCTCACGGCTACCAAAGCTCTGCTTGGATTCTGAAGATTAAACTTCCAATAACCTTCCGTTAAAAGAAGAAAGCAATCTTTTTCCATAAAGAAGAGACTTTTCAACTCAAATTCTGCCATGATAGCTAGAGATCACAACAGAAAACAGACCTTCAGTCCCAAAGAGCCACCTTTACATCAACAGTCACCCAAATTCTGCTGCACTGAAACCACCACAGTTCCGATCACACAGTGCGGTTTGTGGCATCAAAGGAATAAAGCCTCAACAAATCCCACGTCCTGTAGTGCTGATACAACCTCTTTTGACAAACCTCACCTCTGTTTTGGTCTCTGAACATCAAGGATACTAAGATCAACTGGTATAACTGGGGGGAAATAAACAAAACAAACTTTGAAGTAGCCAAATCCTGAAGAAACCCCTAAAGCTGTACCTGTACGGGTTATTCTTATCCTTGCTGACAGAGTTACTTAAAAATAGTTCATACACAGTCCTCATCAACCTTTGCCTTTCACCGAGTTCATTATCAGGATTTGAGACACCGCTTGCGATGGACTGAAAGAAAGTCCAAGCGAGTGACAGATTCAAGCTGACAGCACCCTATTAGAGGGCTCAGCATTAGCTATCAGTTATTCTCCTCTCTCTGCAGTCAGTACGAGACATGAAGCTCTTTTTGGCAAATGTACTTGCCGGCACCATAACGCCCTGTTGTGGATTTCTGCTCATGTCAGAAAGTTTAATTAGTCTCTTGCAACTAAAATGACTTCTTTTGACTCATTTGTGTTAGACAGGAGGGAAGGAAGGCAGTGCTTTATTGACAGCTAAAAACATGTTAGATGCGTTTCCCGATGCC
Organism: Phoeniculus purpureus; assembly: GCA_028565055.1. NCBI lineage: Eukaryota > Metazoa > Chordata > Aves > Bucerotiformes > Phoeniculidae > Phoeniculus > Phoeniculus purpureus. The sequence goes on from JAOXOE010000745.1 coordinate 17,857,139, forward strand.
TTGTCTCAGGCTCGTTTCCTTCTTGCTTCACATCAGCCACATTAGGGAAGTGTCCTTTATTGTAAAGCTCTTGCTGCCTCTCACACTCCATTTTTCTTTTGCAGATTTTTCACCATGATGTTGGTATTTCAGAGCGTCTGGAGTGCTGCAGTGATGAGACATTTACCTTTCCAGGAAGGCTGCCAATGTACACCAAGCTGGGACTGCACCGGCTGCTGAGGTCCTCACTGACCGCACGAGGACCTACCTCCACGTTTAGGATTAAATCCAACACTTCTGCTCATGTGCAGCAGGGCCTTGGTTCCGAACCCAAGAGTCCCTGCAAAGGGCAACAGCCGCACGTACACCCCCATCCCAATGGCGGGTCTTGCATCTCATCACACCACGCATGTTTGTCCTTTATGATAACAGGCAGAGTTTGAATTCTCATCTAGGAAATCTTAATTCTTGCTTAGTGCCAAAGCGAGGGCAGATGGAGAGCAGCAGGGAGGGCTAGAGAAAACTCATTATTACAGAATATGAATTATTACCCACAAGTCTCTCAGGTCACCTCTGCCATGCTGTGGAACACACACATACTCTGAGCACAAGGCTTATTAAAATACAGACTATCTGACAGAATTGGGCTATTTTTACCTAGGCTGAACAATATCCAGGCATCTTTCTCAGGCAGTTAAAATCAAACTTGTGCTAAAAAGCACATTAGGAAGGAACTAAAACCAAGTCAGCTATCTCAGAGACCACTTTTTGCCCCATCTACACCTTTCTGCTGCTAAACCCCATCAGAACACTAACAGCCACCAAGGAGCCACCAAAACCCTACAGAAAAGAAGTGAAATTATCTGAGCCTCACCAGTCTTTCCTCAAGACATCACAAGTGGCATCTCTGTGTGTGACGCTCCCTCAAAGGTACCTAGATCATGTCTCTTTCGTGCTGGTTTTACACCATCTGGGGTAGCTGCTCACCACTACAGAGCTGGGGGTAGCTGAGATGTAAGCATGAGCCTACTCTGAGCTCACTGTTACTATGGCCACACTGCTGCAGGACCCAGTGGCCAGCCTAAAGCCAGTCCCCAGTGACACAGGTCCTCAAAAACATGACTCCTCCTGCCTTTGCCTGGAAAAAGGAACTAGGAACCACACTTCTGTAGGACATGGGATTTTCTGACACTTCCACCAGTCATTCATGAAAAAATACCAACTACACTACATGCAGCTTCTTATGGGCCACCAAAGGTGAAAGTCACCAACTCATCACCTACCAAATACCTATCATCTTGGTCTGTTGTCAAGAATAAGTGGTAAAAGAGGGAATGGTCACTGATATCCCAGAATCCTTGGGATCAAGAACTGCCGATCTTACAGAAGACACTGCCTGGGATATGTTTAAACCAATAAATACACCAGCTTTGCCTTTCACAATAAACCAGAGCAAGGACCTACACATCACCAGGTATCAGCAGAGCAGTGAGAAGTGAAGGCTGCAGACAAGTGGCCTGGGTAGGACAGTAGTCCTTGGGACAGCAGCATCTTTACAGCTAGTATGGATAGCATTTCAGTCAAGATCCCTTCTGTGGATCCCTACTGACCTTATAACGAATGCCGCTGATTCCTGACAGCGCAGCGATGGCTTTTGACTCACATCATCAATTCCCCCAGCGTAGCTTTCCACTGCTCCAGGAGCCCTCCATGTGCTGCTCATAGCCAGGCACCCGAGCACGACTGCTGCCATAACAACAGCACACATGGCATGTGGGGTTCATGGCGATAGAAGAATGTGGGGTAAGACAGCAGCAGGCTGGAGTCACTGGTGGTGTGCATGTGCTTGTTGCACCAGGACCTCAGTGCTTACCCTGATTTCACTGCAGCTCTGATGACAAAGCACAGAGCCCCTCTAACAGCAGAGAAATCTGACTGGACAGCATGTGTGCAGTGAGTTCTAATACCCAGGTGACGTTACTTCTCACAACTTGCACAGAACAGCAGCAACTCAATCTATTGAGTCTCAGGTGGCCACAGAGGGTGACTGGGATACAGACAACTGTTAAAGCACAAACAAATCTACTTGTTCCAGCTCTAGCTGGTCAAAGCGAGGTCAGAAAGGCTCTCAGAGGCCTCCTGACACTATTTCATGCAGGTCTCTTTGATGAGGTACATAAGGAAGTATCAGAACTATACCCAGAACACCATCACACTGAAGCCTCTCTATTTCTCTAAGTGACAGCTTATCTGAAGTAATGTACTTTCTAAAACTAAATAAGGCTTCATCACATCAAATATAACCATGGAGTTGCAATCACAGAATCAGAAAACATTAGGAATTGGGAGGGACCTCAAAAGATCACCTAGTCCAATCCCTCCACTACAGCAGGATCCCCTAGTTCCAGTCACACAGGAATCTTTTGCTTTGTCTTATTTTATGGACTGCAAACTGCCATCTTCCCGTTCACACACACGATCCTACTGAAGAGCGTGCTTACCTCCTTGGCATCTCATGTGAGTTCTCCTTACCCCTGGGCACGCTCTTAAAGGCATTACCAATGCATGGTAATTAACTTTCACTCTGCTTTAGTTATTGACCATTTCCCAGGACAGATTACGCAGAGAAAACCTATTTTACCCATAGCAGGGCTTTAGCCAGAGGTAAAACGCGGTACCTAGTAACAGATAGTCGTCTTTTTCTTTTCATCCTTCTGGGAGAGCGAAGTAACCATGGATGCGCAGGAAATAATGCCTGCAGACAAAAGGAATGCCTCCAGATAATCATGTTTGTCAGAAGAGATTTGATCATTTCTTCCAACAGACACATTCATATCCCACTAATTATTTGAGAAAAATCTCTGGGACCTTATCACAATGAAAGCCAATGCTAGTTCTCCCCCTCAGGTCTAGGGGTTTTTTAAGCATCCCTCAGTCTTCCAAGTTTGCTTTTAATAGGGGGTTGTTCAGTCATTTTAGTAACTTTCTCCTATGCAAACACTTCTACTCTCCAATACACCTGTTCAGCTTGTGAGGAAGCATCTTTAGAACTGGAGACCTTTCAAACCCACCTGGCCATGCTCCTGTGGGACTGGATCTAGGGGATCCTGCTGTGGCAGGGGAATTGGACTGGATGATCTTTGGAGGTCCCTTCCAATCGCTAATGTTCTGTGATTCAGAGTCCATTAGAATTTATGATAGACAGCCATGGTCACATCCTGAAAGACCAGACTTCACGATTAAATACTCTGTCTCGCTCTGCTGTTCCATGAAAAGCACGGGACGTTGCTGTTAGAGCTACACAAACATCACACAACACAACTGACAGCTGCAGTTAAGTTGTACAGGCAGGAAGCAAACATTGAGAGGTCACCTTAGGGTCTTTTACTTTCCTTTATAGCCACTGGAATGGCAATTTAGACAACATTCTGTTCAGCAGCTTTTCAGCTTCTGATTTTCCCTCTACTCTTCGAGGCGTTAATGGAAGCAAAATATCAGCGGAAGGGCTGTGTCACAGACTTTGAAGTACCGGCACACAGGGACTGGAGCAAAGATAGAGGTCATGACCCCTCCCAAAGTAAGAGAGTAAAATATTCTACCACTCACCTGCGGACCCCATCGTTTTACTCTAAGGCACCTTCACCAGTCCCAGCTTAAGAGACACAGGTGTTTGCTAAGGGATAACACAGCTAAAACCACACTCCACACAAAACCCTAACAGATAAGGGGATGTTAAGTGGGAGCTTTTGCCAAGGCAGACACAACACCAGTTCCATTTCCCAGCCTTTCCTGGAGCTGTGTGGCCTCCCATAGCTTGGAATTACAACAGTGCTGCACTAAACCCATAAGGACCCCACCTTTTGAAGTGGGGCTTGGAGAAAAAGAGACTGAGGGGTGATCCCATGAATGTTGATCAATATGTGAAGCGTGGGTGTCAGGAGGATGGAGTCAGGCTCTGCTCAGGGGCACCGGGTGTGAGCTGGAACACAGCAGGTTCCACATCAATGTGAGAAGGAACTTCTTCCCAGGGAGGGTGACAGAGCCCTGGAAGGGGCTGCCCAGGGGGTTCTGGAGTCTCCTTTTCTGAAGACATTTAAAACCCGCCTGGCCATGTTCCTGTACAACTAGATGTATGGGATCCTGCTGTGGTGGAGGGACTGGACTGGATGATCTTTCAAGGTCCCTTCCAATCCCTAATATCCTGCGATTCTTTTTCAGCAGACAACTGTAGAAACACAAGCTAGCTCTGTCTTAGAAAGTAGAGGATGTGCAAAGTATTCAGTACTGATCTGCATGCATCTCTCCCAGAAATCCCTGACACCACAGAAAAATGAATCCATGTACAGAAATATCCCTTACTATAAGGATTTTTAAAAGCTGAACTACTACTGCCTCTTTCCCATTAGAGCAATGTTTACTAGAGGAATTTCCATCTGCAGATTGTGTCATAGGAAATGTCAGTACATTCTGCTGGGCCAATAGAAGGTGGCATATTCCAAAAATAATATTCTTAAAGTCATCTTAATCTACCCAACACATGGAATAAGCACAAATTCAGGATGTTTTGTGGCAGGGGGATTGGACTGGATGATCTTTCGAGGTCCCTTCCAATCCCTAATGTTCTGTGGGGGGGATGGGATGCCTCACACACAGAACAATTCCTGTTTTCAAGGCCAGTGTCTCAGAAATCCAGTCCCGAGACTCCTAAAATGACTAACAGGCCTCTGCAAATTACACTGCTGAGCACTAGTCTGTGAAATGCCTCATCAACAGCTCAGGGATTGCACAGTAGGTGAAGGTAGGGTAAGAGGGTGGACTGGTTTCTGAAAGTTCCTCAAGCTGACAAAAAAAAAAAAACACACACACAATCACAGAATTACTGAGGCCGGACATGATCTCTGAGATCATCAAGTCCACCTTACGAACTAATATCAAGCCAACACGCACAATAAGTGTATTTTGAAACCCTCATCTGTGAGCCTTGGAGACTGTCAGCTTCCCGACTGCAGCTACTTCCCAGAAAAGAGACGTGGAAACAGCAAAGTGAGTAAAGGCAAAGACAATGCTGGAACAAAACGAACCACAGACCCACCCCACCAAGCCATTCCAGTGCAATCCAATCCTGCAAAGAAGGGATCCTCTGGATATCTTAGCATTTCCTACATGTTTTCATGGTATTGTATGATTTTGCTCAAAATGACATCAAACAAAGCCAGCAAGCCATGGGAAGTCACTCACACAGAGCTCATCCAAGGTGGTTAGTATGAAAACATTTTCATTTCTGTAATTAAACAGCAACCTGCATGATGTCCCTTGGAGGCAGATCCTCAGTTGTTGTCAACCATTACAAGTCCCTTGATCTCAGTGGGCAGGCATGTTTCACCTAAGATCCATTTCTCACTGGTTTTATAGAGACCAATCACAAACCACCACTTAAACTGGTCCACCCAGCACTGAAACAACCTGAAACAGCTGGGGTTTGCTGTGGAGGGTGGAAGTGGAAAAAGTTAGTCCTCACCGCAGCTCCTGTAAGCAGGGCAAGATTTAGGTCCCCTTTTTGTTATCTCTGATCCGTGCACTGAGCTGTTCGCCTGCTTTGTTTGTACTGTCAACAGCACCAGGCGCCAAGTATGAGAAGAGAAAAACTTCCGCAGAATTTAATTAAGCTCCCCAAGCCACTGGGACAACAACGAAAAGCAGGCTCGTGAGAGGAGGGAGGGAAACTTCATACAGTGAGAATGCAGGAAGCTCTTTCCCAGTTCTTCCTTTACAAAAGTCTGCATCTTGGACACGAACTACTGAGTAGAAGGCCAATAGCACAGAGTACACCCTGACCAAGTGAGTGGCCTCCAAATTCCAGCCACCAGACACATCTTCAAGTGCTTTTTACAATCAGAGTCCTCAGTGCTTGTTACGTCCTCAAAACAGGCCAGCCTGGGACACCAGCATCTTCACTCCTGAACAACAAAGCACTGGGAGAAGAAAACTGAAGAGCAGCTGCCTCTAACCAATCCAGTTCCTTATTTGTCAAGCCAGCAACCAGATTCTGAGCTGCATTATGGAGGTAACCCAGTGTAACCCAACAGAAACCAGCACAGCTGCTCTGCATTTATACCAGCATGAAATTCAATCAGGTGGACTCCCATAGTTAAGAGGGGAGAAGAAATGTAGTCTGGGTGGAGTGTTTCAAATACAGAGCTCAAAGGACTGCTCGACTAATTATTCACAGTGATGAAAGAAGAGGAATTTCAACTGTAACAGAAAACAAGTGAAATCACACTAAGTTTATGCGACAGAACGACTGGAAACTTCCAATCTTGAAGTGACAGCGAAGGCAGAATGCAAGAGCAGTGAAGGCAGAATGCAAGAGCAAACACAGATAAAAGGCTACATGAAGGAGTGGATAAACAAATATTCTGATTTTGGTGCTTTCTATAAAAATCTTGTCAGTCTTTTCACTGGAAGGAAAGTGTCTGTGTCAGGGAGAAGAACAGAGAAAAGCAGATCTGAGTCAGGGGAACAAAAGCAGATCAGTACAGTAGAAACAAGTCAGCAGTCGGTCCCAAAACAGTCTGGCACACAACAAAACGCACCAGTAATTACCAGCTTCTGAGCAGCCTTCGGTGAGAGACAGCGGAAGAGCTACAGATGAGATGAACAGATGGAAAGACAAAGCCAATCAGGAATCAAAATGCAGAGTCCCAGCAAGAACAACCTCCGCCAGTCTACATTTCAAAGCCTTTATCTCCACAACTAGGTCAAGGGAGTTGAGGTTTTTTTCACCCCTTAACTGCTGTCCGTGGTAAGTAGTTCAGAAGGGCGAAGGTGAGAAGCACAGATCCCTAAGAACCCCAAAAAACACCATGAGTGTGTATGGGAAATACAGACATGGAACATAGTCATCTCAGAAGCTGTTTAAACAATCATGTGCAGCACAGGAAGAGTTAATTGCAGCCACATAAACAAAGCCCTGTTTGTGGCATAAGATTTAACAGAGGCAGAGCAGCGCACTCAGCCCAGGAGGATATACGGAAGGGGATAAAACAGTACTTTTCAGAATGAGCCGAGAGGGTGGGGGGCGGTGCGGGGAGTTTATATACAACCCTGACAGACGGCAAAAAGCCTCAGTAATTGCATTCGGTTTTCTTAGCGCTAGGAATTACTTTCCCCCAATTCATCTTAAAAGTTTCTCAATTCTCCACTATCCAAACAAATCAGCGAAGTCAATAAAATACACTTTATTCATTAGCATTCCATGGCTGCAGGTTTGTGAACATAACAACTGAAAACTCCAGAGCAAACGAATGAGTTGTTGAGGTCACTGTACAAAATCCAGTCAACTACTGGATAATCCAGAACATTTCAGCTAATACTGTACAGACACCATCAACAAAAGGCTTTTTTCCCCCCTCTCTCTATTCTACCCCACACACTCTAATCATTCAAAAGCTGCAACACTGGCATATGTGTAGATAATCCTGAGCAGGGATGATTCTGAATGCTAAGCGACAAGTTTCTTTTGCCCAAGTGGGGATACAGATTGGCCATTGTACACAGGACTCCATATGATAACACCCAACAGCCTCAGCATCCTTTTTGGCATGAGACATGGCCTGGCATTTCTAAGTAGCCAGGATTCAGTCAGTATTTGATCTAAAACCCCCTTGAACACTACAAGAATTACAAAGATGCTTCCTGCTGAAGTTTATGTTCCCTCTTCTGCAAAACTAGTCCTGCTGATGTCAATGGACAGACTCCTACTGCCTTCACTGGTGTTTGGCTACAAAACGGAGAGGATAAGGATCACATTGCTGGCAGGCAGGGGTAAGGAGAACCCTGGTGGAAGCAGGCTTGATGGCTCTGCTCTAGCTGTGGCAGTCTGGCCAGAAGGCTGGGCTGGACTCAGAAGACCTGAATCGCCTGCTGCAGCCTGCCAGGCAATCTCTGATGAGTCATCTGTCCTCTGGCCCTCACTTCTCCAGTCCTTCACTCCCTTCTTCTACAAAGTTGGCTAAGAACAGCACACTGAAGCTCTGCTGGCCTCTGCTAACACCAATCAAGGCCCAGACTGCTCCAGATAGCCTCAAAGCCCAGATCTCCAGCTTGAATTTAAGCCTTTTCCATGCAATGGCAAAGGATCAATGGCAAGAGGATTGCAGGGCAGCACAAGCACCAGTCTCCAGTGTTATCACAGAATTATTGAGGTCAGAAAATCCCCCAAGCTCATCCACTCCAGCCTATGACCTAATATCACCACATTGGCCCGACCAGGCCACTAAAGGCCACATCCAATCAGTACAGAACATAACGCACACCCAGGCAATATGAGAAGTGCAATTGGCTGGCTGATGGCTGCTGAGCTCATGCCAGGTGATGGGGTTTATTCTGAACATGAACACCAAGGCTTTGACTTGCTCCTCTGGGACTTCTCTTCTAAATCAGAACTCTGTCAACAGCAGCATTTGAACAATTACAGTCTACAGACTGCCTCTGCCTGACATTGGCAGCTAAATTACACTTGGAGGTGCAGAAAGGTACAAGCACTGACACATGGTGACAGGCTTCACATGAAACTGTCAAACGCACGCACAACCCTCCCCAGAACAAAGCACCTCTCAGACATCTCCAGCCCATTTGGTATTAACAGTGGAATGGAGCACTCCGTGGCTACCTCTCTCATCCCCTGCCCACCTCTTCTATGAAATGTTTCGTATTTGGAAGACAAAAAAAGAAGGTTTTCAGTATCAGCAGCTCTGTGTTCTGGTGTGCCCAGATTGTCTAGATGCCCAACAGGTGAACAAGTGCTTCCATACCACAGAGCGTCTCTGTTCCTGTAGCTCTGAAAAACAAGACACATGACCCTCTTTCTACAAGCCTTGCCTTGCTTAAATATAGACAGCACCTGGCAGAAATACAAGGTCATTGATATTTGAGGGCTTCGGATTCTTTTTTAATACGCCATAGCTCACAGAATCAGCGTTGCACCATCAGCAGATCAGCATCAGCTGGAAATGGTGCCAGTCCAAGAGCTGCCTCTGCGTTTCTCCTGGAGAGAGACGAGACACCAAGGCAGGATTTAGAAATCTTCTCCATGTGCAGGAAGGAAGGGTAGCTCTCCAGAGATGAACAGAGCGCGGCAAAGCTGGCAATCGGTTTAACTTCTGCTGATGTTTTCAGCCTCACAGCACGCAGGCAGTAAAGCACGCAAACTGATAAACGTGCGGGTCTGTCCTAGGAGAGGCCACCGAGAATCTCCGAGAAGGCGGCTCCGGGTTGTCACAGCTGCTGAATGTCCCTGCAGCACATTGAGCAGCATTGCACTGCCATCTCTTGGCAGATGTTTAGATCACAACTCGAGGTCTACACAAGCACAGGAAGTACAGTGACATGAAAAAGACTTAAGATACAAACAGAGATATGTTTGTCATTCTAGCCAAACAAAAACAGATTGAAGCTCTAGATGAGGTCTAGACAGCACCCAGCCTATTTCCCTGACTCTCAAAATGGGTGTTAATACCAGACACAGCACCTTTAGAACTTAAATATGGCCTCAAATCCTTTCTCTTTTACTATTTTGTCCACAAAAGAGCCAGTAGCTTAAAATCATTGTCTTGAAGTCAAAATTTTATCCACTTCATTAAAACATTCTTAATACCAACATGCCAATGGAGTTGTGGGCAAAACTGTGGATTAAACATGACTTTAAGTGTATAAAACAATAAATGATGTTCAATACACAGAGGAGTAAAGCCTAATGCCACCTGTGTGTACCAACACCAGCTACCAGTTAGAGAAACAAGTCAGGATTAAGCACAAACACACATCTCCACCCTCTAGTGATGACACCGCCCATGCTAGCATGCACGTGTTCTGACCTCTGCCCTCTACATCTGTGGCAGACTAGCCTGATACTTGAGATCATAGAATCACAGAATCATTTAGGTTGGAGAAGACCTTCAAGATCTTCAAGTCTAACCATCAACCCAACTGTCCCAACCCACTGCTAAACCCTGTCCCTGAGCTCCAGATCTCCACAACCGTGAAACACAGCCAGGAATGGTGATTCAACCCCCTCCCTGGGCAGCCTGTTCCAAGGCCTCTTTGCCCTTTCCAGGAAGAACCTTTTCCTCATGGCCAACCCAAACTTGCCCAGGCAAAACTGAGGCCATCTTCAATAGTCTTCATCTTTTTGAGATCTTGAGACAGAATGCGCACACAAGACCACCCACTTAGTTGAGAAGGAGGACTTCTGCTGTGGTTTTCAAGATGGAGCTGCCTCCCAAAGACACTCACACCCCTCTCAAAGGGGAACTTGCTGTGCAGCACTGGGTTGGGTTTTCAACACTTTTCTCACACCTTGCGAAAAGAGGTTCTTTGTGTATCTAAGTCAGAGCTGTAAAATCCAGTCCAAGAGCAAGTCCTCAAAGAATTTGAGGCTCAGGCTGAAATCCAGCAGCACTTAGCTGACTCTGATAAAGGATTTTATTAACTATTGCAAGTACCCAAGTAAATCATACGAGACAGACTTGGTTACTATGCAGCACGACACACGAAGTTTCAGTAGCCCAACAGCACATGTAGGGTAACACCCATCAAACACAGCCTTCAGGCACTGTTTTCTAGGGAGACAGTGAATGGTAACTCTGACAAAGTGCTGTCCCTGTGCCAGTGTAATTTCCCATTATTCCATCCGAGCAAACAGATGATTTGCAGCAGTTCCAGGTCCAGCCCATTTAATGTGTCTATCTGCAACAGGTGATAAACCAATGACAACAGCACAATCTTCAAAACAAACACAGAATTACGGTGTTGTGAACACAGAGCCGAGATAAACAAGGTCACTGTCCACATAGTCAAGATGCAGTTACATGGACCTGACCTTTCTGTAATAAGTGGTAATTTCAGGGGAAACAACCTTTCAGTTGAGAAGGAAAGGGAAATAACTCATGTATCCTGCACTTGCAGTTCATGATGAGACTCACTGCCCTAATTTAAAGGTCACCTACAACCCTTTGAAAGCAAGATTGCTTTTTCCACATCTCAAAGAACATCATCAGGGCTGACTAGTCCACAGGGTCAGTACCACACAGGCCTGGCTGAGGGCAAGCTTCAGCCTTCCCTTCAGCACTGATCACCTCATCAGGCAGGCCACAATTACCACTAACAATGTTAACACATAATTATTTTGCTAGGCTCTACTGCAATATTTACAGCAGTATTTGCACTCTGGTAACAAGCAGAGAAACGAAAGGTCTTACTGTGCTCAGTAATAAAGGTTGGGACTGGACAGTCAGTTTCCGCTTCCCCAAAGACGGTCATAAAATACATCACTGATTGAAGTTTCTTTGTGTTGAATTGGTTCAGTTGTTGTCTTAAGTTGCTCCTAAGTAGACTCTAGAAAGATCCTGATCCCTATAAAAAGTGCTTATATTCTTAGCTGCCATGGCTGTAGGAACACTAGTTACAGCTGATTAGTTTTCTTCATGTCTAAAATACAGACTTGAAAACTAATTGCAGATCTTAAATCCAACCTGTTCAAATTAGTTCATTATGTGCCCTCTGAGAAGGCAAGCAGCTCACCTGCAGCCTGGGAAAGAGAGTGCAAGGCTTCAACCTCTTCTTCCCTTCTCAATCTCAGTAATAATAGAATCATAGATTCATCCCGGCTGGAAAGGACCTCCAGGATCAGCAAGTCCAGCCCTCAGCCCAACAGCTCCCTAGCCCCTACACCATGGCCTCAACTGCTCTAGCTACTCTGTTTTTAAACACCTCCTGGGATGGGGACTCCACCACCTCCCTGAGCAGCCTGTTCCAGTGCCTAACCACTCTCTCAGCAAAGAACTTCTTCTGAAGATCCCATCTAAACCTCCCCTGACATAACTTGAGGCTATTTCCCCTCGTCATATCATCAGTAACTTGGGAGAAGACACCAGCACCAGCCTCGCTACAACCTTCTTTGAGTATCCGTAGAGAGCAAGAAGGTCTCCTTTTGCCCTCCTCTTCTCTAGACTAAATAACCCAAGTTCCCTCAGCCACTCTCCATAAGGCCTGTTTGCTAGCCCTCTCACCAGGACTGGGGACGTTGTGAACACATGTATTCTCAGCCACATGTTAAGAGAGAGAAGCAACCACTAATTAAGAAGCACTTAGAGACTTTGAGAGGAAAGGTGAAAAAAGAAGCCCTGACTGAAAGCATGATGTCAAATTAGGGAAATACTATTAGCAGATCCAACACCCCCGTATTAGGGGACAGCACAATTATGTAACTGCCTCTTTACTTCTCCAGACCCTTTAAAAGAAAATAACTGGATGGCATTAAACCAAATTAATGCTAAACTCTGCTCAGAGCAGACTGTTTCCACAGCAGCTCTACTGCTTTTCAGACAGGAACAGCATCTACTGCTTTCTGTTGGCTGCTCAGCAGTGTGATGTGGGCTGGATGTCTGTACAGCCCAAAAGCTTGTCATGGAAAGTTGTTTCTCTAGCTAGACCCTCACTAGACAGCTCATCCCTGAACCTTTGATCAATCCAGGTAATTCCAGTAAGGGGGAAAGCAGTATTACAGATGTAGCCACCAAGAGCAAGATGACATCTAGGCAGACCCTTCATCTCTCTCCAGTTTTGCACAGACAATGAATTTTTACCTGCTTGGGTACAGCTCAATCCCATCTCTTTACCTTTTTTATTCCCTTTCTTCTGCTTTAGAATACGCAGGGATCATTCAGGAGCATCTCTCCACAGTGCACATGGATGGTCCCAGCTCTGAAGAACTCAGATGCTACAAGGGCAAGGAATGAAGATACCACTGATTCACTCCCTGGGCCTGCAGGAGGTCCTGCATGAAGTTCGCACATGTAGAGCTGCAACTTACATGAGATTTCCACATGCTTCAGAGCACAGAATTTCTCACAGTACCCAGTTGCTTGGGTTACCCCTGATCATAAACACATTGAGAAAGATCAAGAGACGCTTGAAAATGTTCATTTCACACCCCTGCAGAAACGGTGCTGCAGATAAAAACGGAGTTTACATCAACACTAATAGCCTCGAAAGGTAATTAAATTCTAAGCAAGTGAAATGCTTTGTAAACCAACACTTTTTCAGGAAAGCATTACCTCTGTATTTCTCTTGCTATATTTTCTTCTGGGAGGAACATTTGGAAAGTTTTAAGCATGATGCCTTTAGATAAATTGTATTTAAAGGTTACAGTGCAAAGCTCGATGTCTTAGTCCTACACAAGATGGCTTATTAATTGCCCTCGCTACGCACGTACTCATAAATTTGTTCATATAATTTGACGAAGGGAATTGATTTACTAGCATGGTGAAATACTACACTAAAGGCAGTTAATTCTTCACACTGCTCCTCCCTTCTTAAAAGCATTCTGTTTGACTGCACGCCACGCTGAATTACTATTCTATAATCATCGAGTGATTTATTTAACCGCTGCAGCACACACAGTTAACATTCATCTATGTTCTTACTCTAATTTCACCTTTCTGCTTTCTGTTGTCATACCAACAAGAAAAAAATTATGGATTTCATTTAAATCCAAATACAGTTCTGGAGCAGCAAGATAAGATCAGGGACTTACTTTATTCTCTTGTGACACATCTTTTCAACAATGCAAATCCAAACAAAAATAGGCTGTTTTTGAAAGCATTAATATTACAGCCCCCATCAGCTTAAACATTTGGCAATATATTAAGCAAATATTGTTTGGGGGAAAAAAAACAAAAAAACAACCAACCCACATACAAAATCCCAAACCCATCTTTATGGTTGTCAAATCATTTAATAAAGGAGAGGCTGCAGACCAAGATGCTGAGTGTGACAAGAACTGGAAGGACTTGTTCCGCAATCCATCATGCCTGACCCAACACCGGCTCAAGATAAAAATGATTATTCCTGACTCAACCTTTCTTTCCCTTACAGTTGCCATCAGCCCTAGCATGTATGGGGTTTTTAGCACTCCAACAACTTTTGTGAGATATTAACCAGCAAGATGGAACCAAATTAACACTCCAACCCTACAGTGTTCATTTCACACTCAGTGCCACAGCCTTTGCATCTTCATCTTTCATGGCTTAGAAGATGACCACAGCAAACCCTAATCCTATCCCTTTATGTTTTTCTCTCCTCCTACACTGATCTGGGGCTCCGGCTGACTGCGAACACAGACACCTCGAATTGTGTGTACACACATCAGAACTGACAGCAAACAGCTGTAAAAGAACTGCTCTGACAAGAGTATTTATGTGCACTAGGTCACTCCAGCAATGAGAAAACACAGAATCATAGAACTACTGAGGCTGGAAAAGCCCTCTGAACTCACCAGATCAGTCCACCACCTAACATCATCACAACGGCCAGACCAGGACACTAAGGACCACAGCTAGGCTGCCCTTCAACACCTCCAGGGATGAGGACTCCACCACTGCCCTGGGCAGTCCAGTCCAGGCTCTGAGCACCCTTTCCCGAGGAAGGGCTCCCTAACATCCAACCTAACCCTCCCCTGGCAGCTTCAGGCCCTGCCCTCTTGTCCTGGTGCTGGGTGCCTGGGAGAAAAGCTTGACCTCCACCTGACTACAACTTCCCTTTAGGGAGTTGCAGAGAGGGAAAAGGTCCCCCCTGAGTCTCCTCCAGTTAAATACCTCCAGCTCCCTCAGCCTCTCCCCCAGCCTCATTGCTCCTCTGGAACCACTCCAGCCCCTCTATCTCTTTCTGGAAGTGAGTGGCCCAGCACTGCCCCAGTACTCGACAGGCAGCCTCCCCATTGCCCAGGACAGCAGGATACTGATGTCCCTAGTCCTACTGGCCACACCATTGCTGATCCAAACCAGGATGCCGTTGGCCTTCCAGGCCACCTAGGCACCCTGCTGTCACCCAGTACTGCCAGGGCCCTCTCTGCTAGGATGCTCTCCAGCCCCTCATGCCTCAGTCTATAGCTGCAGGGGGTTATTGTCACCAAAGTGTAGGACCCTGCACTTGGCCCTGTTTGACCTTATCCCATTGGCCAAGCAGCTGAATTATTTATTTAAAAAGAAAAGCAAGCCTTGATCATAACATGTTTTCCTTAACCAACTTCTATGTAGCATAGAAATGAGGCACTCAAAGTCACAGAGGTTTGCAGAAGTGCCAGGGATTTTGAGAGAAGGGAGGAGAAGGCAAACCAAAGGTACAGTCTCATCCACCATCCAAGATCTCTATTCAACAGAACAGCCTGAAGCAAACCTGCGTCAAGCACACTGTAGTGCTAATATACCATTTGAAACACCACTTTTGACCCTTTCAGACTCTCCCTTGCATACACAGTCCATAAGAACCACAGTGACGTGCAAACACACCCTTCTTATCCATCCAGGTCTTGCCAGAGATCACTGATGCCAAATGGCTTTTTTTCCCCCCACACAAGGCAGATGGGGAGCACAGAGGAAATTTGATGTGGACATCCCCTTCAAAGGGGAGAAACCTCTTCAGTCCATGAGGCAGTTCTAGGTCTCACTCAGCAACAAGCTTCTTCTGAAGAAATGTTTCACAGGAATGTACTTAATAGAGCTGCTGTCATCATTTAACTGCAATACACCCCAAGATGATTTTTCACTGGAAGACCTCACTATTAATCATAGAATCGGGAGGAAGCGATTTGCACAGTGAGATCTGAACTGCTGCCACAGCTCTCAACTTGCCCTGTTTACATCTGCGGATGTGACAAAGCATTAAGGTACAGAACGCTTTTTACTCCAGTGAAAGTCAAGGCTTGGTGAGTGTTTGTGTATTGGCAGAGAGATTTATGGTTCCTATTACCTAATCGATGCTGCCAGAGCAGCGTATGATGAGAGATGAAACGCAGAGCCCGTGATAACTGGGAACAAAAGCTCAGCCACTGGTTAACTCATCCTGTGTGTTTCTGCGTCAGTTTTCTTATCTGTACAAGAAAGGAACCAAAAGTTCATCTCTCTGCGCAAAGTACTCAGATATTTTGATAAACTGTGTTACTCAAACACAGCATTTTCCAAGGTCAGCCTTCTCTGCACAGCTAAGGCAACTTAAAGCCATCTTCAACCTCTCCTTCTCTGGATTTACAAACGTGATTACCAAGACCAGCTGTTTCATTCCAGCATCCATGGGCTTAAGGAGGATTTAGCCAGCTCATTAGCACACAGCAGGAGGGAGTTTCAGCAGGCAGGAGCCCCAAGCTCAGTAGGGACCCTCAGAAGTGCCAATTCCTAACTCAGTGAGGGCCAGGTGAGACTGACAGGAAAGGAGCTGGGCCATGCAAAAAGCAGGCAGTGGGCCAGGCAAGCATAGTGCTATGAGCCACAGCTGGCTCCCTGCTCTCATCCCATCAAATTCTGAGCCCCTAGATACTTTTATGTACTTTACCAGCTATGAAGCATAAATTCATTGAGCTGTAAATGGAGAAAAGCTAGTTTTCTAGCTAAGCAATTAGAAGAGAGTATTCATCATCTGATTCAGCACAAGGAGAGGAACCATAGCTGTGGTCAGACAGATGTTTACATGCAGCACTGAAGTGCAAGTACCTCAAAATAACCTCAGAATGGTCCGAGAATGGTTCAAAAGCAGGAAACAGAATGCCTGTTTTTAGCCCTCATCTGAGAGGGCAGAGGGCTGTACAGAGAACAAGGGGAGGGGCAGGGGAGCTTCACTCATGACCTGTATGCAGCAGAGATCTCGTACTGGCATAACCCAATGGTAATTGTGTCTTTCACACCTGGTTCTTCCCCAGTTCTCTGAGCACTCAGGAGCAGCATCAGATCCCTTCTGGCTATCTATCCTGTCTGAATACACTGCAGAACATTTATATTCTACTGTTTTACTACTGAAAAGCAATAAACCACAAGTGTCATAACTCAAAGTACCTTCTTGCATTGCCAACACTGTTTGGAGTTGGGTTGTTTGTAGTGAGTCTTCCAGTCAAGAGCAAAACCCCAACAGGATGCAAATGTGTCATCTTCCTTCCCTGCCAACACCACCACTGCCTTAGTGTCTAGACACCAGTCTGAACTTGAGTCGCCTTAGAACACTGCCACTCTGCTCCACTTAATGGGCTATTGATTTTTTATACTTCACTCCCCACAAATCAATATTCTAATAGATGCACAATGGACTGGCACAGGATGAAGAGCACAGGCCCGGGAACCTGATGAAAAGGGTTATCCAGAAATGAAGGTCAGATGAAAGGAAAATTTAAACCTCGCAAAGGGAATTACAAAACACACAAAGAACCTCTCCAAGATTAACTAGAGAAGGAAAAAGACACAACCAAAGGAGAGGATGGATAAGGAAACAAACTCTCAACCCAGGAATGACAGACCAAAGCTCAAAGATTTAAGAAGCACTTGAGGTGTCCTGCAGAAACACTTCACTCTAAATTGAGATTATTCCTTTTGATCTTAAGCAGCAAGTTTAAACATCTGAGAACCCTGTGAACAGCCTATTTGGAACAAGGTTGCACAGAAACTGTGCAAAGGAAAATAAAACACTGTAAGTGCTACCTTATTCTTCCAGGTTTCCATAAGAAACCAACAGTCCAGACAGCAAATCAGTGCAAGAGCACTCTTGGGGCAGAGGAACACCCTACACCAGTGCACTGAGACCTGAGTGCTGCAGTCCCACTGAAACCACCTCAGGTAGTTCACTGGAAGCCAAGCTGTGCAGTGAGTGCACTCTCTGCCAAGTTGGAGTAGCACAGATCCTCACAATCCTTGGCCAGCTGTGGGCTCAAGAGACACCTTGATAAACTGGAGATGACCCAGCAAAAGATTACCAAGGTGGGCAGGAAACTAATTGTGTGACTAATATGCTGGCTTGTATCAACAACAGAGTGGCCAGCAGGACTAGGTTTGTAATTGTCCCCTTGTACTGGGCACTGGGGAAGTCACCCATTGAGTACTGGGTGCAGTGCTGGGCCACTCACTTCCAGAAAGAGATGGAAGGGCTGGAGCAGGTCCAGAGGAGCAACGAGGCTGGGGAAGGGACTGGAGGGAAGGGCTGAGGAACTTAGGGGTGCTTAACCTGGAGGAGACTCATGGGGGACCTTCTCCCTCTCT
>JAOXOE010000745.1:17875291-17914790 GCA_028565055.1 Phoeniculus purpureus
CCAGCAATGTGCTCTTGTGGCCAAGAGGGCCAACAGCATCCTGGGGTGGATCAGAAGAGGGGTGGTTAGCAGATCAAAAGAGGTTCTTCTCCCCCTCTACTCTGCCCTAGTGAGACCACATGTGGAGTGTTCCCATAAGGGAAAATAAGAGGACATCAAATAATTATGGAAGTCATAGACAGATTAGCAGCTACCAGTTAAAAAAGAAGGTACTTTTTAGTGCTTTGCTATACTGTACCTAAATTGTTCATGTCAACCGTAGCTGTTGTCAGCTTTACATACATGTAGAAGAGGAAAAGATTACAACATTTATGTCAAAGCTAAGGAGAGGTTTCCTGCTGTTGCCATCTAGAAAGAGAGAAATCAAGAGGCAAACTCACTTCCTGACTTTCACTTTCTGCAATTTTGTTTCAGCAGATGAGTATTCACCAAAAAAAAGCCAAAATCTTCTCTGTGAATATCCTCTTGGGATTGTCTTCTCTATAAGTACTATGATGTCCTATTTTTACCCTTACAGCCTATGTTCCCTAGACCTTATCTCTGCACGGGAATTTATTTTCAATTGATAGTGCATAGGTTTTTTTTATATGCTGGAGTAATAAACTTGGAGTAATGAATTCCTCAATCTTTTTGCTGCACTTTTACTACTACAGCCCAGTACAAGTGATCAGCCACGTTTGTCACTGTGGCTAAGATACTGCAAATGAAAAAGGGATTTTCCTATGAAACATAATAGAAGAAACTCAAGCTGAACTTTTGTGAAAGAAGGAATAGACTTTTCAAACGTGTGATAACTTCATATAAATGCATTCTTTGTTTTGGCAACTCGTACAGATTTTTGGTGATCTCTGCTGTCACTGATGTGTATTTTAACTCATAGGAGTTCAGTGAGTACAACATTTTTCTCTGCAAGAAAGTGAAGACCCTAGGAACAGATAAATAGAATAGGTAGACCTCTACGAATATTACTGTGAGCTGGTAGTGCTTCAAAATGTTATGGTGTATGAGGAATCAGGACAATTTTTTTCTGATGTAATGAGAAAAGAATTCCTCAAGTTACATGAGTTTTCTCACTGTGATGCTTGTATGAGAATGTGTGACTAAGACACACTCATATTGTCTCATTTTTTTTAACCATGCTGCATTCTCCTGAAATTAATACATACAGAATTCCAGATAACAAAAGAAACAGGAAAAAGCTTGAACTGCATAAGAAAAATCTCAAAGAAATCATCACGCTCTTCTACAGTTTTCTCCCCAGAATAATATCCCCATCAGAAATACTCAGTGTCATCCAAGGAGATACTAAGTACTGATGTAGCCCCAAAATACAGCCTAGTTATCACTGATAATAATTAATATTTGTCACCCTCAATTGTTCTGCAATCTTCAGTCATCTTAGCTTTAAAAAAAACTTTAGTTTTAATAAAAATAAAATTTATTAATTTATTTTGTATAAAACAACAAAAAAAGAAATCTGAAATTATAGAAGTCTCAGCATAAAGAACTTTAAAGTTTACTGAAAGAGATTTAATCTAGATTTTATAACTAAGTTTGCAATGATATTTATGAGAACCAGCCATACCCCAGGTAATTTGAATATATGAAAGCTGCAAGACATTTAATTTTAACATGAGAATGAAACTCTAGGAATCTTCAAGGCATCCAACAACAATTCAGTGTCTTAAGAGTGTTTCCAGCACTGTCATTTTACAAAAGTTTAAAAAGTATGGGTTTTGTCCTTAACCTGAAAGGGAAGATACCAGAGACAGAGTACTGTTTTATGATCACTAAACTTGTAAACTCTTTTAAGATTTAAAGTTTTTTCATTGCCTTACAACTTTCACTCAATCCTTTAATCTAAATTGATGGATTATGCTAGAGCTTGACATTGCCTTTTCCATCTCAGAACTGAAAGAAAGGGAATAACAAGAAACTACATTTCAAAAGTAATTTTCAAAGTTCTCAGTAAAGAATAAGTCTGTTGAACAGGCCACTGGACCCTCTAAAATTTGGAATCCCAGGTAGACACTTGGATCTCACAAAAGTACCAGGAGATTAAAGCATTTAATCATTAAAGTGAACAGTGGGTAGCTCAGTTACAACAAATTGGACAGTGATACGCCTGTTTAGCTGTAATCCAGATAATACCTATTTATGTATGACAACTATTATTCCAGCAGAGCTGAGACATCTTGGATTGGGCACGGCAGTGTTAACTCGGGCTTCAAACCCAAAGGAGTATGTTGTGGTTGCTGGAAGATGCATCATGGATATTCCTCAGAAGTGAATTGTGAAATTGGGATCAGTCTTGATTCTCACTGAAAGCCTGGAACTGTCTCCCTTGTTGGGACTGACTAAACTGAGGGTATTGTTTTTCTACAGTATTTACATCACACTGAAGTAATGTGTCAGTCTTCCTTGGTTCTTGATGCTTTTCAACCTGTTCGTTCCCTAGATCAGGAATAGGGGGGCCTTTACACTGGAGGGCAGATTTCTGTCACATCCTTGTGCTAGTATCAATCATAACTAGATCTGCATTTATGTTCACCGAAGACAACGAAAAGAAAGCTACTTTGACAGGTCTTACAGCATCTCTCTGTATCTGTATGCCTATACATATGCATACACACATCCACGTACATATACATGCACACAAACCTGTTCTAAATATATACATGCAGTGTCTAATGTTGTTTAGTTAGTTATCCCAATAGTTCAGGTATTCCAGATGACTTTTTCCTGTGAGCATGATCTATCAGTTTTGGCATAATGAACTCCTGCAAAGGTCAAATTTAAAGGATAGATGCTGCAGGAAATGATGACTCTACAATAATCCTGTTACCCTCCTACAACTCCAATTTCATTTTATTGAGTTGAACAGTGTAAGGGTAAAAGGCTAACCACTTTCTGTCTGCTAACACCCATCTACCCAAGTCCCCTGAGCATGGCATTACATTTAATCACTGCTGCAATTGTATTAGTAATAAAAATATATCGTAAAAATAATTGTTACCTGGTTTTTTGTTTTGTCTGTTTACTTTGTGGATATTGGCAGAACATTGAGGAGAATTATTTAGTTAGCACTTTTTTTGTCTTCTATGGTGATTTCCTGTGATAAAATGCTGTAAATAGAAGGCAAATTGCATTGCAAACAATAGTGTCTTCGTGGCTGTTATAGATGTTCATACTACCTGTGGGTAGATACTCTGCTAAATATGTACATATACAAGGCTCTGATTAAAACTAACTGAGCTTTATTTCTCCAAACAGATTGGAATTTTTAATTTTCCTTTTTCTTATTTAGTAGTTTTACGAGTTCCATTAACTGTGACTATTTTCTGGATGATTCCTCCATACATTCTATTCCTGTAATGCTAAAATAATTTCCTGTGCTAAAAAAAAACAAACAGACACTGCAATATAATGCAGAAAGCCTTCCCCTTGCTGAAGTGGTTCAAGGACGAAAACAAGCACAGTTCAAGAATGAAGATTGCATTGTTCTCCTGCTAGACAAGCAGTTTAGCCTCAGGATAATGTAATTATGCTGGCAAATTCCAGTAGCCTACCATGCCCAAGCCAACACATCCTCGTCACCTTTACATTACTTCATCCAAGGGTAGGAAACACACTTGAGCTGCTTAAGAAGCACTTACCCTTCTCTGTAGTTGTCTTTCAAAGTTATCATAGAATCACAGAACATTAGGGATTGGAAGGGACCTCGAAAGATCATCTAGTCCAATCCCCCTGCCACAGCAGGATCACCTACATCAAATCACACAGTACTGATGAGACAGTTTGATTTCTGTCCTTTTGGCTGCCTAAATTCTTCTGCTATAACTGTACTTCCAGGGCTGCAAGATCAGAGGACCGGTAGGCTGCAGAGGCAGCATGAAACACAGGACATGAGAAGTATGGAGAGACACAGACAACTCCTGGTACAACAAAACAAGGGTTTGCAGACTGGGCTAGAGCAAACTGTCACCAGATCTCCTCTGCTGTCTCCTACACCTTCTGTATTCACATATCTTTACACTGTCAGGTTGGGCTGGGGGACCCATTCATCCTCTGTCTGACCTGGGACTTGCATTACCTGCAATTTCTGACACACTGCTGCAGCTTATTTAGCACTTGGGAACGATGTTTCCAAGTGTTCAGTGAGCAAAGTTCTTTGCCACTGGATGTAGGACAGTACTAGTGCCTAGGACTTAGTCACTGCCTAAGGGCACCAGACATTGCAACCCTTCATTCTCCTCAGCCTACTGAAGCCACCCAGAGATTGGATTTGATTACAGGAGAATTCATCAGAGTTACCTAATGAGATCAGGCACCATCATTCTGCCAAACTTCTGATGAGTAATGGCATGTGGTACTGCAGCCATTAATGAAGTCACAGAGCTCTACTCACAGTCCTTTGGGCTGCAAGTGATCTTTCAGATCAGCAAGTCCAGCCAAGTCCCCACTAACCTCTCACCCTCACCCCACACCTCCCCGGCTTTTCAACCCCTCCAGATGCAGGGATTCCCCCAGGGCCCTGGGCAGCCTGTGCCAGGCCTGAGGAACTATTGTGGGGCAGAAATCACACAGAATTGCAGAACATTAGGGATTGAAAAGGACCTTGAAAGATCACCCAGTCCAATCCCCCTGCCACAGCCAGATCTCCTAGATCCAGTCGCACAGGAGCATGGCCAGGCAGGTTTTAAGTGTCTCCAGAGAAAGAGACTCCACAACCCCCATGGGCAGCCCCTTCCAGAGCTCTGTCACCCTCAGTGTGAAGAAGGTCCTTCTCAGACTGATGTGGAACCTCCTATGTTCCAGCTCACACCCATTGCCCTTTGTCCTATCATTAGATGACACTGGAGCCTGCCTCCAATTGTTCCTCAAGGCCAACCTCAACCTCCCCGGGGCAACTTTCTCTTGTCAAGGAATCACAGAATAATCCTGGTTGTAAAGGACCTCCTAGATCACCGAGTCCAACCAGACCTACAATAAAAAACCTCAATACCTGACTGATTGACAAACACAAACTAACCCCTCCATGCCTGCCCCCAGAGCAGGGCATGAAGCACCAAGGCTACATGGTTCTTAAACACCTCCAGGGACTCAACCACCTCCCCTGGGAAGGCCCTTCCAGTGCCCAACCACTATTTCTGTGAAGAATTTCTTCCTAAGATCCAATGCAAACCTTCCCTGCCTCAACTTCAGACCATTGCCGCTAGGTTTGTCAGGAGTTACTAAGAAGAGGCCAACACCCACCTCTCTACAACCTCCTTTCAGGTAGTTGTAGAGGGCAATAAGGTCCCCTCTAAGCCTCCTCTTCCCCAAACTAAGCCTGCCCAGCTCCCTCAGCCTCTCCTCATACAACTTGTTCTCTAAACCCCTCATGAGCTGGGTAGCTCTGCTCTGGACACGTTCCAACATGTCAACGTCTTTCCTACAATGAAGGGCCCAGAACTGAACCCAGTACTCGAGGTGGGGCCTCACAAGAGCAGAGTACAAGGGCAGGATCATTTCCTTTCTCCTGCTGACCACACTAGTCCCAATCCAGGCCAGGATCCTGTTCGCCTTCTTGGCCACCTGGGCACACTCCTAGCTCATATGAAGCTGGCTGTCTACCAGCACCCCCAGGTCCTTTTCTGCTGGGCAGCTTTTGAGCCCCTCATCCCCCAGCCTGCAGCATTGCCTGGGGTTGTTGTGACTGAAGTGCAGGACCCAGCAGTGTCCTTGTTCCTTGAGAGAAAAGACTGACCCCAACCTTTTTTCAGGGAGCTGTAGAGACCTTTGCTGACCTTCACTTAAGCTCCTAAGCTACAGACCTCAGCTTCTCCATATCCTTGCTTGATAGCTGTAACTGAAGTCCTTCGATGTTCTTTTGCTGATGAAGAACTAGCACAGCTGTGGGTTGTGTTGAATGGGACCACTGGCTGATCTAGACTAATTCCCTGTCCCCAGCAGATAGGAACAGAAGCCCTGAGCAGGGCAGCAGCAGTTACACACCATTTCCTATCTGTTATCAGCAGGTGGGGGCGGGTGGAAGGGAGCAGAGGAAAGTGATTAAGTGTTTTCTTCACCTTATGCCAATTAAAGTGATAGCGCAGCTCAAACACTGAACCCACTGGGCCACTGCCAGAGGTGGTAACGAGCACTGTACCCCAGGCACAGCAATCACAGTACTGCCTTGGACAACACTTCATGACCACAGCTTCAAGGACAAATAATTGCATAATAAGATAAATAAAAGAAGACATTACTTTTCATTTATCACTGATGGTCATTCCGGCCGAAGATGGGGCTGTCAGGTGAAAAGCAGCTGCATCCCGATGCCAGGGACTCCTACACAGGATGAAAGCAAGTAAAACTCAAGTTTGTAGCCATTATTCTGCAGAACAGCTGCCTTACCCCACCCTGCCACAGCAAGGAGAGGATCTTACTGCCCATAACTGCATTACCCCAGCAGCCAAAGCCTTGACCCACAACAAGCTGGTGGGATCCCAATGCCCTGCACACAGGCACAAGAGTTTAAGGGTGATCCCTGCCCACTCCTCACAACAGGAATCACCACCATCCAGCCAGGAGTGTTCCTGTGGAGGCCACCAGAGGTGGGTGGGTGCTCCAGCAGTCCCATCTCTATTAGGGACTCTGTGCAAAGTCCCACCACGCCTGGAACCCCCCAGTTTTAGGGTTTCCTCTCAGTTTTAAAGTTTCCCTGTACATTTTAAGGTTTTCCATACATTTTAAGATTTCCCTCAGTTTTAGAGTTCCTCTCAGTTATAGGATGTCCCCTCAGTTTTAAGGTTTCCCCTAAATTTTAAGTTTTCCATACATTTTCAGGGTTTCCTCTCAGATTTAGGGTTCCCCTCAGGCTTAGTGTTTCCTCTTCGTTATAGGGGTTCCCTCAGCTTCAGGGCTTCCCCCCCAGATTTAGCATTCCCCCCCCAGTGTTGGGGCTCCCCTCAGATTTACCATTCCCCCTCACTTCTAGGAGTTCCCTTCAGATTTACCATTCCTCCTCACTTGTGCTGCTCCCCCTCAGATTTACTGTTCCCTTTCAGTCGTAGGGTTCCCTCTCACTTTCAGTGCTCCCCTCAGACTCTTCGTTCCCCCTCACTTATAGAGTTCCCCTCAGGGTCACCACTCCCCTTCACTTTTGGGGTTCTCCCTTAGATTTACTGTTCCCTTTCACTTGTAGGGTTCCCGTCAGATTTATTGTTCCCCTTCAGTTGTGGGGTTCCCCCTCAGACTTAGCGCCTTCCTCACTTTCAGGGTCTCGCTCACTCTTAGGGTGCCCCCTCAGTTCCGAACGCGCCTCTGCCCCCGCGCGCGCGGAGCCGGTTCCCGCCCTCCCCTGAGTGCGGTGCACGCCGGGAGTTGTAGTCCGCCCGGGGGCGGGGGGCGGCCGTGTGCCCGGGCCGGGACTCCATTACCCAGAGTGCCCCGCGACGCTATATAAGGTGGCGGCGGTGCACCCGGAGCGCAGTGACCATGTGGAGAAGCGGCTGAGGCGGCGGCGGGCGGGGACCGGGCGCAGCTCCATCCGCACGGTACCGGTATGGGGCTGCCGGGCCGCCGCTAGCCTGACCCGCCGCCACCACCGCACACAGGTAGGGCTGGGGCAGTGCTGGGAGGAAGGAAGGGAGGGAGTGAGAGGAGAGGGGTATGGAGCTCCCCGCCCTCCTGGTGCCGCTGTGCCGGGCCGGGGTCTGGCGCGGGGTCTTGCGCGGCTCCTCGGCGGGGTAGCAGCAGCGGGTTCGCTTCAGCTTCTCCCAGTTCCCCCGAGCCGGCCCCGGGGGTTATGTAAAGCCTGGCCGGCGCTGTCGGGGCTCGGCCGCGGGCGGTCAGAGCCGTCTGTGGTCACCAGCCGCAGGCTGCGGCTTGAGGGTCCTGTGGGCTGCTATGAGCGACCCGGTACCTGTGTGTTTGCTGAGCTGCAGTAACCGGGGTTCAGCTGGGGTTTGGGGGACACTGTGTTTCCCCTCAGCGTGTGGTGTGCCGTGGTTTTGTGTTTTACTGAAGGTCTGCTGGCTGTTGCGGGGCTTAGGTCTGTCAGCCGCCTTCTCCAGCTCCGCCTGTTGCTCCCCAGACCCGTGCGGTGGCCCCTGAGCAGCGGTGGGCTCCGTGGTTTGGGGTGGGCGCAGCAGCGGTGGCTTGGGGTCGCTGAGGCTCTCCCCTCTGCCCTGTGTGTGTGGGATCAGCCTGGCTCACGGCAGTTCCCTTGTGACACTCGCAACAGGTGAGCGGTGTGGGCTACTGCCTCACAGGCTATGTTAGCCATGCGAACGTGTCCGCAGCCCTGGGCACGGAGCAGCAGGTTCTCTCTGGGCTTGTGCTGCTGCTTGCGAAGCAGGAAGGGAAGACGCGGCTAGTACTGGCCATGTCCTTAACATGGGCAGATGTAGCAACTCAAAGTCGTGTGCGGAGGTGTGTGCGTTGGCTCCTCGCTTTAGTTACTAACGAGGACGGGTACCCGCGTGTGTTTTATTTATTGCCTAAGCATGCCCTTCACCGTTTGAGGGTGTTTGTCCTGCTGGCAACTTTGCCTGGTGGCCCAGGACTTCCAAACCTGTTGAGCCAAAACTCTTGGAGCCTAGTCCAGAGGCCACATCTGAGCTGCTTTTCTGGCAGGGTTCAGCTGCATCAAGTGTGGGATGGCATGTAGAGCCACTAGCCATTCCTTTCCCTTGGTGGTTTCTCTGTGGTGAAGTTAATGGGCCACTGGGCACTGGGTTTTTTATTTGCTTGTTTTCTGAACCTCTACTTTAAATCCATTTCCTTGCATAGCAAGTAGTCCAGGTTCTAAATAGCCTTTGGCTTGGCTGTTGTGAGGTCAGTGCCTGCAAGTATTAGGGTGCTGCGTGGTGTTATGGCTGTACCCCACTGCTGGTGGCTCAGTGAGTGGAGAAAGCTGGTGCCTTCTATCAGACCAACAGTTCTGACTTGACAGGATGCAATGAAATGTGAAAATCACTACAGAAACCAGTGACTGTGGAAACACTGCAGATGGCTGGTGGTCAGTGTATGTAACCCAAAAAAGGGCTCACTAAGGATAAGGAAGACCCAGTGGCAGTGTTCATCCACACAAAGTGCCTCAGCAGTGGTCTCAGGTAGCTGTTGGAGCTGGTTGTGTTCAGTGTGTGCTCTAAGCCAGCTCTTGTTTGTCAATGAGTTTGTCCTTGTTAAAATCCCTCATTCAACCCTGAGATGGAAGTGTTTGCTTCAGTGGCCTTTTGCCCCCTCATCTACTTCTTTTACAGCATTGACTGAATCTGAAATAGGGAGGAATCTGGTTTCCTCTTGCAGGGGGTTCATAAATTAGGAAGTAAACAGCAAGAGTGGCTTTGGTTTGCCTCTGCAGTTGCGGGGTGGAGCTTAGTGGTGGGAAATAGTGACTTTTTTCATCTGACCGCTGTTGTTGGAGGGTGGAAGAGGCCCTAGAGAAGAGCGCTGAAGGGGTGAGCTTGTGCTGGGTGTCCTTTGGTGGCTGCTGTTGGGGCTGCAAATGTGAGTACGAACAGCTGGATGGAGGAGGTCTGCTGGTACCACTGAACAGCGTGGGGTGTTGTATGTGGATGACACTTCTAAATGAGGGATATAAAGTGATCTTCATGGTCAGTCCTCACACATCAACTTAACAAATTTGTCTTTTAAAAACCGAGTAGCTAGAGCACTTGAGGCCACGGTCTAGGTGTTAGGGAGATGTTGGGGTGGGGGCTGGACTTGATGATCCTGGAGGTCCTTTCCAGCCAGGATGATTCTATGATTCTGTGTTGACGTGGGGCAGGCTAGAAAGTGGAGGAATCACCTTCAGGAGAAGAAACAATTTCAAGTGTGTCAGTTTACCAGTGCCATCACAGCTTGGAGTGATGCATGCAAACATCAGTGTCCTGCTGCTGTGTGGTATGAGGGCTGGTCTGATTTTTTGATAGTAGCCTTCTCCAAAACGTTATGAACGCTCTTGCTGGATGAGTGTTAGAGTGTAGCAGTGTGAGAAATCACCTCCAAGAGTGACAGATGTTGGATGGGATGTGCAAACAGGGTTCCAGCTTCTCCAGGACTCTGTGCGCCTCTGAGGAAAGGCATCACTCTCAATGCCTGAAGAAATAGCTACTGGTGTGGTCCAGAAGGCTATTCTGGAGGCAGGAGCTCCTTTCAGCTGCTTCCTATAAGATGATCAGCTACTTCCTGTAAGATGAGCTGCTTTCCCAATCAGTTGCAGGAATGGGCACTATGGCAGTGCTTTCCAGTGCTATAGAATAATTAGGGATTGGAAGGGACCTCAAAAGATCATCCAGTCCAATCCTCCTGCCATGGGCAGGGACATCCCACCCTAGATAAGGCTGGCCAGAGCCTCATCCAGCCTGGCCTTAAACACTTAAACCAGGACCTGGGTACCTGGAGCCTTTGTTTTGTACCTGCCCTTGAATGGAGCAGTGTATCTTCTTGTGGTTGTTTCATAGGCTGTTGCTCCCCTGTGTTGCTCTGTGTGTGGTAGTTGTTCAGTGTGTAACATACTTCTCAGGAGTATCTGATGTGTCAGACACATTAGATACTTGAGACATTATTACCCCGTAAATATAAGAGTTGTAGTTGTAGGATCATGTCTTAGAGATGGGAAGACACTCAAGATGCTGTGGGAGGTGGGATGAGGGTAGTGGCTCTGTAGTAGCTGATAGACGAGCTGCTCGCTTGCCGTGGGTTGAGTGTGAGGGAAGGCAGCTTCACCAAAGCAGCTTATGGAGACCCAGAGGGGTTTAGAGGTAGAAAACAGTGTTGTGCTGCTGGAGGGTTACATAAACATAACGTTCCTGACCCTGTGCGACTGCGGTGTTAATCTACCATCGTAAAAAAACCTCTATTGTAGTGCATTCCACGCTACTTTTTTCTGCTGAGCTGGCACTTAAAGTAGTTTCTGTTGCTTCAGTAGTCTGGATCCTTTTTTTTTTTTTTGGTGTGAGATTACAGAAAATGAGTTAACAGCCATTGAGGAGTTTGAGAGAGTGACCTGTGCTGGGTGCAGACAGCTGCTGCTTTACTCCTGCTGTGGACAAGACCTGCTGTGAACAGTCTCCATGGGCTGCTGAGCCAGATCCTCGCCATGTCCGTAACTATTGGAAGTGATTCCTGTGCTCTTCCGCTGTGCGTCTCCCAGAGGCTGCTGCGGAGGCCGGATGCCAAAACAGCACGAGCTTTCATCTGGTGAGGTATTCCTTGGGCTCCCAGTGGGCACCACGGGAACTCCAGGGCAGTGATTGCCTGGTTCCCTGTCTCAGTGCAGGGTATGGAGGCAGAACTGTCTTTCCAGGGTGCTGCAGCTTCTCCTCGGGTGGGCTGAGTCAGCCACAGGAGGCCTCGCATTCTGTACCTGTTGACAAAGTACATTTCCTCGTCTCCAGAGCAGTTGTGCTTTATGGCATCAAATTCATTTGGTGAGGAGGAAAGAAAAGATTACAACAAAATGAAAACTGCAGGGACTGTCATTCAAGCTGCAGGATTCGGCTGTGGATTCTGAGCTCAGTTGCCTTTTCATCGCTGTGGTTTTTGGGAAGCCGATCAAAACTTATTTCTCCATCCCAGCAGTGTTAGATGGAGAATAAAATGTCACTTCAGATCAGAGTAAGGTAACCCTCTTAAGAGGAAATTAAAGAGGTGTTGACGATGTGCTTCCTTTGGCTGATGCACAGCTCGTGGCACTGTAGTGGCACGGTCACGTGCAGGGATGTCAGTGCCAGGAGTGCTGCAGCAACCTGAGAGTTCATGTCTTGCTGACTGCTTGGCTGAACAGGTTATCAACAGCTGGCAAATAGCTCTGGGCAAGCCAAGTGCCAGGTGAACTGTGTTTCTGGATTAGGATGTTGGCCAGTGTTTCTGCTTTTGGAGCCAGCTAATGCTAAGCTATAAGGAAAGAGGCTTGGAAACGGGATCATGATGTACACAAACAATCCCGTCACTGCTCATCCTTGCTCTGTGTGTGGTGTCAGCAGTCAGGATGATAATTCTGGTGCCTTATGAAGTCTCTGATAACTGTAGGCCAGAAAATGGCTCCTGCCAGAAGACAGCAGCTTTTTAAGCATGCATTTGTTTAACCTGGAGAAGAGGAGGCTCGGGGGACCTTCTGCCTCTCTCCAACTCTCTGAAGGGAGGTTGTAGTCAGGTGGAGGTCTGTCTCTACTCCCAGGCTACCAGCCCCAGGATGAGAGGGCAGAGCCTTGAAGCTGCCAGGGGAGGGTTAGGTTGGATGTCAGGAAGCCCTTCCTCAAGGAAAGGGTGATCAGAGCCTGGACTTGACTGCCCAGGGCAGTGGTGGAGTCCCCATCCCTGGAGGTGTTGAAGGGCAGCCCGGCTGTGGCCCCTAGTGCCCTTGTGTGGCCACTGTGGTGATGTTAGGACCTGAGCTGGGCTGGCTGAGCTCAGAGGGCTTCTCCAGCCTCAATCATTCCATGATTCCATGATTAATGGGAATTGCTCAGTAGCAGCTTTGTACTAAACCAGTACAAACACTCCTGTTCTACCTCGACTCATCCCATCCAACTCTTGAGAAATTCACAGATGTGCCTAGAAGTGGATAAAAGAGTTAACTTCAGTCCAGAGATGTCCTGGCTGCATCCCACTTGGTGTTGAGACTTTATAGGCGCATAGATAACCTGAGCTGCCTTGCTGATGCAAGGGTTAATTTACAGCTGACAATGAAAATAACTCTAGTCCTCGGCCACTTTCTGAGGGTTAAGCAGGTTGAGTTGCTGATGGTCTTGATTTTGAAGTCAGAAGAATGACTCTTGCCTACATTCTAGAAAATTACAGTTGGAGGGCCAACTGCTACCAGTCAGCCTGGGAACTGGAGCCTTCATCTGTAAAGGAGCCCAGCCCCATTGGGTTTTCTAGATCAGCAGGGCTGAAAGTAGGTCCCCTGGCCACCAGTGGTTCTCCACACGTGTTCGTCATGTGGTGGTAGAGGCTCCTCCTCTTCAGCTGCTTCTCAGAGGCATTTAGGCTCTAGTCTGCAGACCTGGATGCCTGCGGAGGTGTCTGGGAGGACAGAGTGCTGAGCTTACCCTCGTGAGGGGTGGGTGCTGCTTCTGGAAGGCGAGAGGACACTTAGAAGTTCTTCAGTAGAAGAGACTTGCTAGTGGAAGAGAAGCGCGAGCTTTGTCGCCGGTGGGGACCCAAGTCTGTCAGGAGAAGCCCAGCAAAGCCCAGTCCTGGAAGACAACGAGAATACCACCATGGAGGACAGAGAGCCTCCACCCAGGTGCAGTATCAGCCAAGGGAGAAGCGGGAGGTGTAGGACGTGAGAAGGGTCAGACAAAGGCAGGTGAAGGCTAGTGAGATGGACAGAAGGAAAATATTTTGGTAACTGTAGGGAGTGTTGTGTTTTCTGAGTGTTTCTGGGGAGGAGGGAGCATTTGAGGCTGGATGTGAGGAAGGAGCTGCAGGAAACAGCCTGTTGTGTAGTGTGGCCACACAAGATGCAATTGGGACTGCTCTGTACCCTCATTTTTCTTCCTTGGCCAGGCTCCAGCTGGTGTTACAAACCAAGCTCGCTCTCTTTCCCCATGACATTGGTTGCCCTGGTTCTTCTGGCATGTTCCAGCTCTCTCCTAATAGAAACCTGCTGGAACACACTGTGTGCTCTAGGGCCCTCCTCCAGAGGCTGACGTCTGAGCTGCCTTCTCCCATCAGGGTTAGAGCCAGCATGTCCAAACTTCCCTAAGTAATAACTTCAAGTGCTTCTCTCTCTTTTAATGGGTTTAAAAAGATGCTGTCGGGTCAGACTTGGTTTGAAACAAAAAAAGAGGAGATGGAGTGGGTTTTTTTTTCTCCTGACTGTATGTCTCACAGATTTTATTTTTCAGCTTTCCTGCAGATGCCTGTCAGTAGGATCCGCCGGTCGCGTTTCTTAAATCAGTCTCGTGGCTGCTCTGTAGGGTAGAGCCGTCAGAGGGTAACTTCTACCTGTGACCTGAATTTGCTGTAACCAGCCTGTCTGGTTGCACTGGGTAAATAAAACAAAGCAGGTGCTGTTTCTGAGGAGGAGATGTGTGTGTGTGTTCGCATCCCTCTGCTGAGGACTTACTGACGCTGAAGTTACCCAAATGAGCTCGTTTGTATGTTTCTCCCTTAAGCTGGCTTGTGTTGCACCTCTGAAGTAGTAACTTGTGAGTGGCTTTGTCACTGACATGGTAAATCATACCTGGAGTGGCAAATGTCGAACACTCTTAGCAGAAGGGAATCAACTTGGCTGTTGTCTTGCTGTATGGGTTTCCATGCCTCTTCCAATTTCAAGAAGTAGGGGAAGTGCTTGATTAGCTGTTTAATGAGAGTGATCCTCCTCCTGGGAGAAGTGGTAGTGTAGCTGGTGGATGGGGATTCAGGAGACCTGGTTTCAAATCTAGGCTGAGTCTGACCCGCTGCGTGTCCTTGACAAAGTCACAGCGCTGTGCTACTCCATCCTTCACCTCTTCCCCAGCTTCCATCTTGCTGCTTCAGGCTGCAGACTTCAGCAGATCTGCTTCCTTGCAAGCAGTGGGAGGAAGAGGACTTACTCTGAGAAAGTGCATCTCTCCTCTTTAATCTAATGGCTCATCAAGTGACAATCTATTGGCAGACAGCAGCCTCCTGGACACGAAAGGTTGCAGTTCAGTGGGGAACAAGATCACGTGGCAGCTGAATGACCCACGCTGCTGCAGTTTGTTTTCAGTGTGTCATCTCGAAAGTGGAACTACACGTACATTTAAAAACCCAGTGATGTTCCCATGCTTGAGGTGGTGGGGCTGTGGGTGCCCCGATGGTTGAGGACCAGCAGGGTTTTGCTCTGCTGTGGCCTCAGTGCTCAGCTGGGGAGTGACCAAACCACCCTGTGCTCCATGCACCTCCTGATCCCCACTGCCTGTGCTCTGCTGCCCCAAATCCTCAGGATTTGGCTTTGCACAGAGCTCCTTTTAGGTTTGCTAAGACAGAAGCTCTGCAAATGCCGTTGCTCTGTCCTGCAGCCCAGCAGAGTGATTATTCACCAGAGGATCTTTTTAAATAGAGCACTTCCTCCTTGCTTTGGATGTTTTAATGGTATTCTTGTGAATCTTTCTCACAGCCCTCGGGAAGGAAACCTTCGTTTTTATTGAAATAAGAATGGGGAACATCAGGTTGCGGATTTGGATTTTAAAGATGTGGCTGCACCTGTATAAATACATGAAGAATGTTGGGTGGATGTTATCCAGGAAAACATGGAAATCACGAGAAACATTGGATCAAGTCTACAGGGCCAGATGTGGGGCCAAGTGATCTTTGGTGAAGCTTGGATTTACCACATTATTGAAGCACTGGGCTTGGGTTTAAATCCAAGGAGTTTGAGTGCATTGAAGGTGAAGTTGTCTTGCTTGGCTTGATTTACAAACACTGACTTGGTTCTGTTTGTTTCAGACATGTTGGTTGGTCTTGCAGCTTCTCAGTTGATCAAGCCTTATCAGAAGGGGGGTGGTTAGTAGATTGAGATAGGTTTTCTTCCCCCCTCTACTGTGCCCTAGTGAGATCACATCTGGAATACTGTGGCCAGTTCTGGGTCCCTCTGTTTCAGAAGGACACAGGGCTGCTGGAGAGCGTCCAGTGCAGAGTCACGAAGATGATGGGGTAGAACATCTCCTCCCTGATGAGGAAAGGCTGAGGGAACTGGGTCTCTTAAGCTTGGAAAAAAAGAGACTGAGGGGTGACCCAATGAATGTTAATCAATGTGGAAAGGGCTGGTGTCAGGAGGATGGAGCCAGGTTCTGCTCAGTGACACCCAGTAATAGGACAAGGGGCACCGGGTGTGAGCTGGAACAGAGGAGGTTCCCCATCAGTCTGAGAAGGACCTTCTTGGCAGTGAGGGTGCCAGAGCCCTGGCAGGGGCTGCCCAGGGGATTTGTGGAGTCTCATTGTCTAGAGAAGTTTCAAACCCTCCTGACACTGTTCCTGTGCAACTGGATGTAGGAGATGCTGCTGTGGCTGGGGGCTTGGACTGGATGATCTTTTGAGGTCCCTTCCAATCCCTCATGTTCTATGGTTCTGTTAGTGATATGGATTAATTTGTGGATGATTCCTCATGTGCAGGGTGATAGTTTATGCCCTCAAGCAGCCCTTTATATCCTTTTTTGTTGTCTCTCTAATCTTTCACTCTGATCTATGACTCTACAACCAGTGTCATTATGGTTAGAAGAGACCTCCAAGTCCAACCATCAACCCAATGCCACCCTGCCCCTAAGCCCTGTTGTCTTCTATTGAAAACTGAATCAAAATTTAACTTGGACTGTGGGTTTCCCCCTCTGTTGAAGCAGTTAAGTGTGATTTGAGGTTCTGCTTTTACCTGAGCAACCTAAAGAGTGAGAGACACTTGGAAGTGCTGCTCCGGTTTGGGTAGTGGCACGTTGGAAGTTGCCGGCCTGTGTTTAATTGAGCACTAAAACCATAGTGAAAATATGATAGCAGAGAGCTGAGCACATCATGGGGACTGCAAGGCACAGCAGGGAGCTTCCCCCCCCAAAACAAACATCATTAGAGCCATCTTAAAAAGATTAAGTGAATTTGTATCGTGGTTGCTGGAAATCAGACCGTCGGCATAAGATCTGTTTGGGCTCGTTTAGTTTGCAAGTAGGTTTTGCAGTCATAGGTGAAGGAATGAAAATCCCACGCGAGACATGGCTTCCGCAAAACAGCTTCAGCTTCTTTGAGAAGTCTTCTGGCGTTAAATTGCTCGAGGTGAGGAGCAGCACAGTGCAGGACTCTCGTCACCAAGTGACAAGGGACATCAGCGTGGGACCTTGGCTGGGCTGTTCAAGCAAAGCCAACTGCCAGTGTTGTGCTGAAGCCTGTGCTTTCTAACTGAGCATCGGGTCTAGATGAGTGATGGGAGAAATTAGTGAGAAATGTTTACAAAGCAGTTGAACATCCTATTCTGAGAGCGTTGAAAAGCAGCTGTCTCGTTAATGAGTTGATACTGAACAGTCAGTTGGGTTTCTGAGTGTCTTCACTGTTAATTCTGCTTTAACTGCCTTTATGACATGTGATTTCATGAGAAAATGAAGTGTCAGATGAATTTCAGTGACCATACCAGACTTATTCTGACTTATTTGAGCCCATCAGACTAAAAGCATGATTTGCTTGTGTCTTCAAATACAGCTGAGTCCTTCTGATCTTGTGAAAGCCAGTGGAAACAGTTATGAGGGAGGGTCTGCAGAGCCTCACTGCTGGCTTGGAGAGGAGCAGCAGGGCTGGTGGTGAAGGGCTTTGTACAAACCCTGTCCGAGTGCTCAGTCACACTTGGAGATGGGTGTGAAATGCAGCCTGTTTTGAGGACGGGCACAAGGTAATCCATAGGTAAGAACACATGAAGTGAAACCCCACCATTGCAGCGCTGTGAGTTCAGAAGACCAAGCCCCACAGTCTTGTGACAGAGATTTGTGTTCAGTGAGGCAGTGCACAACAGTGGGGGAAAGGCAAGTCCTAACACTCGTGGGGTGAAGAATAGGTTTCTCTGTGTTTAATTCACTATGTGTGCTTAGGTAATGCATTTTCAGACCTGGTCCCACGGAGCAGAGCTCTGTAGAGTGGCAGGTAGTCTTCTAGAGCAGGACCTTACCATCCACATGCAGCTGAGCACACTCTATATTCATTTTCTGGGGGTGGCTTCTTAAGCAGAGACTTAACTTTATGTTCCTGTGCTGTTGTGTCCTCATCCAAGTGCTTCCACAGCTTCCGTTTCTCCAGTAACTGGACGTAGAAGGAATCTTACTTTTCCATCATGTTGAAATGGAAGAGGATGATGATGCCCCATGGCCAGGCATCTGGGTTATGGCTGGAACATGACAATTTCCTTGTAGGACTCCTGTCTCTCACAATGCTGGGAGAACCCTACTGAAACAGGAATTGTGTGGAACAGGAGCAGTGGAGGTTCTCTCAGCGTTAATCAATTGCTCTTGGCGCTGGCATATCTAAAACAAATAAATTGAGGGGTAATGGCTGTATTTGTCTGCAGAGCACAGCCTCGTTGTGAGCTGTGTGGTTGTGCTTTTCACTGTGAGAGCCAAGTCTGGGGACCGTGTCACTGCGTGTGAGAATCCTCCTGCCCTGCACTAGCAGGGGGTTCTGTCTTTGGCCAACGTGATGTGGGAAGGGAAGCAAAGCATCATCTCCTGGCCAGGGGGGCACGCATGGATGCTTCAGCTGGCATGTCCAGGAGAAAACCTGTTCTCTGTAGTCCCTGTGGTCTGTCTATGCTGTGGTCTTGAGATAGACCTGCTAAGGTTGATGGATTTTTAGTGCCTCGGCTGGTTTCCCCAGCTGCAGATCCTGCAGAGGTTTGATTTCATGGGGATTAGCTGATGTTGACAGTCAGAGCTGGTTTCTGAAGGTTTTTTAACTGGGTTCCTAGAAACTCAGGGAAACATTCCAGTTCTACTTTTTTGTCTCAGATGCCCTG
The DNA here is from genome assembly GCA_028565055.1 of Phoeniculus purpureus. Taxonomy (NCBI): domain Eukaryota; kingdom Metazoa; phylum Chordata; class Aves; order Bucerotiformes; family Phoeniculidae; genus Phoeniculus; species Phoeniculus purpureus. The sequence goes on from JAOXOE010000745.1 coordinate 17,893,734, forward strand.
GTTGTCCCTTCTCACCAAAGGAGGAAAACAGTCAGTGTGTGGTAGCTGAGGGTTTAGTGTTTGAAGCAATTAATCCAACATAGGAGTAACTTTGTTGGGTGTCACGAGTCCCTTGTGAGGAGTCAATTCCAGCTAAATCAGTTCAGAAATCCTTCTCTCTACTTGTAAATCTTTTATGTGAGGAGGCCTGTTGGGTCATCCAGTCCCTCACTCCATCTGCCGGTTCAGCATGTTCCTGAGCACCGGCCAGCTTCACAAACAGCCTGTTTAAAGAGAAATGTCAAGTGGACTGACTTTTGGTGCTCAGCTAATAAAGAGAGTGAGCGATGTGCAGAGTCTTCACCCTTCAGTTGTGGCTGCGGCTAAGCCTTAGGGGGAAAAAGGTATTTTACAGAAAAATCTCACCCTCCTGGGAGTTGGCAGCGCGCTTCACCACAGAGGTGGATGTGAGCTCCATCTGAGCATCTCCTGTTGCGTTGGAGACAACAGGGATGCTGATCAGTGTTGAAACAATGTTCAGAAAGGGATGTGAGAAGACGATGAGGATTTTAATGCCAAATACTGTTTGCTGGAGAAAAGCCTTAAAAATAAAGGGAGGTTTGTAGCCAGAAGGATCCTTTAAGTCTTGACTCCAGCAGAGCTGATGACTGGAGGAAGCAGGAGCTGTGTAGATTTGCTTGGGAACACAGAGGTTGGGGTTCAGCAGTGCTGTGGGCAGCTTGTCTGGGTAGGGATGGCTTGGCAGGGCCACCCAGGAAGATGGAGAAAGGATCTGGTGAGCACAGTGTTGGAGAAATTCAGTCTTGTACCTGAGCTCCTTCCAGACTTAAAGCTCCCTTTGTGCTGTGTGTAACCATATAATGGATTTGGGTAAAGCTGTTAAGTGCTTTTGTTAGTGGAAATGTCACTGCCTTGCAAAGGGGCTTAGTTTAGGGTTTGCACTACTGGGGTGTGTTGGGGTGACAGTGTGGTCTATGCTGTGGTGTCTTCTCAGTGAAGAAAACAGGAGACAATCGAGGCTATATTCCACAAAGTGCTGTGGAGCTTTGCTTGTCCATCCTTGGGTCTGGTTTTGGTCAACGATCTGAGATAACGGTGGGTTTTCCCAAGAGAAAAACTCTTCTGTAGTGGAAGCCAGTAGTTTTGACCTTCACATCCTCTTGGGATCAGCTGTAGTGTACATCAGCCTCTTCCAGAGAACCGATGACACAGTGCTGTAACCTGCCTCACACCCCAAAGGGTTGTTGGGAAGGACCTGCGTTCCTTGTTGGTTTAGATACATCTTGCTTTGGGCTGTGCAGTCTTAGCGCAGCTGAGTTTAACTTCGAGGGTGAAAGTTTTTAGCGTGACCCTCGAGTGAACAGCCAAGCAGGGAGCTGAGGGACACAGAGTTTCTTGAGATGCTAATTCAGTCACTCGGCATATTTCTGTATGATTTGTGGCATTCATACTAAAATAGGTAGTGATGTTGTTCTGCTGCTTATCACGGGAGAATGGGAACGGACTGTATAACATATGCAGCGGCTGAAGGACTTGGCATCAGACAGGCAACCTGGAGCCAAGTGGTTTGCTTCTATATGCACAGAGATGGGAGTTTGGAGGAGCTGGGACTTCTGTACCCTGCACGTGCACTTCGTCTGTGACCACCTACTTTCCCTCAGTTAGTTTTTAATTGTACAGATGAGACAGGGCTCGACAGGCATGAGAAGGTCCATAGTGAGCTTTCACTTAATCATGCTGAGAGTGGTTGTTGCCACCAGCAGCAGTGAGGAGCTAGAGCTGTTAGAAGCTTTTTAGGAGAAAAATGTAGCTCTAGGTTCTTGCTTGTGCTTCACAGCATTATCAGCATCAGCTTTGAGATCTCCATCAGTCTGTACTTGCTGAGCTCCAGCCTGGCTTTAATCAACTTGATCCTTACACTTGGAGTAAGCAACATAATGTTCAGGGAAGGGGACTATTTATCCCCTCTGCAGTGTCAGGGCTGTGCTCTGTGTGGACCACAATTTGCTGCTGCTTCATTGTGGTGGTGATGGACCATTTAAAACTGGTTTGAGTGTGATGTTGGGAGAGGGTCAAGGAGTTCTCAGTTGTTTTCCCCAGCATCTGGGAGCCGGGACAATGTTCACTGGCAGAGCAGTCACCAGGCTGTGTTGCTTATTGGTGTTTGAAACCTCAAGGACCAAAAGCTAATTGGGTGCTTTGAACTTGGGGATCAAAAAACCTTGGCTTTGGTGAGGGTCTCCAGGAAACCAGAGCATGGCCTTGGGTCTGGGGACTTGGGAAATCCATTCAGTTGGGCTTTTTGTCTGGGTTCATGGTGTTGGTCTCGTTGGTTGCTGCTGGACAGTCTGTATTTAAATGGCAGTCAGGTCCTATATCATTTGATTCAGGGTTTCGGCCTTCATCTGATGCTGGTTTGCGGACCACAGCTGTGAGTAGGTGGCTACCAGGTCACATCAGTGTTTTGACATGATTTGTGTCAGTGTTTTACACTGCTGTTTCTAGGAGCATCACTCCAGAGAACCTAGAAAACATGCCCAAACCTACCTCTGGTCCTGACAAGGAAACCGACGGAGCAATGTGTTGTGATTTAGATGGGACAAATAACATCTGAACCAGGCAGCCCCCTCTCCTTGCCCCTTTGTTCTCGCAGGTGGGATGGAACGGGTCAGCATGCCTGGACTGAAACAGCCTTTGGCATCTCTTGGGACTGATACCCCTAAACCGGTCCCAGACTGAGTGGGATGCCAGTTGCTGCTTGTTTTTCCCCAGTTTATTTTCCTAAGCAGCCGTTTGGCCGATACCTGAAATTCCAGCACAGTTTGTCAAACAAATGACCAAACAAAAGCGGAGGGGTCCTGTTGCTGTAACCTCCTGTAGCTTATGGTGAGGAATTCTGCCTGATCAACAGTAACACTGTGCTTTGTTCTTGCAGGGGCAGTAAGCCAGAGATGACCGACAAGATGTCAAGCTTCCTTCATATTGGAGATATTTGTTCTCTCTATGCAGAGGGCTCAACAAATGGATTTATTAGCACTTTGGGGTAAGAACAGCTGTTCTCTTGTGCTAAAAACATCTGTAGGAAGGACTAGCAGAACCCAGCTAGCTACCCTGAGCCTGGCTCCCAGGGGTTGCTGTGTCAAGCTCTATGTACTTTTACATACAGATTTGACCCTACAGTTACAAACAGCCTAAGGCTAATAGGGCAAGCTAGACCTTGGGATTGCTGGCTGTGGTGTGGTTTTCATGACCTTGGTGAGGAGGAAGGAGCTCGTTGAGTTAAGATGTGGGTAGAGGGAGTCAATGCCAGCAAACTACTTTCGTGGTGTTGTCTGTCCCATGTCCATCCGTGTGTCCCGTCCTGTCCCTCCCTGCCCCTCCCAGTCAGGAATCCATAGGTCCCAGTGCAACCTGATGATTGGAGAAAGGAGTGAAGCGCACACAATGGAAGTAATTGAAGAAGTAATTTAAACAAATATATAGAGAGACCTCTATCTAAAAAGAAGCCCCAAGCTGAATGGTTTATGTACCTCTGACTTACCAGTGTGACTAGTTTTGTCTTCCAGTACTTGAGGTTTCTCCTATAAAGAACGCTGCTCTTCTCCAGCCAAAGGAGAACAAGTTGTGAATGTTCAGGTTTGCCAATAGCCAGCACCCTGGAGCTGTGGTGGGAGCCAGGCTGTGCCCACTCCAGCCCTTGGCTTGTTCCCAACAGAGCTCCTTTGCCATTGCTTCTGTGGAGACTTCAAGAGTAGGTGCTTGTGAGCACTTGGAAGCTGCTTGGTTAAACCTGAAGTAGCTGCTCACATAGGAAGGGCTTGCAGAGAAGAGCGGAGGAATTGCACACAGCCCTGAGGAGTGACAGGCTATGTTTTATTCTGCTCAACCGCTGCTGAGGAACAATTTCTCAGAACATCAGAAGCTGGCAGAGGAGCTGTGTGCTGACTTGGAAGACCTTGCAGGGGGCTGGATGAGAAGCTCAGAGAGCACATCTGCCGCCTTCTTTCAAAGCAGTGAGAAATTAGAGGGAGGGAAATGGCATGCATGACACATTGCTGTGGTACTTCAATGCTGAATGAGTAGCAGAGAAGCGACCAGGAAGCTTGATGGGATGGTGAGTGGGCACGCACACAACATGCTCTTTCTCATTTCCAGTAGCCGTAAGGGCCTCAGGGTGGGTACAGTGACAGCAAATTTTTTGATGCCTACTGTCCAGATGCATCCGATAAATGGAGCTCCCAAGCAGGGTTCAAAGACAGCATCCTGGTAAGTGTCTCTGCAGGAATCTCTGCTGGGCTGGAATCTCATTTGAGTGACACCGAACTAACTTGTAGGTTTAGTCCTCTAGCTATTAGGATTCTGGAAAATAAGGGGGCAGAGAAGGAAGCAGACACTGAAGATGCACCATGATCTATTATAGGAAAGAGAAGAAAATATGGGATGCTGCCAGAAGGGAAAGAAGGTATGATAAAAGCGAGGGACGTAGTAAGTAGGGTTGGTCAAATAGTATTTGGCGGATGTATTTGACACGTTTCCCAGGTACTCGTCAAATATGACACGAACGCTCTGCGGTACTCGATCAGCCGTGTAACTGGCCAAATACTATCTGCTGGGAACTGGCAACATGAATTAAGCGGGACAATCCACTTGGCTATTTCTTTTCTTCCCAGTACCGAAGCAAGTTTGGCAGTAAATGATTCCAGACCAAGTAGAAAGTAGTGATGTGATGTTGAATCCCGTACAGTGCATGATGGACATTATGCAGTGGCTGTGGCTTTCGATGGCATTGCTGAGCAGATATTTTTTCACCATGGGTAGTCCTCTTAGACTCTTCTAGGCTTGCAGAGATGTTCTCATGGCAGGTCTAAAGATCCCTTAGTGTTACAAGCATCCTCTTTGATTCGATTAGTGCTCTTTTAAGATAACTGCATTATATAATGGCCACACATCTTTTGAGCCTAATTTAAGCCAGAAATCCCAATTGCCATGTGAAACATGAAATGCATTATCATCCTAATAAGCCTTCACAATCAAATTAGTTGTGTCCCATATTTAATTTAGTCTTTGTCCTGGAGAAAATTAAAGCAGCAGAGGAAAGATTCGGTGTAATTGTGCTCTATACCGTGTGGAGTTCTGACAGTCTTATGTCATAACCATGTGTAATGACTTGTTCATGTGGTTAATGAAGGTTGAGAAACAGACACCACTACACGTTCTAATGTCGTTCTAAATCTTTGAAGAGTGTTCCTACTTAATCTACCTGTGACACGGCTGTTGTTTTCTCAGGACGTTCCTCTTTGCTGTTTCCCAAACTCAGTGCTGTTCATCGTGCTGATGCCCCATGTACAATATATCCCCTTTGTGTGGTGGTTTTTTAACCCTATACATCATCTTATTAGGCTAGGAAGTTCCTCCTTAGTGTCAATTGAATCTCGGGACCAGAGGGATATATTGCACTGAGGTTATCTGTGTGGGATGATCAGAGTAACCCATTTGACTTGATATTTTGATGGCCCTTTGTTCACTAGAAGCAGTCTGTCAGCTCAAACGTTAAGGCTTGATGGAGCACATGTTTGCATTGACGGCACTCAATAGGGAGAAAATCCATGGGGAAAAAGCACCTCACTCTGAATGTTGGCATACGCAAAGTCCTGATGCATAGAACTGTTGAGTCCACCAAGTCTCTTTGATCTCGTGATTTTTATGCACTTCTTTATTTTTCCTTAATTGTTGTCTCAAGATGCTCCCTGCATGTAACCGGCCTCTGCAAGGAACAACTCTCATATTCTAGGTCTCAATCTTCCTCAACTTGATTCTGCATGAGAATGGACCTCCCAAACTTTTAAGACCTTGGAGTTTTACTTTTCTACGTTTGTGTAGAAAGCCTCTTTGACAGATTGGTTTTACGGGGCCAAATTGGGTCATTTTGGATCAAATTGGAAACCACAGAACACTTGGTTACCATTGTGTGTTCGGAGTTGGGGAATTTCCACGTCGATCCAAAGATCGCCAAGGGCAGAGTGGTGGTGACAGCGGCACAGCCCCCACTGACTGTGTTCCGTGGGATCTGAATCCACCCTGTGAGGTTTCTGCTGATGCGTGTTCACAGGGAGCTCTGTCCTGGCATTCTTCACTGGAATCCCTTGTCCAATTCGCCTCCTTCCTGGTGCTGCCGGAGGTGGTTCGTTCAGTCCTTTGCAGGAGGGTATGTTTGTGCCTTCCCTTCTCTTGGGAGTCAGTTTTCACTGTGGCAGTTGCTTCTGCCTTAATACTCGAAGGGTTGTAGGATCAATACCCATTTTGCTCAGCTGTTGTATTGTCCTGTGCTGTACCCATCACACACGCTTGCAGTCTGATTCAAATCTGTCCAAGAGGCAATAACTGTCTGAAGGCTGTCTCTCACCTAACTAGAATATGGGCTGTTCTGTCTGCACCTTAAGGAGGGGACATAAAGATGATGCAGTGTACAGGAGCAATGACTGACTTATTGTCCCACCTATCCAGGAGCATAGCTCTGGGCAACAGTAAAAAGTAGCTGCATGCTTCTTAGAAAGATCTGGCATAAGTTGGCGTTTGGGGAATGTCTTCTGCTGAAGTGGCCACTCGGATAAGAGATTGCGAATAAACACCTTAGGTTTTGCTAACGAGGACCGAAGTGATTGCGAAGGGGCAGAGTCTCACTTGACTTCTCGTTCCTTTGCAGCCTTGTGGATGATCGGTGTGTTGTACAGCCAGAAGCAGGGGATCTAAACAATCCACCCAAAAAATTCCGAGGTAAGTCGAGCGGATGGTTTATTGTCCCTCTGGCTAGAAGCCATCCTTCGTGTTGTGCCATGGTCTGTGGCTGCTTTTGACCCCCATACTTTCTGTGCAGTATTTTAGTGCTGTTTACTATGAAGAGTAGCTGATGAAGCAGAAGAAATTGTGGAGGGAAGTGTGGGACTGAGACAGTGCTTTGTGAGGGGTTTGCCAGCTGAGGTTGGCTTTCACATCTGCCCAAACTTCAAAGGTTTCTAAAGGCTTCATCCCTTCTCCACACTATCCTACGTGCTGCTCTGTTACGGGCACCAAACCGATCTTAGCAAAGAGGAAAGTGGAAAAGAGCAAATGTTTGCAGCAACTGTTCCTGTTTGACTTGATTTGACAGTAGTGGGTTTGCCTTTGCTTTCGTTCTGCCAGGAAACTTAAGCTCTGTGATAAGAAATTAGTGCCTGCTTCTTTGCACGGTTTGGCCAGGGCTGGTGTAGAGAAGTCTTAAAGTGGAAGAGAAGCCCTGACCGAGATCTTGTTTAGAAAAAGCTTCTTGAAGGCTTTTTTCTATCCCTTGGTTGCATCCTTTGCCTGAAGGATGGCTCAGCCCAGTATTCTGAGAATTCCAATCTTGGCTTGCCCTTCTCAGAGGTAGTAGTCACTGTCTGTTTGTTTCTTTGTTGGTGGTTCAATCTGGTTTCCTTGATTATTCTCCCAAATTCCTAGTGATAGGACGAGGGGAAATGGCCTCAAGTTGCGTCAGAGGAGGTTTAGGTTTAGGTTGGATCTTAGTAGCTTAGGTTGGAACTTGAGGAAGGAAGCTGTTTTCTGAGAGAGTAGTTGCCCAGGGAGGTGGTGGAGTCCCCATCCCTGGATATATCTAAAAACTGAGTAGCTAGAGCCCTTGAGACCATGGTCTAGGGGTTAGGGAGCTGTTGGGCTGAGGGCGGGACTTGCTGATCCTGGAGCTCCTTTCCAGCCAGGATGATTCTGTGATTCCTTATCAGAGGCTCAGAATCACCATAGTTCATGTTTGGCCAGAACTGCAGGGGATCATAGAATCATGAGGGATTGGAAGGGACCTCAAAAGGTCATCCAGCCCAATGCCCCTGCCACAGCAGGATCACCCAGACCAAGTCACACAGGAACACATTCATATTGTTTTCTACAAGTTCTAAGCACCTGCAACACAGGCTTTAAGATGAAAGGACCTTCCTGACCATAAGTCACTATAGAATCAGTCAGGGCTGGAAGGGACCTTAAAAAGTACCCTGGAATTGCCCTTGAAATGTACCTTCTGTACCGCTAGTTCTGTTCGCTGTTGCTCGGTTTTGCCATCACATGAAGATGCCTCACATCATGAAACTCTATTTTTGCAGCACTGCTGAAGCCTGCGAGTTCTTGATGGCTTTTCTCCCTTTTTACTGGAAAACTAAATAGCTGAGGATTCAAATACTGAAGAGGCAACCTGGGGAAGGTTTTGCATTCGGTGCTGAGCTCTCTAGGAAAAGAACAATGGTGTTACGTGAGCTGGAGCGCTGGCTCCAGGCATTTCTTGACATTAACATCCTATGAAAGAGAATAAAGCCAGATTTGCCTCCAAGTGCTGTGTGTAGGGGGAGGCAGTGGGGAGAGAGAGAGAAAAGCAGGAGAAAAAAGCAATTCTTGCTAGCACAGTTAGGCACTGGAAGTACAGAGAGACATTTGTCTGACATAAAACATTGTGGTTAGACATTGTAAATGTTCTCATATTACTTATAATTTATACACGGAGAAAGAATGGTGTGAACCTTTTCCAACCTTTGTAGTTCCTTCACTAAAGCTTTCACGGGGACGTTTATGCTTTATGGTAAACGGCAACCAAAGCCGTAAAATTTTAGGAGAGGCATTTCTGTTCTCTATACACAGGCTCTGCGAGTGTAGTCTAAGAGAAAAAGCTTTCCACAATAAATGGGAGAAGTAGTAATCATAAAGTTTATCGCTTCATCTTCAACACAAATGGAAAATAGACTTTATTTTTATTGTGCTGTGAAGCACAGGCACCCGGAGACTTGCCTGGCCTGTTGCACGGGAAGTCTCCGGCAGGGTCAGGAGCTACAACCGTGTTTCTGCAATCTAGCTCGGTGGTTTTATGACACCTTGCAAAAATACCTCCCTTGCAAAGGGAACACAAGGCCTTCCCTAAGGGGTGTTTATCCAAACAACCACGTTTACATCTGAGGTACAAAGCAGCCGCAGGCATCTGGTGAATGTAATCGAGTAGTCCTGATATTTAGTTTTGTCATACTTGAGGTGTAGCTGTGGTTGCCTCAGGCAGTGTCATGGGTGCAGGACCACATGACCTTTCAAACAGTAGCAGCCTGGGATGGGAGCTGGTGTGGAAATGTTCTCATATCCAGTAGACTTTGTGTGTGGTGCCCCATGATTTCATGCAGTCAGTAGCAGTCATGGCAGCCCGTTGGGTCCCTGCGGTCTGAGGAACTGGTTTGTACCCACATGGATGGTGCAAAATTCATTGGCTCTGGGAACTGAGAAGAAGTATTGGAAGAGCTCCTTAGAGCAAGCAGGACCTTCTTGCGCTCTAAATCTACCTAAAAGGAGGTTGTGGCCAGGCTGGTGCTGGTCTCTTCTCCCAAATTACTAATGATAGGATATGGGGAAATGGCCTCAGGCTGTGTCAGGGGAGGTTTAGATTGGACCTGAGGAAGAAGGGCTTTGCTGAGAGAGTGGTTGGGCGCTGGAACAGGCTGCCCAGGGAGGTGGTGGAGTCCCCATCCCTGGAGGTGTTTAAAAACCAAGTAGCTAGAACACCTGAGGCCCTGGTTTAGGGGTTAGCAAGCTTTTGGGTTGGACTTCATGTTCCTGGAGGTCCTTTCCAGCTGTGATGATTCTGTAATGATCAAATGTGACTTCAGTTATAGCTTTACCCAGGACTGCAAAAGCCTCTCTGTGCTCTGACCTGTGTTCTACCTGTGTAGAGACCTTTAAGTTGGCCAGAAGCAGATCAGTCAAACCTGAAACCTCTTGGGAGCAGTCCTGAGCACATGGCTCTGGCCAGTCTTGACGACTGCTCTTGAGGTGTATCTTTTTAAGAAATGTAATTCTAAGCATCTCTGAGCAGATCTGTCTCCTGTGGGCAGATGTGAAATGCTTGTAAATCTAATTTTCATGCTTAATCAAAGCAGCGAGAGATATCTAGAAGCAAGATTGACTGCTTAGATATGCATACATGACTCCAAAAAGAATTCAGTGTGAAGCTCAGGCATAAATATCCACTGGTGGAATCAAGCCTCCATGCTTTTCTCATAGCCAAGGGTGCTTCAGTTTTTATGAAGTCTTGTTGCCTGGGCTACACTTCGTCAGTTGCATCTTGTGGCAGCAGCAAGGCCTCAGTCTGAAGGGTTCTACTTAGATCCTTGAGGTTAGATGTATTTAGATCTACTTAGAGGTTTCTGCTTAGATCCTTGAAATACAGCAGTGTGTGTGGGGGGGGGAGTAATTCTCTCCCCTAGGGATGTCATTCTCCCCCTGCACTGGGGAGGCCTCCCCTTGAGTACTGGAGGCACTGCTGGGCCCATCGCTTTGAGGAAGACATGGAGGGGCTGGAGCGGATGCAGAGGAGCAACAAGGCTGGGGAGGGGACTGGAGGGAGAGGCTGAGGGAGCTGGGGGGGTTCTCAGCCTGGAGAAGACTCAGGGGGGGACCTTCTCCCTCTCCACAACTCCCTGAAGGGAAGTTGCAGTCAGGTGGAGGTCAGACTCTTCTCCCAGGCAGCCAGCACCAGGACAAGAGGACAGGGCCTGAAGCTGCCAGGGGAGGGTTAGGTTGGATGTTAGGAAGCCACAGAAAGGGTGATCAGAGCCTGGACTGGAGTGCTCAGGGCAGTGGTGGAGTCCCCATCCCTGGAGGTGTTGAAGGCCAGCCTGGCTGTGGCCCCTAGTGCCCTGGTGTGGCTGCTGTGGTCCTGTTAGGCCCCGGGCCCGGCTGGATGGGCTCAGAGTGCTTTTCCAGCTTCAATCACTCTGATGCTCCTCCTAATTTCTGAAGAGGCTCTTTCATATAGGAGGTGATTCGCAGTCATACTTGGCCATTATTTGCTCTCAGTAACTGCTGATGACCTGCTTGCTGAGTGAGGTCCCTTCCAAGCCCTAATGTTCTGAGAGTCTGTGTGATACTGTGCCTTGCCTGATCCTAGCAAGCTGAAATGGAGGTGGTTGTTGAGCTGTGGTAAGTCACTCCTTGTAGAAGTGTTGGCTTTGAGTTGTCCTAAGGATAATCCAGTGAGGGAAACACAGTGTTTGGATAAACTGTGTTGTGCAGCCATCTGTAGCAGCATAACTGGAGCTGGAGATGGTAGTGGTGGAGCCTTTCAGTCTGCCTGGAGAAAAACATCCTGAGGACACAGGGACTTGCTTTGTTGACAGAGGTTGTGGAAAAAATGGACTGACTGATGATTTTGGTGGTGGTGGAACCCCAGAGGGGGTGAAGTCTGATAGGGTGGGATGGCCTTCAGGTTAGGTTTGGAGTGCAGTGCAAAAGTCTAAGATGTGGAAAAAAGAATCAGAGCACATACTGGATGTGAAAACTCAAGTGCCAGAGGCGGAAAGAACTCTAAAGAAAGGCATCAGTCCAGCATCCCCAAAGTACCGTGAGTGTTTAGTTATTTCATGTCTTAAATGCGGTTGTACCTCTAGGTCCTCAAAATCTTTCAAGTTTGATTACTTGAAAGAGTGAAGCTTTGCTTTTTATTCTATTTTACTCCCACTTTCTCTTCCCAGTCAGAAGTAGATAGCACCTGCAGTTAGGGGTTTGAAGTTGGATGGTTTTAGAGATACCAATGGATTATTTTTACTTGATTCTGGCTTTCTGGATCCACTTGAAATGTGACTGTTTGGGTGCGCTTGGTTGGTTTGTTTTTATTCAAGTACAGCATTTCTCCAGCCTTTCACGTTTTCAGCTCCCAGCTAATTCAAAACTCCTCTACAAGTGCCTTGTGGACCATTTTGGGACGCAAGTACATTCATCAGGGTGTTTCTTTATCTAGAAGTGTTAATATCAAACTCCTTGTGAGAGACTCTTACTTGGGAATATACTGTGTGCAGATGAGATTCCTGGAAAAAATCCTAGTTGTACGAGACTCCAAAAAAAGAACAAGTGTGACAGTTCCTTGCTTTTCTGAACAAAAAAAGACTTCACGTATTCTATAAAGCTGGGACCGCTGCTCTAATTGCCATCCTTGAGGTTGACTATGTGTCTCAAGAGTGGCTATAAATGAACATCCCTTTAATGTGAAGGGGTTTATGTGGAAAATATGCACTGGAGCTGACCCTCCAGCCAAACTCAGAGCACCAGCATTGCATTAGGAATCCCTCATGCTTCCACACACAGAGGTGGAGGGTTATTCTTCACGTTAAACTCACCCTGCACCAGTGGTGAAGCTGCAGCAGATCCCAGGGCTGATAGTTCTGTGCTTGAGCTGCTCCTGCACCCCGACAGTGAGTTTGTGAGTGCTTTTACAGGGGTTTGGTGAGTGCCTGTTGCGTGCTGGGACATGGTGCTGAGCTGAGGCAAATGTGTTTTGCTTAATGCAAGTTGCTGCTACTGTACCAAAACAGTCTGTCTGACAGCCTTCTCAGGAAATCCTGTACAGCTCTTTATTTGGGACGTGGATCTGCCAGCCAGGGCTCCAGGGGCTTTGTGAGAGCTGCGTGAAGCTTCAGGAATGAGGGCACTCACTGGGTTAATTTGTCCGGCAGCCACCTCCTTCCAGAACGTTGTTTTAGTAGTTGCTGGGCAACACTTTTTTTTGGCAAGATGCTCAAGGAATGAACCCATATCTTAGACTTAAAATACCCTCATGGTGAAGCAGAAGATGAGTAGTTTGAATGCTGTTTGTTCTTTTGATCCTAATCCATACTGCGTGCGCGTGCTGAGCGTTGCCTCCACGGAGCCTTCGCCAGGATACTCTGGTGGTGGTGGGAGCTAGTGCTGAGGGGGCTCTGCCTTTGAACTTCACCTTCATCTGCAGCAGGAAGGGCCTGGACGCTGCAGTACCCACACGCCCCCCTCTATTCTTTTGATGGGTTGCTCTTAAATTCACGCTGCTCAGGCAATGTTTCTTCATAACCAGTATGTTTGATGTCTTTCCTTGTAGGTTTTCCCTTGATGAGCTGAAGCCTCAACACTCCTGCTTTGTTTAATGTGAAGAAAACCACCTCGTTCATGCTATGGGGTTGCACCACATCCATAGGGCCTTATTTAGCCAGGAGAAGCTCGTTTATAGTTTGGCTTTAGAGATGAGATGAAGGGATTTTTCAGCTGAAGGGTCACATATGTGGTTTTTATTCCAAAACACTTCAGAATATGAAACAAAACCAAATCCCCAGATCCCTCTCCCTGCTAGTTTAGGAACTGTATTAGCAGCACATAGTTCACTGTAGAGAGAGTTCAGTGCCATCCCTTCACCAGGAAGAATGGTTGTGTAAGTCTTCAGATATCATGTTGAGCTTCAGATAAGTGTGGCCTTGAATCATGTTCTCCATCTTCTCTCTTACATCCTAGTTGTGCTGTGGTGAAGGAGCTGGTATAGATGGCCTCTGAAACCTTGTGGAGTAATCTGAGTTGCAGGACTGTGCCTGTGTAAGATGAGCTTGAGTGGATGTTCTGCAGAGCGTTCAAGGCATTTTCCTGGAGTGATGGTGAAAAGGGAAGGGGTGGTAGACCAAGTTGAGGCTCTTGTCTCTTTGAATATGAGGATTGTAATGATGGTGAAATATTTGGCTGTATTCATAAGTGATGGACCCTATTCCTTTGAGGATTATTCAAACTAATGTCTAAATGTGGCTATTTCCACTCTAATAACCATATATTAGCAGATAAAATAGCTGGGTTTGTTTTCCAGGCAGGAGGTAGAACTACTGAGAGTGTCTGAGAGCCCAGTTCAAAGCTTAGAATGGAGATCTTGAAGGGAAACTAATTATGTGCAATGGGAAGATGACTCCTTTTCACTTAGTGGCTGTCCAAGACAGGCAAAAACACACTCACTGAATAGCAGAGGCGCAGGGAATGGGGCAAAAGTATCTCCTTAATTAACTTCTCTCTCTTTCCTAAGAGCCAGATGCCATAAAAAGAAGAAAATGCTTCTTTGACCCCTTTCAAGAAGGGTTTAGTGTGAAATCTAAAGAATCTTTATGGATGGTGCTATGGGACAGATAAATGATAACAGATGCAGCCTGATGCAGTGCCTAGAATTTCTTGATTGTTGTGGCCTTGGCCATTTTGTGTGGGAAGAGTCTTTCCATTTTGCTGAATTAGGACACAGTTATAATAACCAAAATGCATTCCTGCTACCCTGACGAGGAATCCTCTACTAGGTTTCTAAGTATTTATAAAACTGCACTAGAAAACTGCCAACTACTAGTGCACATTTGAATTCGATGCCCTTTACGTGATGAACCTCCTGAGTAGTATCTCCAAAATGTGACTCTAGCCCTCTGCATGCAAGCAGATATTACAGATGGTTGTCTCTGTGGTGTTCAGGTGTTTCAGACAATCGGGAAGAATCTAGAGTGCTGCATTTCTTATACAAACAGATGTGGTTGTATCTGCTAGGGCTTGGAAAATCCCGTGTGAGAGGGAATCCTACTCTGGAGTTGGTGCAGCACTTCCAAGTCTCCATTCTTTCTGCAGGTCAGACGGAATGCAGCATGCCCTGCCTTCTCTGCTAGTCCTACTTGACTCCAGAGTGACACCCTGGATACTTCATCTGCAGACACTTGAGGCACAGGGGCTGTGCTAGTCTTATTGGAGAGGTGGGAGAAACCCCATCCCTGGAACCATGCCAGCTCAGGGGCTCTGAGCAACCTGCTCTGGTTGGGGATGTCCCTGCTCACTGCAAGGGGTAGGACTGGAGGAGCTTTGACAGTCCCTTCCGAACTGCTCTGGGAGTCTGATAATTATTTACATGGCTTCTTATATTAGCAAGGAGGAGGTTCTGAAGCTTCCCCTTTAGCATGGCCAGAGAACGTGTTAAACTGAGTAGCTGCACTGTCCTGTCATTTAGTTCAACATGCAGAAGCAGCTTGTGTTGCTTTGAAATTCAACAGTGACTGGAACCAAGAATGAAGGAGAAGTTGTTTGTTGTGGAGAGTTGTTTTTATTTGCCACATCTATTGCCATGCAGCTCCTCACTGGCCTGTTGAACAAGACAGGTTTGTAGATAGGTGTGCTGAAGCACCAGGATGTCCTAAAGGCAACCTGACTGTGTGATGCCACTGTGCTTTGCTGAAATAGTGAATAAATTATCATAGGGCCATCACTGAATATTTTGGCTTGGAAGGGACTTCAAAGGTCTTCCACTCCCACACCCTGCAGTAAGCAGGGACATCTCCAACCAAAGCAGGTTGCTCAAAGCAAGGTCCAACATGACCTGGGATGGTTCCAGAGATGGGGCTTTTGCCACCTCTCTGGGACAGGGTCTCATCATCCTAAGCATCAGTTTTGTCCTCATATTTAGTCCAAGTCTTCCTCTTTTAGTTTAAAACCATCACCCCTCATCCTGTGGCAACAGGTCCCGCTAAAAAAGATGGGCTAAATAGTTACTGCTTTAAGTGAGATGGTTCCACCTGGGTTTATTCTGTGCTGTAGTGACGGGGTGCCAGGGCCACTCTGGGACAGGTCTGTATGCCACAGATTGCAGAAGGGTCTGTTTACCTTGATGTGAAAACCCTGTTGATACAGAGCCAGAAGTGGGGCTGGGTCTGTTGGAAAATCAAGGCACAGGCTGTGAGGATTAGCTGAGCTGTGTTTGTCTGCTGATCTGTATTGGGAGCACTGTGGTCAAACAGCTGTCTGCCAGCTTCTGGTTTTCATGTGCTTTCATCTTGGCTATTTTGCATCTAGATGAAGGCAGAGCAAAGCCCCTTTGAAATAGCAAGTGGCCATTAATATGCATAACTGGAAAGCTCTATGAGAAGCACAATCTGTTTGTTAAGGTACTGCAAAGGAATGAGGAGGGGATTTAATTGCTCTCCTGGTGTCAGGTGTTACGATCTCTGCCTCCCGTTTGGTCCATCTGAATTCCGTAGGTAGCAGCTCTGTGCTGATGAGACCTTCTGCACAGGGTGTTGGGGAAAATGTGCTGGTGGAGTGACCTCGTCCTGAGAGGGAAGAATTAAGCCAAGCGATGCTCCGAATGTTCCTTCTTCCTGAACAGCTCTCGCAGCTCTGAGCTTTTACCCGTGTGGAAAGTTCAGGGTATTCCAGGTAGGACAGAGGGAGGCACTGCCAAAAAAGCAGTGCAGAGCTATTAAGTAGAGCAGTACTGTTAATAAACCTAGTCCCAACCTTGTAGACAAAAGAGTACTGTGGCTGTGTTGCCATAGTTTCAGTGCAAAATCTGACCTTAGCTACAATAACATTCGCTTCGAAAAAACCCCAGCTAATCAGTTTTCTAAAATTAGTGTGTTCCCTAGTACATAAGCCAGTATGAACAGGATATTTAATGAAATATTATACTTAGTCACAAGAGCCCAGGGGAGTGAAATGCCTTGATGAATTGTGGGGGTGGGGTGACATTGGTGCAGATCTTCTAATATAGCAGAGTTATTAAAATTTGTGGCTTGCTTCGTGTTTAGGGGTAGCTCAACTGTTGTGTTCTTCAGTGCACTCGGTCTGATCTGCTTTGCTGCTCCTAAATGGCTCAGAGTCTGTTCTGTGTGCTGGGAAGATCGAGATGCTGGTGAGTCTCATCAACGCTAAGCACTCGCAGAGGACCTTTAAATAAACTTCAGAGCTGGCGGTGTGCTGTTTGCGAGCAGAGCCGGAGTGCTTTGCAGATGAAGAAGCCTTGCTGCTGCTGCAGCAGGGTGCCATGCTGAAGCAGGTGGACAAAGAGGGAGAAAAGCACTGTGTGAGCGAAGCAGTCTCAGGTATTAGTTACTAGACATCTTCAGCTACTCATCCATCATCAAAAGCACTGAGACACTTAAGGGAGAGATTGGGAGAGGCTGGTTTGTAAGATCTGAAGTGTAAAATACTGCTAGTAGCCCAGAACACCTGACTCTAGAGGGCATTTATTACACCCGAGGCTCACTGATCTAGCTGTGGGTGAGATTTGGTCAGCCTGCAGTATCCTGGAGTCATAGATTGTCTGCAGTTGGGCCCCTCAGTTCCAGAAAGACAGAACTGCTTGAGATACTCCAGTGCAGAGCCACAGAGATGATGAAGGAAGGGGAGCATCTCCCTGATGAGGAAAGGCTGAGGGAGCTGTGGCTCTTGAGCTGGGAACAAAGGAGCCTGAGGGGTGACCCCATGAATGTTGATAAATATGTGAAGGGTGGGTGTCAGGAGGATGGAGCCAGGCTCTGCTCAGGGGCATCCAGTAATAGGACAAGGGGCAGCGGGTGTGAGCTGGAACAGAGGAAGTTCCACATCAATGTGAGAAGGACCTTCCTAGCATTGAGGGTGCCACAGCCCTGGCAGGGGCTGCCCAGGGAGGTTGTGGAGTCCACTCTTCTGGAGATGTTCCTGTGTGACTGGATCTAGGGGATCCTGCTGTTGCAGGTGGATTGGACTTGTTGATCTTCTGAGGTCCCTTCCCATCCCTAATGTTCTGTGACTCTGTGAATATAGGAAAAATACAGGATATGCAGATTTGAGATGGGAGTCTAGGTGAGCTGCATTTGCTTCTGTTTGAAATGCAAGTTCTCATTCAGCCTGTGCAGTATTTCTGCCTGGCTGACCCGCATTGCCCACATAGCCTGCTGGACTCACCAGCTTGTTAAATTTTTCACGCTGTAGGTGTTGGATGGTAGTTTGCAGCTGAGGAAGCTGAACTGTGTTCTCTGCTAGTGCAGAATTGGGGTGGTGAAGCACAACTGTTCTCTGCCATCCTGATTTCCCTGCTGCAGAGATCCCTGAGTGCCTGGTGCTTAAGAGATTCCAAATACTTGGAAGGTGATTTAGACAAGGAACATCTAAAGCATCTCAGCGATGTTTGCCAAGTTTGGTGGTACCTTGTGTGAGTTACTAAATCACCTCCTCTGACAGTGCTTTGCAGTTAAACTTCAAAGTGCCTGTAATTAGTGTAAAGCAACTGTAATTCATTTAATGAACTGCCTGAGACTTAGCTTTAGACTGTTCTGGGTGTGTAGAAGGGGAATTTGATTCAGGAAAACATTTTTCACCCTGAATGTGCTGATGCTGGCGTCGCTGAGCTGTCAAGCAGATCCTCTTGGCTCTCCTGATTGTGCTTCAGCAACGTGTAGCTTGTGATTCCTCATCCAGCACAATCATGGGAAGGTGTGATCCTTATTCTTGGATCTCCCAGTTCAGTTTAACATCTTCATGCTCAGGATTTCCATGTTTTTCTGCTTGGTAAACTCAGCTGCCTTCCCCACTCAACCTGAGGAGGCCCTACCTAGCTTTTCCAGTGGCAGAGCAGGGACAACAGTGTTCTCAAGGGGCTTTTTCCTCTTCACCTTTTTGTGTTTAAATTTGATTTCTTCTCCCTGGACTCTGTGATCATGAGGTGTTTCACTTAGAGAGAGCAGAGAAGTGCTCTGTGACACCTCTGAGCGTCTTGTCTGAGTCAAACCCTTCAGGGTCTGTTGTGCAGAATCTCACTTCTCTGTTGCTTTTAGGACAGAGTGAGGTTCTGTGCTGTTGGCAATTAAAAGCTTCCACTTTCTACTTTCATAGTACCAAACTTACATTTTAAGAGCTGCAGAGTGCAAAACATTTTTACTTAGGTTACTCACTTAAAAAGGTGAGATAAATATTCAGGGGAGAAGATGAGATAGATGTGCATCAAGGAGGTCTGAGAGTGACTAAGTGCCCCAAGGTAGTCGTTAGTCAAAGAGGAACTTGGCATCAACCCAGAAGCTAAACAATTTCATTTCTCATTTTCTGTCTGTAGTCTCTTCTTCACTCAACAGGACCCCTGACTAATGCAGAGGTGTCTCCTCAGCTGTAAGCTCAGGGCAGTGATGCTGCCTGAGAGCAGCCAGAAGAAAAACAGTGAAGCAGCCAGCATTACCAGCCCCAAAAATGTGCTGTTAGCAAAACCAGACCTTGCCAGTTGTCTTCAGCGAGCAGCTGGTGACGCTCACATCATCCTGTGTTCCCACATTGCTGCTGGAGATTGAATACCCTGTCCTTCTCCTTGCAGCGTCTGGATTCATCTTTCAGGATGAAGTGTAGTTGGCCTTGTGTCACCACCTGAGTGTTGCCTCTCTTCAATTATCAGTGCATTACTAGCACCTCTAGCTGAGTTCTTCACATTGCTGGGTGGAGCGGAAGGTGCCAGTGCTAATCTGTCAGGCTCCCTGTGATTTAGGACCTGTCTGTTTAAAAATCTCCAGTCTTGTCTGCATAACTTCAAAGTTTATCATCCCAATGCTAGGAGACAAGAGAGTTGTTGGTGAAGGTTCTGGGTTGTTGTGGCCCGGAAAGGAATTTGCTGCTTTGAGGTCAGGCATGAGAAGCACCTCTGTTGCTTCTTTAAGAATAAGTGGGGAAAGACATCAGTTTGACAACTGGCTGGGGTAGGGAGTTGCACAAAACGTAGGTTAGCATCTCGTGCCCCTCATAAATGCAGCTGGTACAAAGCAGCTTTGTGCTTCTAGAAAAAATAGGTAAGTTTTACCTAGAAAGAGTACCTGGTGGTACTGGTTGACAGCTGACTGAACAGGAGCCAGCAGGGTGCCCAGGTGGCCCAGAAGGCTAGTGGTATCCTGGCTTGGATTAGCAACAGTGTGGCCAGCAGCACTGGGGAGGCCTCCCCTCCAGTACTGGAGGCAGTGCTGGCCCCCTCTCATCAAGAAAGAGATTGAGGGGTTGGAGTCGGTCCAGAGGAGCAATGAGGCTGGGAAGGGACTGGAGGGAAAGGCTGATGAGGAGAGGCTGATGGAGCTGGGGGTGTTGAGCCTGGAGGAGACTCGGGGGGGACCTTCTCCCTCCCTACAACTCCCTGAAGGGAGGTTGCAGTTAGCTGGGGGTCAGGCTCTTCCCCCAGGCAACCAGTGCCAGGACAAGACAGCAGGGCCTGAAGCTGCCAGGGGAGGGTTAGGTTGGATGTCAGGAAGCCCTTCCTCATGGAAAGGGTGCTCAGAGCCTGGACTGCACTGCCCAGGGGAGTCTCCATCCCTGGAGGTGTTGAAGGACAGCCTGGCTGTGGCCCTTAGAGCCCTGGTGTGGCCACTGGGGTGATGTTAGCTGCTGGGCTGCTGAGCTCAGAGGGCTTCTCCAGCCTCCATCATCCTGTGATTCTGCAGATAATTCTGTCCACTGATGTCCAATCAGTAGCTGAGGGTGCTCAGGTCTGTGGGATTCATCTTTTTTGGAAGCTGCTTATTGGAGACTCATCAGACTCCTTCCCAAACCCACACAGAAATCCTGCCCAGAGATATTTTCCTCAAGAAGAATGCTTCTAATAAAGTGGGTTCTGCATGGGAAGATAAAACCTTTGAGAATATTTCTTGCAGTGTGTTTCCCCCTAGAATTTCCTCTGCTGGGCACCGCGTTAACTATCAGATTTAATTAATCTGCTTCCTCAAAGAGGTTCTTTATCCTCCCACCTTTGTAATGCAGTTCAGGTCACCCCAGTGGGATTTTCCCTGCCATGTCTGGCATTAATTCAGGGCATCCCCTCAGATGGAAGATGGACTAGTTCAAACCGGTGGTGAGCTGGGGCTGTGCAGTCTGGAAAGGCAGGAGGTCTTTAACTGCGTGTAAGTACCACCTCCTGGGACAAAGTCATACAGGAGCCCTGGTCCACTCATCCTAAAATTGTCATCCCTTCATCACACTGACCTCCCCAGAGCTCGCTGCAGGCTGTGTGTTTGCCACACCGCCAGTAAATTTTCTCCAAGCCTGTGCGATGGACAAAAGCAGAACAAGGGAGAAAATGTTTTCTAGCTCTGACAGGGGCAGTGCAGAGTCTGCATCTGGGCAAGAACCACCCCAGGGACCAGGATACGGTGGGGACTGACCTATTGGAGAGCAGCAGAGGAGAAAGGGATCTGGGGGTGCTGGTGGCCAGCAGGATGGCCAGGAACCAGCAATGGGCCCTGGTGGCCAAGAAGGCCAATGGCATCCTGGGGGTGGTCAGAAGGGGATGTTAGCAGATGGAGAGAGGTTCTCCTCACGCTCTACTCTGCCCTGGAGAGACCACAGCTGGAATCTTGTGGCCAGTATTGGGCCCCTCAGCTCCAGAAGGACACAGAGCTGTTGGAGAGAGCCCAGTGCAGAGCCACAGGGATGATGGAGGGAGGGGAGCATCTCCCTGCTGAGGAAAGGCTGAGGGAG
>JAOXOE010000745.1:17921773-17947621 GCA_028565055.1 Phoeniculus purpureus
GGACTGGACTGCCCAGGGCAGTGGTGGAGTCCCCATTGCTGGAGGTGTTGAAGGGCAGCCTGGCTGTGGCCCTGAGTACCCTGATGTGTCCTCTGTGGTGATGTTAGTGGCTGGGCTGGCTGAGCTCAGGGGGCTTTTTACAGATTCATGGAGTTTTTGAGGCTGAATCAGTTGCTGCATAAATTACTGTGATGGACGTAGAGATTCTGCTGGTTGGGTTTGGCCTAGTAGGAAAGGTTGGGCGCTGGGTGATTATGGCTGCGTAGGGAAGGAGTGAGGTCTAGTGCATTAGAAGAGAAAAGGAAAAACAAGGGGCAGAAAGAATTGCACTTGGAGGAATGCAGCTGGCAAGCTTCACTGAATCACAGAACATCAGGGATTGGAAGGGACCTTGACAGATCATCTAGTCCTTCGCTCCTCACTGAACCCCAGAACTATTGGCATCATGAAACTGTCCCGTGTTTCCAGGGTATCATTGATTTCAATGACTACTCTGTGATGCTGGTACATGCAGGAAATAACCCAACATTACTGTGAGTGCCTACGTGAGCTGCAGGTGGCAGAGGCCCATGTGTGGATCCAAATGTCCAAACACTGAGAGCATTAATGTATCACAGGGTGCAATTACGGTCTTACTCAGTCCATGTTATTAGGTGCAAAGCAACTGCTGACGACAGAACAGGATTTGGCTTGGAAGCACTGAAATGCAGATCTCATACACGTCCGTGTAGTGTTCATTCATCACCCATGTGCACGGTGGGGTACTGCATGGTTACACAATCGCTGCTTCCTGCAGGACCTTTGTGGAGCGCTCAGCTTGGATGAGCTGTCACCATTGCATCAGTGGTTATGCCGTGGGTTATTTTTATACCCCCTCGCAGTGCCACTCTGCCATTTTTCAGGGTATATCATGAAGATCTGGAAAGAAAATGCATTCCTTCGTGGTTAATATTCAACAAGGGGTGTATAATAAGATGTAATTACCCTGCAGTAATAGCTGTGCTCGTCACCTTTCTGATGTGGAAATCCATGAGTGGAGCAGATGCTGTGGTTTCCCTTTGGACCTGTTAGGAACAACCATCAGTTGAGTGTCCGACGAGTCCTAGGTTTATCTTAATCATCAGTACTGTGGGTTGCAGGCTGCTGACCGGGAGGGTGCTGGGTGAAGATGTTGATTTTTGTAAACATAAAAACCATGGAATCTGGAGATCTCAGTCTTCTGGTCGTAAAGTTCATGTAGCCTGACCCATGGTGAAATGCGCTGCGAGCCAGCCAGCCTCTGGGGCTCCTGTTAAGATGAATAAGGTGAAGTTTAACTCCTCGACCACTTGAATAGATTTCATAAAACAAATAGTAGGAGCAAAAACGTTGCTTGCTTTTCGATGTTTGCTTTAGATCTGCAGCTTTGTAAGCAGAAAGAAAACCTCAGAACGACGTGCTGTGTTCTCCCTTCTTGCGTTGGCCAAGGTCAAGTACTGGTAGACTCCTCCCCTGTGCTTGAGGGAGAAGGAGGTTACTTGCAGTTAAAAAGTTGGAGCTAGTTAAGCCTAACTTGACAACTTCCTTGACTGAAAGGATGGAAGAAAGTACCCTTGTGCTGTGCCTAAATCTAGCCTACAATTAATTCTTCTCTGCAGCTCTGTGTGTTAATTGCTGTCATTGTGTGAACTGATGGTTTAAGCAAAAATAGAAAATTTTATAGCTGGTGGTGTGTTGCTTACAATGCATAGCCTCAGAGTGCCAGCCCGCAGTGGCTTCTGGAACCCATCCTCTGCTGTCAATCTCTGTGAATCATCTTTATGGAGATGAAAAGTGCGTTGAAGAGAGCAAACCTGGGAAGGGTGGCTTGCACTTCGTTCCTCGTTTGCTCAACCTGGTGGTGTCCAAACACGAGCTGATGTCTGTGGATAGATGCAGTTCAGACTCCTGCATTCCCTCAGCTCTTTCTCTCCTTCCCCAGAAAGTGTTACCCCATTAAAGGTCCCAGTGACATACCCAGCTCTCGCTGAATTTGTTGCTGTCCCACCAGCTCAGAGGGCTGCAGGAATTGCTGTGGGGGTTTGGGATGAGCTGATCAGCCTGTTGGCAGCTGGTGGCTCACAGAGATGAAGGGACCGGCTGCCACCAGCATTTCACAGTGTTAGAAGGGGATTTAGATTTGAGGATAGATCTTTACCCTTCTGTGAAAGGTGTTTGATTTTGCCTGGTGTGCTCTGCTAAGGCTTGAGGATGGATCAGGCAGGCAGAGCAGCATCAAATAAGGGCTGTTTTTTGAGAAAGGCATGAAGAGAGTGACAGTGTCCATCTCAGATGGCATCCTGAGGTAGCTTTATCAAGGTCTGTGTCGAGGAGAGTCATTCCTTTCAGCAACTTCAACCTCTGAATCTCTAACCCTCTGAAATGACTCCTGGAACAGGCTGCCCAGAGAGGTCATGGAGGCCTCATCCCTGGAGCCATTCAGGGTCAGGCTGGCTGGGGCTCTGGGCAACCTGGTCTGGTGAGTGATGGCCTCGCTTGTTGTAGGGGGCTTGGACTGGATGCCCTTTGGAGGTCCCTTCCAATCCGATAAAATCAATGATTCTGTGATTCTTCCATCCAGCGTGTGTGTGAGCGAGATGCTCCTTCGGCAGCAGTGAAGACAAAACCTCTGGGTTGGTCGCTCCTCAGCTTGCTGCTTCCCAGATTGTGTTGCCTCTAGGAACTCACCAGGTTGAGAAACCTCAGGTCTTAGACACTTGCCGAAGGACACTGGTAACAGCCTTCTGGCTCTTCTGGCACTTAGTTTGAACTTCTGAGCTGCTGCCTCTCAATAGCTGAATTTATATTTTTGCGTGTTCAGTCGCTTAGCAACAGGGAGGAGGAAAAAATAGTGAGCAGGCAGCTCATTTGGCTTTATTACTGGTATGTTAGCATCTCCTCAACACAAAAATGCAGTTTTAATAGAACTACTGAGCTGTAATTCCGGGCTTTTGCCAGGCAGAGCATTAAATAAACTGTGGGTGGACTGCATGAAGGACCTGACACCCTAGGGAGGGGTTGATGGTTACCTCAAGCTATTCCTTGAGTGCCTGTTTCCTACCCACTTCAGGGATGAGTTTTGGTTATTTGAGGGGGTTTATGCTGCTGCCACTCTATCAGGGGAGTCTCTAATTCTTTGTGCCTTGTTTTCCCTGCCAAAGGAATGGATTTGATTTGAAACAAAACCAAACAAGAACCCCAAACAAAACAGATGTGAAAAGTTGTGGGTACCTGCTAGAGCAGAACAACTCGGCGTCGATGAGTCTGTTTGCCTGGGAAAAGGACTCAGACGTGTGACCATTTCAGTATGGCAGCAGGGGTTTTTTTTGACTGGGGCGACTCATAGCTGCTCCGGTCTTGCATCACAAGTTTGGCTACAGCAGTTAACTTTTATCGTTTGTGGGGCAACATTCCTGATGCTCACAGAGAGCATTTTTCTGATCAAGAGCTTTTTTGGGATTTGTTTATAAACCTTTCCATGCTGCCGGGGTAGTTGGACGACGTTAGCAGTGCAAAATCCAGATAATTAGGAATGGTTGAAGCAATCTTTCTGTTTATTTCATCTTTTTATAGATTGCCTCTTCAAGCTATGTCCCATGAACCGGTACTCAGCTCAAAAGCAGTTCTGGAAAGCAGCGAAGCCAGGAGCTAACAGCACAACAGATGCCGTGCTACTGAATAAACTGCATGTAAGTAGTTGTCTTCAGGCTCCTTTTGACCAGCTGCCCTCCACCCTAAATGCTTTAAACTAGCTTTTCCAATCCTCCTGTGTGATGGGGTAGGTCACCTTTGACCCTAAACCAGTACAGCTTGACACAGTCAGCCAAGAGACACTGAGAAAATGTAGAGAAACCAGTGGATTGTGACGCTTGACTGTGACCTCACGCTTTAAACACCTCCTGATTTAGGACAACACACTGTTGGAAGTCTGTGTGTCCTGGTACTGCTATGTTTGACACTGGCATAGAGTCCTGGTGTAGCCATTCAGGCTGTTGCCACCAACCTCCCTGTAGCAGTGCTCTGTGTGGATGTTTTGGGTGATAACAGCATAAAAATGGGGCTTTTCAAATAGCTGCAGAGAGTGGAGGATTCTCAGGTGTCATCTTCTGGGCCCCTCAGTTCAAGAAGGACACAGAACTGCTTTAGAGAGTCAAGTGCAGAGCCACAGAGGTGATGGAGGGAGGGGAGCATCTCCCTGCTGAGGAAAGGCTGAGGGAGCTGAGGCTCTGGAGCTTGGAAAAAAAGGAGCCTCCTCCTCTGGAGATGTTTCAAACCCACCTGGCCATGTTCCTGCGTGACTGGATCTAGGGGATCCTGCTGTGGCAGGGGGATTGGACTGGCTGATCTTTCGAGGTGCCTTCCAATCCCTGACATTCAGTGATTCTATGATCTCAACAAGGGATGTCCTGATTGGTAGATGCTATCTGAGCTACCAGTCTGAGAAACCTGTTGGGATTCCTCGAGCAGACATAGCTGCTGTTGATACATAGAAAGGTTGATGGGTAATTACGAGTAATTATCTAGCCAGACAGCCTCTCCTTCCTTATTAGTTTGCAGTATTTAATATTTTCTGGGTAAAATGTTGACATTCAGCAACTGAAAACCCAGTAAGGCAGTTGATTGCTGTTTTTAGAATGCTCATAGGGAAAAAAAAAGCCAACTTAACTTAAATACCATCTGTTGACTTTAGAGTTAAATAAACTCTGTGTTTATGTTAAAATTACATAGCTCAAGTACTTCATGTCAAAATTACAATTCTAAATATTTTTAGTTTCCTGAAGCCTATATTAAGCTCATTGTAGAGTGAAATACAAAATGGCCCTGTAGGAGAGTGTCATTTGCTGATTGCCATATGGCTGCCTTGCTCCTGCCTTGCACAAAGGCTGACTGTGGGACTCATTTTCCCTCTGCTAAATGTAATTTTATAACCTACAAGTATTAACTTGGCAAGGAGAGAGCTGTTTTGGTCCTGGCTCTAGCACAGAGGTCCCTTGCTTGTTGCGGTTCTCCTGCCCCTTTAATGCTGATAAGAGAATTGGACCACAGGATCATAAAACACCAGGTTGGAAGAGTCCTCAAGGATCATCTGGTCCAGCCCTCCCTGGGAAGAACATGACTTGGAGGAGCTGGTCCAGCCAGGAAGCTTGAACTGGGAGGGATCTGGTTTAGGGGTGAACTTTTAAGGTAGGGTAGGTGGTTGGATTCGATGATCCCAGGAGTTGTTTTCAACCAGAGTGATTCTGTGTCTTCTGTATGAGGGAAGAGGAGAGTTTGATGCCCACAGATAGAGATCATGGATTTTAAGAACAAGTAGAGTCTCAATACTGCATCATATAGAAGAAAAACACTGTGCAACTGCTCTGGAGTGTGCTGTTTTTAATGTTGTCTCCTCTTTTCCCCAGTCCATGCCAGTTGGGGTGTTTGGGGCCTGTTCCTCTTTGATTATCACTTCATTTTGTGCCCTGCGGAGATGCAGCATTCCATTTTCCGAGTACTTAGTCCCAGCTAGGTGGAGTTTGTTACAGGACTGTGGAACTGGGGATGAGCTGCCTGCTCGGTTTTGTGAAAGGACTGGAGTACTGCAGTTATGTTAGAGATGAGTCAGTACGCACCGTGCTGACGCAGAGGCTCATCCTCGATGTACCACGTGCCAGATCAGGTCTGTGCGTGGCTCTAAAACACTTTGTCCCCCATCTGAGCCGGTTCTCTAGTTCACAGAATCATTCAGGTTGGAAAAGACCCCCAGGATCATAGAGTCTAACCATCAACCCTACTCTACAAGGTCACCCCTAAACCAGGTCACCCAACACCACATCTAAGCAACTTCTCAACACATCCAGGGATGGGGACTCAACCCCCACCCTGGGCAGCCTATCCCAGGGCCTGACTACTCTTTCCAGGAAGAATTTCTTCCTGATGGCCAGTCTGACCCTCCCCTGTTGAAGCTTGAAGCCCTTTCCTCTGCTTCTGTCACTGATGACCTGTGAGAAGAGACCAGCACCAGCATTTCTCCAGTGTCCTTTCAGAGAGCTGTAGAGAGCAATGAGGTCCCCCCTCAGCCTCCTCTTGCTCAAACTAAACAGCCCCAACTCTCTCCATCTCTCCCCATCAGACTGATTCTCCAGGCCCTTCCCCAGCTAATCCAAACTTCCCCTCTTGAAGCTTGAAGCAGATTCCCTACTCAAACTCATGTACATCACTTGGATATCAGAACTTTTAAACGAAAAGGATAAAACCTTATAGCCAAACCTATGGATGTGTTTTATGTCGCCCATTTGTTGGCCCATGGAAAACACTAAACCCCCCTATGCTGCACATGAAGTGTATGGGATGGGGGTTAGTCCCTCAAACAACTGTTAGCCCCGCCCGTGATCAGATCTTTTTAATCAGCGCATAGAATTTCCACCAAAATCAGTGATGCAAGGAGCATTCATCATCACTTGCCTTTTTTGGCTTCTGTTTGTCTGCTGGTGGAATTTATTGTCTGCAACGGAGCGCTCGATGCTGAGGTCAGGTTATTTTAAGTTAATGCCATTTAAGGGATTTAAAATCTGGGACACTTGTCTGTCTTTGGGATCAAGAATCGGTGCTGGTTGAAAAGCTGACATCTAGTGGCCAGAGAAAAGGATTCAGTCCTCCTTCAGCTGTTCCCGGTGTTGCTGGGTGCTCTTGATGTGCCTTGTTCTCAGCGACTTCACTACGTTGTGTTTATGATCTTTATGGCACCCAGTCCAGTGCTGGTGCACAAGTCCTGTCTCCTGTGATTGCTGCTGATTGCTGAGACAGCCCTTGTGTCTTGAACTTCTTCCTCAGCACAATAATTGGAATCGAACTAAAAAAAAAAACCCTGTGTTTCAATAATAAATAAAATTACAGAATCATGGAATTATTTGAGCTGGAGAAGCCCTCTGAGCTCAGCCAGCCCAGCCCAGCACCTAACATCACCCAGTGGCCAGACCAGGGCACTAAGGGCCACAGCCAGGCTGACCTTCAACACCTCCAGGGATGGGGACTCCACCCCTGCCCTGGGCACTCCAGTCCAGGCTCTGATCACGCTTTCTGTGGCTTCCTGACATCCAACCTAACCCCTCCCCTGGCAGCTTCAGGCCCTGCTCTCTTGTCCTGGTGCTGGTTGCCTGGGACAAGAGCCTGACCTCCACCTGACTACAACTTCCCTTCAAGGGAGTTGTAGAGAGGGAGAAGGTCCCCCCTGAGTCTCCTCCAGGCTAAACATCCCGAGCTCCCTCAGTCTTTCCCTCCAGTCTCTTCCTCAGTCTCAGTGCTCCTCTGAACCTGCTCCAATCCCTCAATCTGTTTCTTGAACTGGGAGACCCAGCACTGCCCCCAGTTCTCAAGGGGAGGCCTCTCCAATGCCCAGTACAGGGGGAGAATGATGTCTCTAGTCCTGCTGGCCACACTATTGCTGACAGTTGTGCTGCACTGTACTTCCAGATACGTGTTTTAATGGAAGCAGCTGTATTCCAGGTTCTCCTGAAGCAGGAGCCAGCTGTCATACCTAGCACAGCTGCTAAAAATAGCACCATTTATAAGCTGAAGATGCTGACATTTTATTACAGCATGCAGATAGATCGTCTGCAGGAGCTCAGCTTCGTCCTCTGTTATCACTTCCTCACCTTAAATACAGTTAGGAGCTGTGGGCACTTTATTCTCCTCCAAGAGAAAACCAGACCCACTGTAATCCTTGAGATCTTAGAATCAAACCACAAACATCGATATTTAGCCTCCTGAAAAGTCCCAGGTTTAGATTACACTCTGCCCCCAGCTACCTGTCAAAGCAAATACAGCCTCTTGTAATGAAAAAACAGGTCCTTAGTGTCAAGAAAGAGCTTTTCTTTGCCAGTGAAATGGTTTCAAACCAGCCTGGGCATAGCAGCTGACTTCTTGGAAGTGCAAGAGATTAGTTATGAATTATTAAGCAGAACAACACAGCCCTGTGATCACTCGCTTTCCAAGCACTTTCAGTACTGTGTCGGAGTGATACAGCAGTGCCCAGCTGGGATTTCACAGCTGTGATGTTGCAGCCAGTATCCGGCTATAGTAGAGTTGGAGCCTGTGTCGGCAAAGAGCAATAAAGGTCCAAAGTTGAGCTCCTTCCCTTCCAGTTAGTAGACAAGGCAGTAAAAAGGGCTGTTTCCTTCCTGGCTGGAGGTGCTATCCATCCTTTTTCACTTTCCTTCCATAGGTGTGATGACCTTCTCATGGCTGCTGTTCTGTCTGCCCTGAGCTTTGTCACCTTAAGTCTCCTCCTCTGGAGATGTTTCAAACCCGCTTGGACATATTCCTGTGTGACTGGATCTAGGGGATCCTGCTGTGGCAGGGGGGTTGGACTGGATGATCTTTGGTGGTCCCTTCCAATCCCTGATGACTGGATCTAGGGGATCCTGCTGTGGCAGGAGGATTGGACTGGATGATCTTTTGAAGTTCCTTCCAATCCTTGATGTTCTGTGACTCTGTGATTCCAAAATTTTCCCAAATTTTACCCTAGTTTGCTGTTGCTGAGGTGGATGGTACCTGTTGCCCTACACAGCTGGGGAAGGGAATCAGGAGTGATGTTCTTAGACATCAAAAGAAGGGAATTCCCCTGTTTGAGGTGCTCAGTGTTTCTCCAAGTTCCTTGGAATGTTCAAATCTCAAGTGCTTGGCCCCTCTTGATGTGCCAGTCGGTGACTGAGTTGTTCTCTGATTGCAGCATGCGGCAGACTTGGAGAAGAAACAGAACGAAACGGAGAACAGGAAGCTGCTGGGCACCGTTATCCAGTACGGCAACGTTATCCAGGTAGGCTCTGAGTGCCCTTACAAGCTGCACAGGGTTTTACTCCAACTCCCCTGCTTGGGGTGGCTTCATGTACCTGTAACTCACAGACAAGAGTCTGTAGCTTTTCCGGATGTGACAGTGTCATGAACTCTGAGATCCTGTGAAGCAGAACTGGCTGTGTGGTTACGATGGAATCACTTTTTTGTTGTGGGTTATCTGTGGGGAGTTTTTGAGGCATGTTTGAGTCCATCAGAAATCTCTCTTAGGGCCTTCTCTGCAGCTGGCCACTTGGAAGATGGCACATGGGCTCTGTATAATGCTGAATGTGGTCTCACAACCAGGTGTTGATGTGTTCATTAGTGAACTGACACAGAGAAGGAGAATCAAGCTATAGAGGTCATCTCAGGCCATTGAGGCTAAGGATTTATTACAGGAAGGCTGAGAATGCATGCTTGAGGTAGAAGAATTGACTTACAATGATGGGAAAAATATATTCCTTCTTAATTTGATTCCAAACATCAGGACTATTAAGAGCAGAGATGAGTTAACCCATAATTTCCCATAGACCCCATATGTTCTGTGGTAGTCAAGAGGCATCAAGAAGTCAGGAAGTGAAATTGTGTCTGAATTCACCGGAGTTTTGATGTAACTGAAGTTCTTGGTTGCTGTGTAACACTGTGGTTGTCTTGTGCTCTCTCACTGTGTATTGAGGGGAGGAGACATGAGCATTCTTAGAACTGAACTCTAATTCTTATTCTAGCTGCTTCACTTAAAAAGTAACAAATACTTAACAGTAAATAAGAGGCTTCCAGCCCTGCTGGAGAAGAATGCAATGAGGGTCACCTTGGATGAAGCTGGAAACGAAGGCTCCTGGTTCTACATCCAGCCCTTCTACAAGCTGCGTTCCATTGGAGACAGTGTAAGTGCTGAGAGGAGCGGAGCATCTCCCCCCCTGCTTTGTGCACAGCTTGGCCAGAGCTCCTCTAGGGGGGCCTGGCTGGCAGTGAGTGAAATGCTGTGGACCTGTCAGTGCAGGAGCAAACCTTTTCTCCCTGTGCTGTCATGAGAGGGAGGAAAATTGCTATGGAAACTCGTATGTTGGAGTGAGTTGGAGGGAATATAAGGGACCTAATTATGATGGCCTTCCACAGTTCCTGGCTGATCCAAAATGGTAGGAAATGGGGAGTTTCCTCAGGGGATGTGGAACAAGTCACTGGCATCTCTGTTTGCGGTGGTGTCGGCTTGGGATCAAAGCTCATCATTTTGTTTGTGAGGAATGGGGTCATAATGGGGTGAACAGGTCATGTTTAGGGATAATATGGAAAATGACTGATTGGGGATTCAAACATCATTTTATTACCTTAATCCCTTCTTTACTAAGTGATTCTGGATTAAATATATCACTTCTTGAATACCTTAATCCCTTTTTTACGGAATCTGAGTCACCTGGCTATTCTGTCTGCCTGAAAGCAGGAGGTAATAAGCTTTAGTGTGCTGTGTGTGCCAGAGTGTGTTTGGATAAAGTTCACCCAAACAACAGTGGCCTTTACCAAGTAGGAATAATTTATCCTGTATGTTTTAATGTGATTCTTCCTTTCCTAGAGACACTCAGTAAAGCCAAAGTACAGAGTAGCAGTGTCTTAGTGGCCACTAAGTGTTTTTGTGTTGTGCCTATTCTCAGACCCTCTATCCCTAGAATAGAGCTTTTCAGTGCAGAAGAGGCTCATTGGCTTTTAGTTTGATTTCTCCCTAAAAGGAGGGAAGAAGAGGACCCTCACTGTCCATTGTAAAGTGCTTTTGTCTGGGGCAAGAATCAGATTCCATGAATGACAGTGCATCTTGGAGGAGGAGAGGGGTTTTGACTGACTTTTTGCTGTAGGAAAACAACTTGATGGGAAGCAGCAGAGAGGTTATTTACCAGATTAGCAGTCTGTGAAGTATCAGAGTCCTGTACTATAGGGGTTTTTCCTGCCTGAATGGCTATGTACAGTGGGCTGGATTCAGAACCAGAGTCCTGCTTTTCATACTCAGACTGACATCTCCCCAAACCTGTAAGACGGTGATTTCCTCCCATCACTCCCAGTTCTAAAACCCACAGCTTTCTCGGAGTGCAAATGTGTCTGATGCTGCACTTACTCACAGGTCGTTATTGGAGACAAAGTAGTCCTGAATCCTGTCAACGCGGGGCAGCCTCTCCACGCCAGCAGCCATCAGCTTGTTGATAATCCCGGATGCAACGAGGTAAGGTCTTGCAGACAGGGCTAGAGCTGCTGTAGAAACCCTTCTCTGTTTCAGCTGAGCTGCTGGGACTGTTCCAAATCAGTAAGTGGCTGGTGCCTTGTGCAAGTTACCTTATTAATCAGTAGTTACACAGAGCTGGCAGACTGTTCTCTTATCTCTTGGGCACTGACCAGCAGTTTGACTTTCATCTCTTTTGCTTGAGGGGCTAAAAATGTTTTCCTGCAAAATCAGGAGTGGTGGCATGTAGGGAGTGACTTCCTAGTACATCTGCTCTGTAGTTTCTTGGAGTAAGTGCTGAAAGGACTTGATTTCTCTAAAGTAATGCAACAGGGACTGTTCCCTTACTGCAGCATCCCGCTAAATGGGCTACAAGGCATGGAAGGACCTTGTGCTGGCAGAGGACAGCGGGACTAATGGTTTTAATTCTTTTAGGTCAACTCTGTGAATTGCAATACAAGCTGGAAAATAGTCCTCTTCATGAAATGGAGCGACAACAAAGATGATATTCTCAAAGGGGTGAGGCTCAAACCACTGCTTGCTTGTTCTCTGGTCATGGATGGGTCCCATCTGTGTTGATCGTGCTGTCTGGGCTTTGACAGGGTGACGTGGTGAGGCTGTTCCATGCAGAGCAGGAGAAGTTTCTGACGTGTGATGAGCACAGGAAGAAGCAGCATGTTTTCCTGAGAACAACAGGCAGGCAGTCAGCAACGTCTGCAACCAGTTCAAAGGCCCTGTGGGAAGTTGAGGTAAGAGTTATATGGGGATGGATTTATAGGAACAGTTAATGATTAAAACCAGTGTGCTGGATTTCTTCCCCTTTTAAACTAAAAGTCTTCCTATTGTTACAAGTTTAGTCTTAAAATTCCTTTTCTGTCTGTGCAAAATCAAAGAAGAGTTCTGATCTCAGATGGGGCAGCAGGTAGCTTGCAAATTCAGGGTCCTGATGGTTCAGAAGAAAGAGACAGAGCAGCATCTAGAAAAGCATTTTCCTACTAATCACTCCAGTTTAACACCAGCTAATAATTCCACTTGTCCTGCTGAGTGTACCAAATGCTCTATTTTTGGCGTGGAGGGATGTGAGTATGCATATCCTCATTTGATAAGAGTTTGCAACCCTTGGCTACTCTCTGCAGTGCTTGTCTGCGCTGTTTTTCCTTTACTTGGCTGTTAAGCAGTGTGGCTGACAGCTTGGCCATCACCAGCTCCTCAGAATGTCTGGAATCTATGGCTATTAGTGTTGGTTTATGATTTTAAACGTTTGCCATGCGATCTGCATGTGAGAATGATAACAGAATCATAACAATGATTGAGGCACGAAGAGCCCTCTGAGCTCAGCCAGTCCAGTCCAGCAACTAACGTCACCCCGTCAGCCACACCAGGGCACTAAAGGCCACAGCCAGGCTGGCCTTCAACACCTCCAGAGATGGAGACTGCACTGCTGCCCTGGGTAGTCCAGTCCAGGCTCTGAGCACCCTTTCCCTGAGGAAGGGCTTCCTGTCATCCAACCTAACCCTCCCCTGGCAGCTTTAGGCCCTCTCCACTCATCCTGGTGCTGGTTGCCTGGGAGAAGAGCCTGACCCCCACCTGACTACAACCTCCCTTCAGGGAGTTGGAGAGAGGGAGAAGGTCCCCCCGAATCAACACCCCCAGCTCCCTCAGCCTCTCCTCATCAGCCTTTCCCTCCAGTCCCTTCCCCAGCCTCATTGCTCCTCTGGTTCTGCTCCAGCCTCTCAATCTCTTTCTTGCAATGAGGGGCCCATCACTGCCCCCAGTCCTTGAGAGGAGGCCTCCCCAGTGCCTAGTGCAGGGTGAGAATGATGTCCCTAGTATGATAATGGTGGATCCACTGTGATAACAGTGGATGGTTTTCTTACTCTCTTCCCAGAAGGATGTGCTTTGATAGATAGCTTCTCCCATATCTGAATTGAAAACCTGCTCATGATTCATGTGGCTGAGATGCTGTGCACATCAGTAGGGTCTGGGCAATAGTCCATCTCTATGCAGTTACTACTGGTGGGGTAAATGTGAGGCGTAGGTGGGACGGTCCTTCCCTGAAGGGTACAGCTCAGCTGAGTTTTCCCAAAGGTGCTGGGTGCAGCCACAGAGAACATAATGTGGAGCAACAGCTCCTCTGATGTTGGAGGCCTTGCTTGCTGCAGGAGAAGTTAGAGAGTAAATAGAACGGTCTTCAGATGCTTTTGTACCACACCATTGCTTTTGAAATGCTTCCTGGTGTCTTCCTTCACCCACAGTCAAAAGGTGAAAAGTGAATTCTATCAAACACGTGTAAAGGACTTGTGCTTCTTCTACATACAGTCTTAGAATGGCTGGGGTTGGACAAGACCTTAAAGATCATCTAGTTCCAACCCCCCTGCACAGGCAGGGACACCTTCACTAGAGCAGGTTACTCAGTGCCCCAGCCAACCTGCCCTTCAACACTGCCAGGGATGGGGCAGGAGGATGGAGCCAGGCTCTGCTCAGGGGCACCCAATGATAGGACAAGGAGCACCAGGTATGAACAAGAACATAGGAGGTTCCACATCAATATGGGAAGGACTTTCTTCCCAGTGAGGGTGCCTTCTCTGGAGACATTTCAAACCCACCTGGACATGCTCCTGTGCGAGTGGATCTAGGGGATCCTGCTGTGGCAGGGGATTGGACTGGATGATCTTTCGAGGTCCCTTCCAGTCCTTAACATTGTGTGAGTCACTGTGTGCTGTGAATATGGGAAGTGCTGTCAGACTAAGTGTGGTTCCCCTTCTCTTGCAGGTGGTGCAGCACGATCCCTGTCGTGGTGGGGCTGGCTACTGGAACAGCCTTTTCAGGTTCAAACACCTGGCTACTGGACACTACCTGGCAGCAGAGGTAGGTGTAGGGGCTGGAGTATGAAACTCAGCCTTTTCCTCCTGCAGTATTTTCTTCCTTTTACATCTTCTGCAAATCTCTCATTTCCTGCTCTAAAAATAGACATAGGGAGGGCAGGAGAGTGCTGTTTGGGTCCTGAGGAGTAGAGTAAAAGTAGGTGGTGCAACAGAAAGCAAGGTGAAAGTGATGTGAAAGGATACCATGGTGCTGGAGGGGGGAATCTTGTATGAATTCCAGAGGCAATAACTCTTCCTCTGCAGAGAACAGACACTAAATAGTATCCTGTCATGTGGGCAACAGAAACAACATGGATTTGTTAACAGTTGAATAAGTTGTAAAAGGCTGCAAGCCTTGGGGGGAAACTAATTCAGCTGTTGTTAGTTTCTCTTGAGTCGCCGATTCCTGAGCAGAATTTGTACAACTGTAAAATGAAAATGTCAACTGAAAATGAAAAGACTTGAGAGCAGTCTTGTGAGAACCACAGGTAATGATCAGCTCTCCAAGCACTGAATAAATGAGTCCATCTCTCTCCAGAATGGACATCTTTCCCCTACTGAAACAAGATCTCGAGAGACTTCTAAAAAAAGTTGCTTCAAAAGGAAGGTTAGGGTTGTGATTTCGTGAGTGTTGCTGCTTAACACTTTGTAAATGTTCGTTAAAACCACCTCTTTTTACTTGAAAGCATAAAAATATCAACACGCCTTTTGTGAGTAAAAGCTGCCCTGAGTGTGAGAGCCCGTAGACAGGGGCAGAAGGGCTCTCTCAGCTCGTATTACTGACCTGAGAGCTTCACTGGGGAAAAGTCCAGATGAAATATCCCCTGTTATATTCTGCTACTAAGCAGATTGGCAAAGCAGCAGCAGTTTGTCACATGCCCGCTCGCAAATCCCTTTCAGGAGCGATCCAGCATAGAGCTTTTCCCGTAAATCTTGGGTTTGATAATCAGCCAAAACAGAGCTGTGCTCTTACATCATGCAGAAATACACCGAGGTGGCTGCTCACCTGATCCACGGCTAGAGCAGTGTTTGTTCTCAAGGATTTCTGCCAAGCCAGTCGCTTTGAGCTGGTAATTCCACTTGGGATATTATTTGTAGAGAAAACAAGCCTGAAACTTGGGAGCTCTCTGCCCCTTCTGCTCCTTCAGTGACTGTCCTGGAGCAGCTAGATCTCTGTGTGTTTGCAGGCAACCTAACAGCCGCACCCAGGGACGGATGCCCCGTTAGGAAGGGGCTGGTTTGCACAGCTGTTTCTGCATGCCCGCCAGCGCTGTCGCACTAGAGTACCAACTTTTTTTATAGATTAAGCTAGACCGCGCTGGGGTTGTTTCCCACTTGCAGCTCTGTCAGAGTTTTGATGTGCCTGTGATTCTGTTCCATCAGGTAAACCCTGACTATGAGGAAGATGACCTGGAGTGTCAATCCTCAGTAAGTATAGGCAAGAGTACCATCTTGCCCCTAAGTGAGGAGGGCTTGACACAGGCCCAGGAGTTAGAATCATAGAATTATCCAGGTTGGAAAAGACCCCTGGGATAATTGAGTCCAAATACCAGTCCTACTCCACAAGATCACATCTAAACCAGATCCCCCAACAACAGTTCACCTGGCCAGTGCCTAGATGGTCCAGGCTTTGCTGCTAGCGAAGAACCTAAAAAAGCCCCAAGAATGATCTGGCCCTTCTTTTCAAGGCTCGTCCAGAGGGCTTTGCAAAACTGCATTAGACTTTAGCAAAGAGCAGTGCCCTGAGAACTGAACTGATTACCTGGACCCCCTCACCTCCTTGCTGCATGGCATCTCTTTTCCTGCCTTCCTGTTTCTTAAACCTTCGCTTGCTCGAAACACTGTCCTGAGCAGGTCTGAAAAGCAGGTGGCTCAAGGTGACCCCACCTGGCAGGTGTGTGCCAGCCAGTCACCATGAGCACTTCATTTCAGAAATGAATTCCCTCTCTGTTTCCACTTGTCACTGGAAAGCTGGGATGAAGGGTCTAGAGAGCTGGAGCAGCAGGGGGAGAGTCACTGCGGTGCCCTTCTCTTTGCCTCGGGAAGAGTCTGTGTTGGGTTTGGTCCATGTTGTGGTGTCAAAGACTGAGTGTGCTGATGCTTTGTATGAGCAGAGGCTGCCCTTTGAAGTCAAAGGGAACCAGCATTGCTTCAGCAGTTGGAAACAGATAAAGGGGGAGGCAGTGCTGAGCATCGTGTGTGATGTTTTTGTGGCTGGATTTGATTGTCAGCTTATGCAGCTTTCCTGGTCCTTTACCCTGTGTTCTGGAAGGTTTCCTCCATTTGGAATATGAAAAGGCTACTCCTCTGACTTTGAAGAGATGAGTGATGCGCTGTGATGCATTGAAAATCCTGCAGGCTGGGTATTTTCCTCCTAAAAGGATTTATCATTATCGCCTGGCCGTGAAAAGGCTTCCCCTTGCCCCTGGTTATCGAGCTGTTACCCTGATTAGTTCTTGATCGTATTTGGCAGCAAACACTGATCTCCTGACAGCCTGACTTCAGTAAATGCAGTGACAAATGAACAACAGCCCTAATCCCAGCTATTGTATGGGGGGGGGGGATCCAGGGGAAATCCACTGTTGAACGTTTCCATTGGCTTCAGATTTTGGAAATCAGTGCTGCAGTCTTTCCTGTTGACATCCATCCTACTGGGGATGTGCTTATGTCTCCCCTCAAGAAGGCGGTAACAGACTGGCTTCAGCTGGAGTGACTTTTTTCCCTGCTCTGTACCACTAGGTGGCAAAAACACACCATAAAGAACAGGCTGAGGAACACATAACTCATCTCTGACACCAAATCACTGCAGCGTTTAACGTTGACTAGTGACAGGATGCTCTAGGCTGCTTGATCCAGCTTTAGCCTGACTCCAGCTTGATCCAAATGGGAGCTGGCTGCGAGGCAGCGGGTTTCTTTGCACAGCTCTGGGTTGTTTTGTCCTTAGATTGCCAAGGACGGGGTTTGCATGGGCACAGGGGAGATGCCAGCCAGTGCCTTGCAATGTTACAGGGGACTGCTGTTGTCAGCTTAGGGCAGAAGTTTTAGTTCACCCTGCTTTGCCCCTTGTGCTACTTAATGATGTAAAACTCAGTGTAGCTTTGCCACAGTTTCAGTCACTGACCAGTTGCCTCCTGAAGTGCAAGCAGTGAACGCAGAGCAGCTGCCTTACAGCAGGGAGGAAGGAGACAGCTGAAAGTCAGCAAATTCATTCCAAGTGAGTGAATTTCTCCTGGTGCAAAGCCTCCAGATGGACTCTGCTGAGAGCAGAGCTGCTGCCTCTCCTCGAGGCATGCTCCCAATGTGTATTTCTGTTCCATACAGCTCACTGTCTGCTCCCTTGTGCAAAACCAGACTTGAAATGTCACTGCTTTGCAGCCAAGTTCATTGACTACAAATGTGCTAAGTGCAGACTATCCTGAGGCACAAGCACCACCAGGTACCTTAGCCATCTGCCTGAGCATGGCAGTGCCTTACAGCAGGACTTGGAGAGAAAGGCAGGTACTCGAGCGCTGACTTCTTTGGGTGCCCTGGTCACAGTGAAGCTGAGAAATTGGTTACTTGATCCCTTTGGAAATGATGTCTAGGATGTAGGTGTTTGCATGGGACAGCTGCCTCCTGCGTTGTCAGACAGCAGCTTTTTTATTGAGTAGTGATAACCAGTCATTCCCCAGGGAGGGATTTTTAGGGAATCATTGCTCCTTTTCCTCAGTGAATTGTTTTCCTGTCTGTTTGTCCTTTCGTCTGAAAACCCCGGATCTAATCCAGAGGATGTTGATATCTTTACTTTGCTACAGGAGGCTGGTACTTTGCTAGCACCTTGAAAAATAAAGATACTCGTGATGCTGTGGGCTCTGATGTGCATCGTTGTGTTGGAGTCCATCATTAGGTGTGGGGTGGCCAGCAGGACATCCAGCTTCTTGGTTGGCTCTGTTTCATCTGTCTGTGATCGATAGAGGCTGCAGGTCCCGTTTTTGCTGCTATTTCCCAGTGAGATGTGGTTAGTTTATGTCGTGCTGCTGGGCTTTGTGTGTGCAGCTCACGTCATCGCTTTGAAGAGCTAACAGCAGTATGGTGAATACTGTAGTGTCGGCGTGGGGAGTGTAGCAGGTGTGGGTCATCTGGAATAGTCCCAGTGTGCTGTGGGGAGTGAGTGCCTGTGGGATGTTGAGTCTCTTCTGGTGCTGCCTGCAAGACAGAACCTCTGTGCTTCAGTATTTGTTGTGTGTTTGATCCAGAATGCCTCAGAAGTTACTGACAGCAGGGAAAGTGGAGAAATGGTTGGCAAGAGCTGGTGCTGATCACTTGTGCTGGTGTCCTGAAGCCCAGCTGTCTGAACTGGTGCTTGGAGTGGTTGCTGCATCTGTGAGTGACAGATCACGTCTGTGTGACACTGGGCAGGAGGTTCTGGAGGGCTAGGTCTGACTGGGTGTGCTGACACTTCCTCCACAGCTGGACCCTGAGCAGGATGCCTCCCGAAGAGGCTTGCACAGTGCTCAGGAGAAGATGGCTTACTCGCTGGTGTCCGTGCCTGAAGGCAACGATATCTCCTCCATATTCGAGCTGGACCCTACCACCTTGCGAGGAGGAGACAGCCTCGTCCCCAGGTACAGCTGAGCTTAGAGCTGGCTTGCTGCTTTGAGGGTTGATTTCCTTTAGTTTAAGGTAAAGCTGTTTCCCGCTATTTTGTTTTGCAAAACGGTGTCATTGTCAGAAACAGCTGGGAAAACAATCCCGTAGGGCTTCCAGGATGTTGGGTCTCTTCTGGCGCTGCCTGCAAGACAGAACCTCTGTGCTTTAGGAAAGCTGTGGTGTGCTGGCCTCGTGTTCTGCTATCTTAGTGGAACTTAGATGCTTGTACAACATCAACTAGCTACGCGGAGAGCCTGAAAATCCTCTGTTTAAGAAATAAAAGACACAGGTCAGAGTTATGGGCTGAGAAATAAGGGTAAACTCAGATATGCTGCTGAATCAAGAAATGTGAGAGCTTGAAGAGGTTTGGTTTGTTTCCGTATAGCTGCTAAGTTGCAGCAACAAAATGAAGCTGTAGTTCTGTTAACAGCAGAATCTATTCTGTTTAAGAAGGTTTCCTAAGGTGAATGTATGGAAAAAGGGAAGAGCAGCATTACCCTTGTTGCGGTGTAAAGATCACACTTCTTTTCCCGCTGGCTCCTGCCAAGATCTTGCGATGTGAACAACACGAAGGTTTCCCGTCTGTGGAAGCGACTGATGGCTTGGGGACTTGTGACTCTCTTTCAGGAACTCCTACGTCAGACTCAGACACCTTTGCACTAACACCTGGGTGCACAGTACCAACATCCCTATTGATAAAGAGGAGGAGAAGCCTGTGATGCTCAAAGTGAGTTCTGGTCCTTTGCACAAACACCTCCTGTACTTGACTGTGTCCTTTGCAAGAGTGGTGTTGGCAGGAGAAGTCCCAGCCCCGTGAGGCTGCCGGCTTTCTCAGATAACCACTGTAACCGAGGTGAATGGTGCCAACTCAAAGTACTTGATCTGAAAGACTACATTTTTCCTGATTATTTACCAGTTATGCTGCTCAGTTGCTACTGAAGGGCAGTCATCACAAGGAGGAGTTGTCCCAGCTGTTTACAGCAGCGCTTTGCAGTCTCACCTGATCTTTCTCTGTGTTCAGGAACAGATATCTCTGTGTTCAGGAACAGCTCTGAGCTTGCACTGGGTGCTCCTGGCCCCTGAGTTTGACTTTGAGTGGAGTGTGGCTTCACTGTTTTGTTATTGCTGGGTATGTGAGTGGCTCATTTGTTCGCTGCCTTTTTGGCTTGATGATAACTTGTCTGGGTTTCAGATTGGCACCTCTCCAGTGAAGGAGGACAAAGAAGCTTTTGCTATAGTACCCGTGTCCCCGGCAGAGGTTCGCGACTTGGATTTTGCAAACGATGCAAGTAAGGTTTTAGGTTCCATTGCTGGCAAGTTGGAGAAGGGAACCATAACCCAGAATGAAAGGAGGTAAGGAAGCAGGGATTGGGTTCAGATAACGTTGTTCCCTTTATTCAGTAACTGTTGCTTTGAACATTTTAATTGGCTCCACTATCTTCAGAAGAGGGATTTGGTTTCCTCCTTGATCAGACTGAAAAAAACCCTCAGCTGATGACTTGGCTGTTGACGTGTCCTAGTGGAGGTTCTCAAGCCTCTTCTGTCAAGCCCTCCCCGTTGCTCTGTGAAACGAGAGCTGCTGTTAGAGCTCGGGGGAATAATCCACACAGCCCCTTCTTGATGGGCTTTGCAAGTTGAGTGTGGGAATTCATAATCCATCCTGTGAAGGCTGAACATATGACTGGCTGCAAATCCTCCAACAGCGTCTGTGAAAAGTACACAGCCCCACAAAAAGAGCCCAGACCCGGCTGTGGAAAACCAGGGTCTGTGTGTGTCCACAGCCAGCGTCTTGTGTTTGTCCCTGGGAGAGATTTTCACCTGATGATTCTCGTGAAGTTAGTGTTTTCTGGCAATTTAGAGAGCTGTCAAATAGAACTTAGTGCGTGTTAAGTCGCCCTAAAGTGATCTCGTTGCCTTACTGCTGTGGGTTAGCAATTAGACAGTTGGGCTACAGCAGCAGGGGGTATTAGTTCCTCACTTCAAGTTGTGTACAGACCGATGGGCTTTATCCCTCATCTGAGCTGGTTCTCTAGTTCACAGAATCATTCAGGTTGGAAAAGACACTTGGGATGATCCAGTCCAATGATCAACCCTGCTCTACAAGTTCACCCCTAAACCAGATCCCCCCAACACTACATCTAAGCGACTTTTAAACTCTCATCCAGGGATGGTGACTCAATCCCCACAGCCTATTCCAGTGCCTGACAGCTCTCTCTGGGAAGAACTTCGTGGTGTCCAACCTAAACCCTACCCAGTTGAAGCTAGTTGATGCTGTTTCCTCACAGCGTGTTGAAATCCCTGTGACCTCACACCCTGGCTGTGTTCCTCTGTCAGACAGAGTTGGTAGCCTTTGTTAACAGCTGCTGGTTTTTCTCTAGGTCGGTTACCAAACTGCTGGAGGATTTGGTCTACTTTGTTACTGGTGGGACTAACTCTGGTCAGGACGTCCTCGAGGTGGTGTTTTCTAAACCGAACAGAGAGCGGCAAAAGCTGATGAGAGAACAGAATATTCTAAAGCAGGTAGGCTGTGTTTTCCCTCTGAGCTCTGCCTGTTGAGGGAGGGCTTGTCTCTCTCCTGTCCCTCTGCCTTGTTGAGGGAGGGAGAGAAGACAAACTAATAGAACCTGGCCAAGTTACTTGGATCAGTAGCTCCTTTGAGTTCAGAGTCTGTCAGACACTGCCACCATGCTTTTCCACAACTTGAATCAGGCAGTGACTCATGGGGTTTTTATCTTGTTTCTAAAACCTACATCTACAGATCTTCAAGCTGTTGCAAGCACCGTTTACGGACAGCGGCGATGGCCCGATGTTGCGGTTGGAAGAGCTTGGAGACCAGCGTCACGCTCCCTTCAGACACATATGCCGGCTCTGCTACAGAGTGCTGAGACACTCTCAGCAGGACTACAGAAAGAATCAGGTTTGAAATACGTCTGTAGCTTTCAGAGGCGCTAACGTTGCTCCTGTACTCCAAAAAGCTGCATCCCATTAATCAAAGGCTGCTGCGTTGTGGCTGTACAGTCAGTAAGAAGGATTTAGATCAGTCATTTTTACACTCTCTGGCATTTTTCATCTCTGTTGGAGGCCATACCCATGTAATTAGTACCAGTTTAAGAAAACAAAGGCCTTGCTAACCCGGATCCAGGTGAATTGTGGCTCAGTTTGCCCTGGTCTACCTCGGGCTTCATTGAAAGGTAACCTGTCAGTTAAGGCTGTTCATTATTGGTTGCTGTTTATGAAAACCAAAGTCTCTCAGTGTCACAACAGACCAGAAAGGGACCCCAAGGATCATCCTATTGTATAAGGATCTTCACTCCGCTCAGATAAGGATAAATGCCCTGGGTGGTGTCTAGTCCAGGAGGGAGGGAGGGCTTAAGGTTATCTGTCATCACTCAATTGCTCTCAGCAGTCTCAGTCTAATCAGTTCTCTGGGGATGTCAAGATTCACAAACCCCTTGTTTTATTGAGTGTTTCCTTAAATTCAGCGAATAACTGACACCACCTTCCCTCTGTTTTGAAGGAATACATTGCGAAGCAGTTTGGCTTCATGCAGAAGCAAATTGGCTACGACGTGTTGGCCGAGGACACGATCACGGCGCTGCTTCACAACAATCGCAAGCTCTTGGAGAAGCACATCACAGCTGCCGAGATCGACACTTTTGTTAGTCTTGTGAGGAAAAACAGGGAGCCCAGGTGAGATCAACGTGTTTGAGTCTGTGATCACCCCTTCCCTCTTGAGCTTGTACCTGCCAGCTCGCTGGGACTGGAGCTCAGCTAGTTCAGTTCTCCTTGGCACTCACCATACCTTCCCCCTCAGGCAGCAGTCTCGCTCTGCCATGTTCAAGTGGAGTTTGGAATGTTTTCCTCCCGAAATGTAGATAGCTTCAGTCTAGCTCTCAACAAGGATTGATACCCTCTTGGCTCGTGTTTCCCGCCAGGTTTTTGGATTACCTCTCGGATCTGTGCGTTTCCATGAACAAGTCTATTCCAGTGACACAGGAGCTGATTTGCAAAGCCGTGCTGAATCCAGCCAATGCAGATATCCTCATCGAAACTAAGTAAGTTAGAGCCTTTGAGGATGCTTTTCCTAGCATGAAACACTTAAAGTGATTCCAAGCTGAGAGCACTGCTGGCACCTCTTGAGAAAGCAGGAAGTAAACGCGTATCGATGACAGCAGACGTCTGCCATGTGTGTTCGCAGTCCTGCACTCAGAAATCTTTCAGATGCCTCACGTTTGGTCAAAGCAGACAGACTTCACAGGAATCTGTGCAGGGACCAGTGAGCCTGATCCTCCTCTGGGCTTCCCTCCATCAGCTATCTGAAGCAAGCAAGAGCTTCTTGGCTGTGTGCCCGCTGAGCTCAGCCTGCAGCATCTCTGCTCACCCAGTTCTCCCTCTGCGGTAGGATTGTGGTCTCCAGCTCTCACCACGGCCCTGTCATTGCTGAAGCATCACAGTGGGCACCAAATCCCAGCTGTCCTTTCTGAAGATGGGTTTATTCCAGGTGTGGAATTTAGGGGTGGATAGTCATTACCAAGATACTGCAAAAGGGAAGCGAGTCTTTGCTGGGTATTAAAAACACGGATGGGTGAGAGTCTTACTGTACATTTAACTCTCTCCGTGCAATCAGAAAGACATTTTCCACCGGCACTTGAGGTTGCTGCATCACTTAGTTGTTATTAGCTTTGTGGATGTAATTTGTCTCTTTATTGCAGGTTTGATCCTTTCTCTGAGGTAAAAGCTAAAAGGCCCCTGTGGCCTTTCACTGGCTGCCTTGTTTCTGGCTGTTTTGCCACGTGAGCAGAAAGAATTGGCACAAATGTGATAGATTTTTAGGTGTTGTGCTTACCAAACCCTTTCCTAGTCACTTGATTCATCTTTGAGCCAGTTCTCCTGTCAAGGAGTTTTAGCAAGTCAGATGTGTCTTTCACTTCCCTGCTTCTTCCTTGATGAATGGAGCTGAAATGGTGGTCTTTAGATTTGAGCTGTGTGTTCAGTCCTACAAAGTGATTGTAACCTAATGCTTGGAAGAATAAACCGCAAAGATCTAGTGTCCTAAACTGCTACTGGTGAAGATCCT
This sequence comes from Phoeniculus purpureus, assembly GCA_028565055.1. Taxonomy (NCBI): domain Eukaryota; kingdom Metazoa; phylum Chordata; class Aves; order Bucerotiformes; family Phoeniculidae; genus Phoeniculus; species Phoeniculus purpureus. Next base: position 17,945,376 of record JAOXOE010000745.1, read on the forward strand.
CTGCTTTTACTGTGCAGGGTTGGGGACTAAAATGTTTTCTGAGTGCAGGTGAGATGATGAAATGAGCTGCTTCTGTGTCACCAGCACATTTGAACAAGAGTCTTCGTATGCTGAAAGATCCACGTGGTCCTGGCAGTATGATCTAACCTACCTTCCCTCTGCAGGCTGGTCCTCTCTCGGTTTGAGTTTGAAGAAGTGTCAAGTGGAGAAAACGCCTTGGAAGTGGGAGAAGATGAGGAAGAAGTGTGGCTGTTCTGGAGAGACAGTAACAAGGAGATCCGGAGTAAGAGTATCAGGGAGTTGGCTCAGGATGCGAAGGAAGGGCAGAAGGAAGATCGGGATGTCCTCAGTTACTACAGGTCAACAGCTCACACACTTGTTGACTGGCAGAGCTCATCTAGGCTGTCGGGGGACCCTTTGGTATAGAGGCTTGTTGAGTTGGGAGAGAACCTACTGGCTTCATAGGTAAAGAAGGCATCATTGGGTGAGGATGAGGTCTCTTGAAGTGAGAGCTAAAAGCACAAAGTCATTAATGGTGAGAAGACCAATTGTCAGCACAAGCAATTTCAATCTGATTGAAAAAGAGAGTAACTGAGGCTTAGAATGCCCTGAATCTACAAAGCAGTCAGTGCCTGGAGTCCTGCTTGGTGTTCTGTTAGAAGACAGCCCATGTGTGACAGCTTACCTGTGTTGAGATGGTAGTTGGATGCAGGAAGAAGAGGGTTTCAGTGTGCTTTATATTTTAAAGTTAAAGAAGCCCTTGTTCTCCCTGTCCTCTACATTTCTCTCTCAGCTCACAGCCTGTAGCTCTCAGCAGGACAGTATGTGAAGTTAGGAAAGTGCCCCGAGTTGGGTTTGATTAACGAGCAGAGCCCTTTTGTAGGGCCAAAGCCGTGCTTTTAGCAGCTCCTGACATGAAGAGATGTTGTTTCCAGATGACTTGACAAGACACCAAGTTCTTGGCATAGTGGAATATCAGGTTTCAACCCAGACTAAATTCCTGTGTCTGGGTTATGAACTTCTGAAGCAGTTTGATGGGCTCAATTGTGGTGCTGGAGAAAGTACAAGCAGATTGCACTCAGCTTTATTAACCATCCCCTTTTGCAGCTTCTCTTCATTGGAGGAGCTCTTGCAGCAGACCTAATACGTGTTTGTATGTGAGCCTTTCAAGGGCTGAGCTCCAAAGGATATCCAAATGATATCTGCCTTCAAAATAGATCTGCTAGCACTTGTTCTTAACTGATAATGTTAATTATTTTTGGTCTACTTTGCAGACTTGAGAACAAGCCTAAGACGGGGGTTTAGGATGTCAAGCTGTTTAGTTGTTTGAGCAGGAATTGTCTTTAATGATTCCATGGTTCATCTACGCTGTGGCTTCAGCATCAGTAAGAGGTGCTTGATCTTTAGGCTGAGCTGCCTCAAGAGTTCTTTGGATTCTGCTGCAGCTTTCATAAATAGGATTTAATTCATTCTTAATTCATCACTTAATTCTGTGCAGCTCTCAACAAAGTGACTCCTTTTATTCTAGTTTTCCACTGTGTTACTTTGTACTGGTGCTTGATAAATCTTCTTCCCACACTCAGTGTAGCTACACAGTTGAAAGCACAAGACTTATCGTATTAATACATTTAAGACCACATCAGTGCGGTACTTGGGGGATGCTTCTGGAAACTCAAGCTGAAACTGTTTGTTTATGTTGGGTGTTTTTCCCCTCTGAAGGTACCAGCTCAATCTCTTTGCTAGAATGTGCCTTGATCGACAGTACTTAGCCATCAATGAAATTTCTGGCCAGCTGGACGTGGACCTCATTCTCCGTTGCATGTCTGATGAGAACCTGCCCTATGACCTGCGAGCGTCTTTCTGCCGCCTGATGCTTCACATGCACGTTGACCGGGACCCCCAGGAACAAGTAACCCCTGTGAAATATGCTCGTCTGTGGTCTGAAATCCCTTCTGAGATTGCTATTGATGAGTAAGTACCTGCTGCAATGGTGTGGGGAAGGAAATCCCACCAATCCTGAGCTCCTACATCACACTTAATATTTCTGTTTGAAAGTAAGAATTACAAAAATCCATCATGTATTCACAGAATCGTGCAAGGGACCTCAAAGATCATCCAGTCGCAACCCCCCTGCACAGGCAGGGACACCTTCACTAGAGCAGGTTACTGAGGGCCCCAGACAACCTGCCCTTCAACACTGCCAGGGATGGGGCAGCCACAACTGCCTTGGGCAACCTGTTCCAGCA
>JAOXOE010000745.1:17947721-17970139 GCA_028565055.1 Phoeniculus purpureus
TCTAGGGGATCCTGCTGTGGCAGGGGGATGGGACTGGATGATCTTTGGAGGTCCCTTCCAATCCCTAATGTTCTGTGGCTCTGTGCTCTCACAAGCAGCCCGTGGGTAGGACTTAACTGGTTCCAAGGCTGTAAAGTAGGACCAAAGCACAAGCACACTCTTGAGCACTGTCCTGTTCAGGGATGTTTACTTCAGCTTGACCAGTGGTGATCATGAAGAAAGCGGTACCAGTACCTTCCATCAGGAAACACCCTTATTGGGAGCATCATCAGCCTATTCCTTTGACTACCGTGGTTGGGACTGGAGCCCTTTGATGGTGTTTGTTGCAACACAGAAGGTGCCTCTGCACACGACACCGGATATTGCAGGGCTGTTTGCTGTGGCTGAGGGCTTAAGGCACTTGATAATGAAAGAGTTATGGCTTCAGAAATCCCCCCAATTATAACCAGAGTATCCTGGCTCCTGTTTTGCCTTTGAAGAGGGTAGAATCGTGATAGACTTGTTCTGCTTGCAGAAGCCACTGCGAGTAGGTCCCTGGCAGATGTAGTCTGTGCTTGGACTCACCTGTGTCTGCATGTCAACCCGTGTTTGTGAGGTCTCCCTGTGCACTGTGCTCTCGCTTTGTCCAGGCGCTGGACTGGGCTGCCCGGGCTGGTGACTGAGTCCCCATCCCTGGATGTGTTTAAAAGTCGCTTGGATGTAGTGTTGGGGGATGTGGGTTACGGGTGAACATGTAGAGCGGGGTTGCTGGATGGACTGGATGATCCCAGGGGTCCTTTCCAAAATGAATGATTCTATAGCATTGGGGGATCTGGTTTAGGGGTGACCTTGTAGCGTGGGATTGATGATTGGACTGGCTGATCCCGGGGGTCTTTTCCAACCTGAGTGATTCCCTGATGGTCCTACGATGATCCGTCTCTGTAGAGAAATGACGTCAGAGGAACCAGCTGATTGGCAGCTGCCAGAGAGCGATGATGCACCAGCCAAGACACGTTCTGGTTTGACTTCTGACGAGGCTAGCTGACTCCTCTGTGTGTGATCACGACTGCCTTGCGTTGGCTGGCTCTGTTACCGCGCTGTCAGACGAGTGAGCTCAGTTCTGGGCACACAGCGCTAGCAGGAGGGAGAGAGGAGCAGGAGAGCGTCTCGGGTGAAAGAACAGACATGATTAAACACCAGAGTGATTGATTTATGATGAAAGATTAAAAACTGAGTGTGTATCGCTGAAGGGAGACACGCTGAGTGCCTATGGGTGAGCGGAGGATGCGAGCACCAGGGAAGAGAGGAGGTGGTTGCAGAGGCCTGTGAAGGAACAGGATGGAATATCTGGAGCAAAGGGTACACTGGGACTTCTCAGGACATCTTCAAGAGGGAAACTCTGAGGGATTGACCTCCAGGTGAGCCTGCAAAAGCATTGTGGCTGTAGGCTTTGGGACAGTGAGGCTCTGGGAAGATCTATAATCCTTAGTGGGGACTGGTGTGAAAGCTTCACCTAAGGGCTTCCCAGCTGTGACGACAGAAGAAAGAAAACATTCTTTAACCTATGAGCCAAGAGGAACTGCAGCTTTTGCTGTTAACATCAAGAAAATGTGGTTGAAAGGGGGCACCAGCTGATCACGTCCCCACTGCTCTTACAGCATCAGAGAATGATAGGCCAGGGGTGGAAGGGACCTCACAGATCACCCAGTGCCAGCCCCCCTGCACAGGCAGGGACACCTTTGCTAGAGCAGGTCACTCAGGGCCCCAGACAACCTGCCCTTCAACACTGACAGGGGTCATGGGGCAGCCCCAGCTGCCTGGGGCAACCTGTTCCAGCATCTCAACACCCTCACAGCAAAGAATCGGTTCCTCATGGCCAACCTCAATCTCCCCTCTTCAAATCTGCAACCCTTTCCCCTTGTCCTCTCACTACCACCCCTGTCAAAAGCCCTCCCCCAGCTCTCTTGTAGCCCCCTTCCTTCAGAGACTGGGAAGCTGCTGGAAGGTCACCTGGGAGCCTCGTGTTCTCCAGGCTGAACAAGCCCACCTTGCTCAGCCTGTCCTCGTAGGGGAGGTGCTCCAGCCCTCTGAGCACTGGAGTTGCTCTCCTCTGAACCTGTTCCAGGCATTCTGTTGTGTCCCCGTTATGTACCCTGTAGTTGCACTTGCCTGATACTGTTTGCTGCAGGGAACCTTTCAGAGCATGAAATCACTGTCCTGTGTGTGCTGGGCTGAGCTGTGAGGGGTGGTTTGTCTCCAAAGCATTTAGCGATGATCTCTCATTTGGGTGATGTGATGAGTGACCCAGACCTGGGGAGGGACAGCAGCAGGGGATGATTGCCTTTTTCCTCCTGCCCTATTTGATTAGAGCACAGACCCTGCAGGGCAGACTGGCCATGCGGTACCTTGCACAGTCAGAGGCAAAAACCAAGGAGGGAGGGAGATGCTGAAGGGAATAACATGCTGGAGGCAGTCACGTTCCTTCAGCCAGTGGAAAATAGTCTGATACAGTAGATTAAAAACAAAACAAAGCCACAGCAAGGCTGGCGATGTGAATTCTTTGAATCATAGACTGATTTCAATTTGAAAAGACCTTTAGGTCATCAGGTCTGCCACAGACTTCCATTAACTCTTTGTAGTGCAAATAATTTAGCATTTCTAGTACTTCCACTGTCCAGAATTCGCTCAGTTGGAGAAAATGGGGCACTGGGTCTGAGCTGGAACATGGGAGGTTCCACATCAATGTGACAAGGACCTTCTTCCTGATGAGGGTGACGGAAGCTGGAACAGAGGAGGTTCCACATCAATCTGAGAAGGAACTTCTTCCCAGTGAGGGTGTCAGAAGCCCTGGCAGGGGCTGCCCAGGGGGGTTGTGGAGTCTCCTTCTCTGGAGATGTTTCAAACCTGCCTGGCCATGTTCCTGTGCGATTGTATCTAGGGGATCATGCTATGACTAGATGATCTTTTGAGGTCCCAGCCAATCCCTAATGTTCTGTGAATCTGTGTAAATGAACTCTTGAAATTAATACGAAGTGTTTGGGTCCTGTTAGTGTTAGCACAAGTGCTCAGTGGTGTCTGGGGTTTCACTCCCCTCCAACCAGCTCTCTTTTACTGAGGGGTGCACTGTGTCATTCAACTCAAACCCGTCAGCTAATGGGCTTCAGCTCTGGCAGAGGCTAAACAGTGAGAGGTGAGCGAAGAGGAAGAGCTGAGCAGTTGGGAGGTGGTGAGGGCTGTCTCGTCGAAGCCCTCTGTGCACCTGCTGAGAAACAATTTGTATTAAGAAAACCTCCCCTCTGTTTTGCATATAGATTGTTTTCATTAAGAGGAGAAACAGCATCCGCAGGCAGCTTGAGTCCACATCCTTTCTCCTTAATGCTGTGCAGAGCTTGTAATTGTTTCCATTACAATCTCGAGGGTTTCTTGTTCTATTTATTGGGGCCAAAACCTTCTTTTTGTTGTTTTTCCTCAGATGTTTTTAAACAGAGCAAAGCGAGTGATTGGGATGAACCAGCCTAAGCCAGGAAATTATGGAGTCAGCTTCCTGACTCCCTCGTTTGGAGGAAGGATTTGACAGCCTTTAGCTTTTCTTAGATAATGACAAACTAATGAGAAATTATATTGGGGCAGGCAGGGAGGGAAGAGCCCCGTGTATTAGCATCTGAAGTTCTGTGTTGCATTGTGTGTTTTGCTTTGTTTCTTGCTTTCCTCTTCAGCTACGACAGCAGTGGAACTTCCAAAGATGAAATCAAGGAGCGATTTGCGCAAACGATGGAATTTGTAGAGGAATATCTAAGAGATGTCGTGTGTCAGAGGTTCCCTTTCTCTGATAAAGAGAAGAATAAGCTCACTTTTGAGGTAGTTACCCACTCCTGGTTTTTATCCTTGGTTTGAATTAGTTCTGTGGAATGTCAGTGCCTTTTTCAACCCCGGGTAGATGGGCAAATAGTGGGTGAGTGTGGGGCCTCAGCAGCTCTTCCTCTCCTCCGTAGCCTTTTATCCTCATGCAAACAACCCACTGAAGTTTGAGTTGGCAGTGATGGTTCTTGAAATGCAATGAGTGAACGTGAGCTGCTGTCCTACATTTGCAGCAGCCTAGTTTAAACCTTGTGCTCTGTGCTACTGCAAAGGGAGGCTTTACTGGAGCTTGGTCTCCCACTAAACAACTCTGTCTGCGTGTACAGTCGCTAGAGCTTAGATGTTTATGAAGAGAACAAGTTTCTTGTCGATTACTGACCTATTAAAATAGTCTATGCAAATAGGATTCCCTAAATAACCATTAAGTTAAGAAAATATGTGATAAAAATACAATAGAGGGAATATATTTCAGATAATGGGGCTCCATTAAATATTTGGAGCTACTGTGTGGATCTTAAACCATACACTCATTAGGGACTGGAAGGGATCTTGAAACATCATCCAGTTCAATCCCCCTGCCACAGCAGGATCCCCTAGACCAACCCTTCATGTTGGAGGGCTTGTGGGGAAGATTTCTAACTTGGTGTCAGGAAGCTGTAGGTACGTGATGATTTCTTTAGTGAAACAAGTCAATAGCAGGCATCTGTACGCTCTAGTCGTGACCTGCCCTTGACCTGTGCTGTAATGGGGCGGACGTGGAGTGAATGTGTGACTCTAGAATATCAGCTGTGTGGGTGCACTGTGAACTCCAGGCGTTGCAATTTCTCTAGCGAGTATAAAACGCCCTGGTAAAACGTAGAACTGTCTAGTCCTGTGGAATTAGAAGGTGTTAGGATAAGCCAATGCCTCCCAGCTAGGCTCTTGACCGTGTATCTGTGTTAAGACGTGATGGCGACAGCACGACGTGCAGTATTAATCAGGCTTTTTGTTGTTATTTTGGTAGGTTGTTAACTTAGCCAGAAATCTGATATATTTTGGTTTCTACAACTTCTGTGACCTCCTCAGACTAACCAAAATCCTCCTTGCTATATTAGACTGTGTGCACATCACTACCATCTTCCCTATTACCAAGATGGCTAAAGGCGAGGAAAGTAAAGGTAAGGCTGAGAGTGGGCTGGCAGAGCCTTTGGTACCATCTGGTTCACCAGGATGTGAAATCCTCTCAGCCCTTGGCTTGGCTGTGCAGCTGGGTGATGCCTAAGATGAAAGGGGAGAGGGTGGGGAAGTACCGCAGTGCTGCTGTCAATTCCCACCTGCTCCAGGGGTTTAGGTGTCTTACAAGGTCAAGACTATTTCTGTGCATAGGCTGAGGAGGGTCCTTGCCCTGTTGGTGCAGGACCTCAGCCCCGTTACACCATCTTAACCTTTCCCGTTTACCTCTCTGAAGGGAGCAATGTGATGAGATCAATCCATGGAGTCGGAGAGCTGATGACCCAGGTGGTGCTCAGGGGCGGAGGCTTCCTGCCCATGACCCCTCTTGCTGCTGCTCCTGAGGGTAACGTCAAGCAGAGCGAACCAGAGAAAGAGGACATCCTGGTCATGGACACAAAGCTGAAGATCATCGAAATACTTCAGGTACAGGCTATGCAAATGAGCAGCGTCTCGTGTGCTGTCTGAGGGTTAATGCCTCTGCCGTTCGTGTGCCTCGTGTGAGCTGCTGCTGCAGCAGGTCCTGGGTGGCTTCTGCAGGCACACAGCGCTCGACTGCATGTGGCAATGTTGTGCTGTTACCCAGACTGTTGGACAGAAATGAGCTAGCAGCAGGTATCTCCATGTTTACCCGTGATCTGTAAGTATCTGATCACTGGAGAGCTCATTTTGTGAGCTCCTTAGGGCACTTAGTCATTTCTCTAAGTGCCTTAAGGAGAGAGGGAGATATTGGGACTTCTCTTTGCACATCCAGCCTGAACTATTGTGTCCAAGCACACAGTAGCCAGCCTGGCTGTCTCTTCCATATCTGACTTCTCCCATTTTTTCACCCCTAAGTCTTCAGGGCACAAAGTTTATTCCCTTTTCCACAGTGCAGCCTTGATCTAGATCTTTCTGCAGAATGACTGCACTGAAATCCATCTTCCCTCCCTCCCTCTCTCTGTGTAGGAGTCCCTTTGCTGTTTGGTAACTTCACAGGCGAGTTCAAGGAGGCCAGGATGCTGCAAAAGCCTCGTGGGCGAAGGCATGTGAAGCAGCAGGAGAGCCATGGTGTTACCTTCCCTTCCGTGTGCCCCCGGGGAGGCTTCACACGTAGCTGGGCTCGAGGTCGTGCCCTTCCCCTCAGCAGCAGATGCAGCCTGTAGGGGGAGGCCTGATTCACTTCCTTCCCACAGCTAATTTTAGTCGAAGCCAGAACCTCTCCTATGGCCTGGCATGTGCAGCGGGATGTTGGAGCGTGTCAGTGTTATTCCCACTGGTACTGTGCCCTTTTAAAACTGGAGTTGGGCTTTTTCCCCTAAACCTGAGAGAGCTGTGAGGTTCTTTGCGTTGCTCTTCTTGAGGAAAGGAGGAGGAAGCCCACCAAGAAAGGGGGTTCCTGTTGCACCGAGGTTTCACCAGCTCTACATAAAGCCCATCTGAGCTGGTGGCTATTGGGTGGCAGCAGCAACCTGGCTCTTGGCATCTCACACCCAGCTACCTCAGTGTCCTGGGAGTCAGCGTGAGGACAGCAGTGCTGGTTTATTGGGTTCCTGCTGGTTGCTTGGATTCCAGCTGGTTTCAGAACAGAGTTGGGAATGCTGCTTTGCTTTCCTGGGGGTGAGGTGAAGGTGAGGGTGCCTGCATCGGGCAGCAACAAGGGATCAAAGCTCCGTGGAAGTCATTCAAAATTACCTATTGCTGGAGGTTTCTAAAGAAAACATCTTTAGAACTTGTGTCTGCAAGTGAAATCTAACTTCTGTGCTCCAATGTCTTGTGTTGGGTGTAAGAAGTGGGTGCATTCTCTCAACACCTTCACTGCTTGTGTCCCCCCAGTTTATTCTGAACGTGAGGCTGGACTACAGGATCTCCTGCCTGCTGTGTATATTCAAACATGAGTTTGATGAGAGCAATGCCCAGATGTCTGAGTCGCCCAGTGGAAGCAGTAGCCAAGAAATGTCATCGAATGTACCAGGTCAGTTCCTCTGCTGAGTGGGAGTGTCGGGTGGGTTAGAGAAGACTCTACAGGGTTAGTGGTGCCTGTTGGATAGTGGACTTGGGGTCTGACCTTGCTGTCCCACCCACACAGGTACCCTGTGAGCAGCAGGAATAACAGAGTAGGGATCATTGCAGTATACCCTGGACAAACCCAGGAGTTAGTTCTAATCTCCTACTCATTTTCTTTTAAGTGGGACCAAGAGCCTGAGGTGCATCCTTGCACGAGAACCTTTTGTATGTGATTCACCATCAACCGAAAATGACAGCTTTTCTCTGATGCTTCTGCGTGAAGAACCGTTCCCAAAGCGATCTGAATTCTTCCATCCCTTTCCCCTAGCCTGATGCCTCTGCCCACCCTCCCTCCTACAGAGATTTTCTGGGAAGACAGGGCGTCTGGAGGTGTTGGTGTCTCAGTGCTGCTAGACAGGGGTGTGGAATTCAGCTGCTGAGGAGCTTCTGACATCCAGTGTTCTGAACTCAGAGCAGGGTACTTGCCGAACTGGGTAGCTGGGATGTTATCAGTCCCAGTGTGGATTTCCAGGGGGAAAAAATGTCCCAGAGTTAGGACCCTGTTCCATGCAGGACTTAGCTGCATTTCTACAGTCCAGTTATTGGACATGAAAGGCTTTTTTCTTCTTCAATTTGAGAGCCTATGTTTAGATGCAAAGGATAAAGATGGGGAGAATAATGTGTTTTAGATGTGAAGCCTTCACAGGAAGGAGCTTGGTTCTGTTGATCTCACTTTAAAGGGGATCTGTTGGCTTTTCTTCTGGGGTTGCCTGTCCAGCAGCCCCTGAGGTGCCAGGGCCTTGCAGCCAGGCTTGGTGGGAAGAGTGAGTGTTCGTTCTGCTGCTGAACTTGGGAAGCAAGTTCATCCATCTTAATTCTTGTAGGATACATAAGCCCTGTGCTCTCGTTCCGTTCCCCTCTGCACGTGTTGGTGGAATATTGAGAGCTCCAAGCCTGTTCTACCTTCTTGATTTAAATTTTTATTTAGGGATGTTGGCCACTGCCTCTGTGGTAACTTAAACCTTTAACTGAGCCACAGGGGTGCTGCTGTCTTAGCTGAACTGAGACCTTCAGAAATTCTCCAGGCTGTAAAGTTTGGTGTCTCTCATGGGTGGCCCTTCCGAGTGACACCTGGTCCCATCAGAGTGGCGATGGTGCAATCCAAAAACAGGAGAGGAATTAGCCTGGATGTTGCTGAAATGATTATGCGGTTTGATTTATGGGCTGATAACAGGTAAATGAGTTGTTCCACATTATCTCCTTCAGTCATCTCTCAACGTTCAGCCTGTTGTGATCCTGTTGTTGACACCTACCACATCACCTGCTTTTAGGAAATGCTTTTAGGCTCCAGAGCCATCCTTATTGCTCTGATACAATGCTTGTTCCTCCTTTCTTCCTGCAGGAGCCCTGGACTTTGAACATATTGAAGAACAAGCCGAGGGGATCTTTGGTGGAAGGAAAGTATCTCTTCACTAGTGCTAACCAGAGGGGTAGCTGGGGAGTTCCAAGGCTGCAACCCTCAGGGCTGTGGTTGCAGCTGGAAGTGAGGGGGTAACTGGGAAAAGGCTGGAATTAGCTGCGGCGGCTGCCTATTCTTCCTTTTCCTGCTCTGGCAGGGAGATTGAGCTAGATGATCTTTCAAGGTCCCTTCCGATCCCTAATGTTCTGCGATTCCTGCAGTGCTTTTCCAGCAGCTCCTGGTAGTGTCCATTTGGATTAAAAGCCCCAGATTGGGGACAGGATGGATCCTTCAGCCAAGGAGTTCCTCATGGGAGAGCTTCCCCTGTGTGGGTGAAGCAGAGTTGGCAGATGAGAGCATTGGAGCTGGATGCTGCAGTAAAACCTTCAGCAGAGAAGTTTGTGTGGGCAAGGACAGAGACTTGTGCTGGGGTGTATATTTAGCCAGCCTTGTTTTTCTATATAATGCAGCATTAAACCACACATGCGTGACAGAACGAATCAAGCTCTACCTTCCAGACCTGCCCTCCTGCAGGAGCAGCTTATAACCTCCATTAAATGATAGTCTTCAAGTGCTGGAGTTTGTCCTTAAGCTGCTCTGAGCTGCAGTTGTTCTCTGCAAATTTTAGATAACTGATTTCGTAAAAGAAAGCAGAAGGGGAGAGAGAGATTTGCTTACAGGATTAATAACCAGGGTTTTTAACATACATGCACAGAATCACAGAACATTAGCGACTGGAAGGGACATTGAAAGACCGTCCAGTCCAATCCCCCTGCAACAGCAGGATCTCCTAGATCCAGTCATTAGGGATTGGAAGGGACCTCCAAAAATCATCCAGCCCAATCCCCCTGCCACAGCAGGATCCCCTAGATCCAGTTGCACAGGAACATGGCCAGACAAATTTTAAAAGACGACTCCACAACCCCCCTGGACAGCCCTTTCCAAGGCTCTGTCACCCTCACTGGGAAGAAGATCCTTCTCACACTGATGTGGAACCTCCTCTGTTCCAGCTCACACCCAGTGCCCCTTGTCCTGTCACTGGGTGGCCCTGAGCAGAGCCTGGCTCCATTCTTGGTTGGAAGCAGCATGCAGAATAGGTTTGGGGGGCACTGTCAGGGAAAAGACTACGTAATTTTCTTATACTTGGAGAAGTGGTGCAGGAGAAAGGGAGGGAAGACTTGGTGTTCTTAGCATAATTAGCCTTGCAGGCTGGATACTGAGATAGGGGCTTACTGCATGGGTAGTGATGATGTTTAGTACCAGGAATGGACAAGAACTGTTTCACAGAATCATAAAATCATTCAGGTTGGAAGAGACCTACAAAAGACCATCGAGGCCAACTCTAAATTCAACCCCACCCTGCCCACTAAACCCTGTTTTCAAGAGCCAGATCTACATGTATTTTTGAGCACCCCCAGGGACAGAGACTCCCCACCTCTCTGGGCAGCCTGTTCCAACCCCTGACCAGTCTGTCAGTGAAGAGGCTTTTCCTGATGTCCAACCTAGCCCTCCCCTGGCCCAAATTGAGGCAGTTTCCTCTTGTCCTATCACTTGTGACTGGGGACAAGAGACTAACCCCCACGTCTCTACATCCTCCTTTTAGGTACCTGTAAAGAGCAATAAGGTCTCCTCTCAGCCTCCTTTTCTCCAGAATGAGTTTCTGGAGTGGGGTGTGTGTGTTAAGCAGGATTCCAAAACCTCTGCGTGTCTTCTGAAAACACTTCCTGTGATAAATTCCCCCTTCAGCCACTGACTGGCCTGAAGAACCTGCTGGGACACAGGCTCTGAGGGACCTCACTAACTCCTGCGCTCTGTTTGCAGTGAGGAGAACACACCACTGGATCTGGATGATCACGGAGGCAGAACGTTTCTGCGAGTCCTGTTGCATTTAACGATGCATGATTATCCTCCTCTGGTGTCCGGAGCACTTCAACTTCTCTTCCGGCACTTCAGTCAGAGACAAGAGGTCCTTCAAGCTTTTAAGCAGGTACCCGTGCGCGTTCACCGCTCTGTCCCTCACCTGAACCTGTCTGGTGCTGCTAAAACAGGTCCTGTTGTGTAACTGATGGGTTGTGTTTGTGTAAGGTTCAACTGCTGGTTACCAGCCAAGATGTTGACAACTACAAGCAGATAAAACAAGATCTGGACCAGCTGAGGTCTATCGTGGAAAAGTCAGAGCTTTGGGTCTACAAAGGCCAAGGTCCAGATGAGCCTATGGATGGAGGGCAAGGTGAAAACGAGCACAAGAAAAAGGAGGTAATGGGGTCGTTTTGCACAGATCCATGTGGTTCATGTTTGATGGAGACGTAACTGTGCAGCAGTGTGACCAACCCCATCTTCCCAGCACACTGGCGAGGCTCTCGGTGTTGCTTTTAGATTACAAAGTAAGAGCAGAACTTGAGCTAGTTGATGCCAGTTAGTCTCAAGTGGAAACTGCTCAGGATGAGCCACCACTGAAGTGTCATCTCTAGGCTCTAACAGAGCGGTTGGTTTGGGTTTCCTTGGCTCCTCAACTGTCCTTTCAGCGCTGAGAGGCTGCAAGGGCTTTTGTACAGTCAAAAGCACCTCAGCAGCTGTAAGGGCAGAGCTGTGAGCAGCTCAGGTGATGGCATTTTGAACCATAGCACTGATGAAATGGCAGAAGAGAGCAGTGTTTTGTCTGTACCTGGTAACACAGGAAGTTTTTGGTTTGCACATCTGGCTTAGAGCTCAGACACCCTCTGTCCCCAGTTATAGTTTGCAAACAGAAAAGGCTGCGTGAGAAGTAGTCCCTGGGTTCTGAACATCACTTGTTGCAATTAAATCCAGTTAATTTACTGGCTGCTTTCCTCTTGCATAGAGCTGCCAGGTATCTCGTCGTCGATACAGTGACAGTTCAATAATAGTAGAGAAGAAGAGAAATTAGAAGGTTTTTTGGGGGGAAGCTTGATTAGAGGCAGAACGTGACAAGCAGAGGCAAGGACGGCAGGTTGCAGTCTCTAGCAGCATCCCACCATCACCTTATTGATTACGTGAGGTCACTGTCACTTGACAAGATGATTATCTGTACTTTGCCCGAGAGCGTAAGAAACCTGAAGGATGACTCTCCCTTCCAGGAAGAGAGCAGGCACCGTCCTAGAAGTGTGATTGTAGCCTTCCTGCAGACAGTCCTATAAGCTACTAATAAATTGTCTAATTTTATCCTCAGGAGGGTCACGGCAAGTCCCAAAAGCCTGAAAGCACTAGCAGCTACAACTACCGTGTAGTAAAAGAGGTAAAACTTTGCTTCTCGATAGTGCAATGGGAGAGTAAATGAGTAACAGCTCCGCAGAGCTGCTGTCAGAGGGAGGCACCCAGGAAACCCTGAGTCACTCTTCCATTGTGGAAAGTATTTGCTGAGTAATACCGTGTCCCAGCTTGAATGAGAAGCCAGGGATATAATAAGCCCGACGTGTTTTCTGTCCTTAAGAATGGATTAGTGAGAAAGGCGACGTCGTCGTGCTGCTGTCTCGATGGCAACACAATATTTTTGTTGTGAGAGAAGCGAGTGAGTGGAGAAGCTGTTTGACTTGCCCTGTCCTGAGTTCCTTTAGCTCAAACCCACCGTGCTGCTGGAATTTAATTTGCAAAATACCAGACACCGAGCGTGCGTTGGCACTGGGGTGTGTGAGCTCATGGGGCTTTCTGCGCCTCCGTACTAGGGAGCGCGATGCCAGATTGGCTTGACGCAGCTCAATTCTGCTGGACCAGCCCCAGTCAGAGATGCCGTGGGTGGTGCCCTGACCGGTAAAGTGCTTCCCTTGCCTGTGCCAAGAGGCATAAGGCTCTGCTGGCTGCCGTGTCCCACGGCGGGGGTGACAACAGGCTGGTGGCTGGACACCATCACTGCCTTCTGCCCCCACTTTTCCTGGCAACAGTTGGCCCTTTTGCACTTCTGCTGATGTTGAAGGAGGAACCAGGTCTCAGCTCCTCACCTTGAGACCCCAAAACCCGGTTTTGCTGCCTAGAGCCTCTCTGGTCCCATGCACATGTGTTCTGCTGCTCTCTGGGAGCCTCCCGGCCTGCTCTGAAATAACCCCCGGACCCTCAGCTCTAAAGTGAGTCTCTCCTGCAGATCCTGTTGCGGCTCAGCAAGCTCTGCGTGCAGGAGGGAGCCTCGGTCAGGAAGAGCCGCAAGCAGCAGCAGCGCCTGCTGAGGAACATGGGAGCTCACGCGGTGGTGCTGGAGCTGCTGCAGATCCCTTACGAAAAGGTTGGGTGTCCATACAGCTTCATGTGACGTTGATGGGCTTTGAACGTCTTATCTGAACCTTCTACCTTGGTACTGGATTTGCTGAGGGTGTTTTGTGTAGCCTCATAGTCTATGAAACAGCTGCACTTCACACATAGCAGGGAGCTGGTGTAAGATTTGGTTGAAGCCTTTGAGTAGTCGGTGTTCTGTGCCCTCACCTGAAGAAACAACCGTCCATCGTAGCTCAGAGGAAGACCAAGGCTCAACCCCCAGCTTTTCATCAGGGTTGTGCACTGCCTTTCTGTTAAGCTGTGCTGGTGGAAGCTGTCCTGGGAGCACACAGATATAAGAGCTAGGTTCCTCAGCAGCAGCACTTCCTACTAGTTAGACACCCCCTGTCCAGTCATAGAGTCCCAGATTGCCCCTTAGATAGGAATGGACACCAAGGGGCTCTCCCAGCAAGGTCTGCTACTCCTGGTTAGCCCCATCAGGGCTCAGTGCAGCCTGAACCCCACAGCAGGGTTGCTGTGTGGTTTGAATCAGGTGGCACCACATTGTGCTGACAAAGCATGGCCTGAGCTTGGTGCGTTGGCTGCCCAGTAGTCACAGGTTCCTATCATCACATAGGTGAGGGAGCTCTTCACGCTTCCCCAGTCCCCCTGCTGTCCTGTGTTTCAAACTCTGTGGGTTTCTGAGAACCAATAGCTGTGGAGAGCAGCTTTGATTAATGTCAAGCCAAGACTTACAGAATCACTATGGCTGGAAAGAACCTCCAGGATCATCAGCTCATCTTGTCTTGCAACAAACCCACCCCCCTCCCAGCACCTCTGGTCACCTTTCTGCCCCATGCATGTGAGCATGGGCAACGTGGAAGGCCTTTCACCCTTGGAAAGACAACAGTCAAAGCAGACACATGTTTTCCAGGGTGTATTTTGTACCATCGGTAGACTGGCCATCCCCACTGATGTCAGAGGAAAGACAGCGATTCCTCGCTGTGCTTGGAAGTGTGTGAGTGCTCCGAGGGTTCCAGTAAATAGAAACTGGGCTCAGCTGCTGCAGTAAGAACTTTCCATCTCCTCTCTGCCATGAGCTGTGGCTGCTGCAGTGCACTGCAGTGGAACGTGGCAGTTTCCCTGCGTAGCTGCGTCATGTGGCTTGGCCCGAGGACTGTGATGCTCAGGAGTGTAAAGGTGGCTAGAGCACGTTGCTGGCGGGTTTGGCCCTGGCGTGTGGGATTTGAGAGGGGAAACTACTGTCATTTCTATTACAGTCTTTATTTTTGGTGCCCTTTAGAACTTTGAGACCAGCCAGACTCACCTCTAATGCCGGTGAATTGGGTGGAGGTTTGTTATTCTTTGGAGAGTGAGTGAGATGTGATGGTTCTTCTGCAGGGCTGGAGATGTGGCTCATGCAGTTCTCACCTTAAAATGAACCTTTGGGTTCTCTTTTAACCCCATTCCTCTTTGCCGTGCCACTGCAGGCTGAAGACACGAGAATGCAGGAGATCATGAAGCTTGCACACGAGTTTCTACAGAACTTCTGTGCTGGGAACCAACAGAACCAGGCGCTGCTGCACAAGCACATAAACCTGTTCCTTAACCCAGGGGTAAGAACAGCCTCATACTGTGGTTTTTCAATTACCCTTTCATTTTTCTGCCAAGAAGAGACCAGGTTGCCCTTGGTGATGACCTCGGGGCCTGTTCTGATGCACAATGGATCGAAGGGGTTACACCTTACACTTAATTCTAAAGGCAGTTGGATCTGTTTGTTTAAGACCCACTTCAGTGTAGGAAGTTTAAGAGAACAGGTGCCAGTATAGGTTGGGGACTGACCTGTTGGAGAGCAGCAGAGGAGACAGGGACTTGAAAGTACTGGTGGACAGCAGGAGCCAGCAATGGGCTCTGGTGACCAAGAAGGCCAATGGCATCCTGGGATGAATGAGAATGGGGGTGGTTAGTAGATGGGGAGAGGTTCTCCTCCCTCTCTGCTCTGCCCTGCTAAGACCACATCTGGAATCTTTTGTCCAGTTCTGTTTCCCTCAGTTCTAGAAGGACACAGAGATGCTGGAGAGAGCCCAGCACAGAGCCACAGAGATGACAGGGGGAGCAGAGCATCTCCCTGCTGAGGAAAGGCCGAGGGAGCTGGGGCTCTTGAGCTGGTAAAAAAGGAGCCTGAGGGGTGACCCCATGGATGTTGATCAATGTGTGAAGGGTGGGTGTCAGGAGGGTGGAGCCAGGCTCTGCTCAGGGGCACCCAGTGACAGGACAAGGGGCAGCGGGTGTGAGCTGGAGCAGAGGAGGTTCCACATCAATGTGAGAAGGACCTTCTTCATGGTGAGGGTGCCAGAGCCCTGGAAGGGGCTGCCCGAGGACATTGTGGAGTCTCTTCACTGGAGATATTTAAAACCCCCCTGGCCATGTTCCTGTGTGACTGGATCTAGGGGATCCTGCTGTGGCTGGGGGATTGGACTGGTTGATGTTTGGAGGTCGCCTCCAGTCCCTAAAGTTCTGTGACTCTCAGGCTGAAGCGGACTGAAGTAACTTAAATACCAGCTATTGTCTTGAAAGATCAGGTCCTTAGGAAGGGTCTTTCCTCAGTCCTGCACCCTGCAGGAGCCTTGCCTTTATCCTGACCTCTGGGTGGTTTACTTTCTCATGTACTTCTTTGGTTCCTCCCCATCAGATCCTGGAGGCAGTAACGATGCAGCACATTTTCATGAACAACTTCCAGCTCTGCAGTGAGATTAACGAGCGCGTTGTTCAACACTTTGTCCACTGTATCGAAACACATGGCAGAAACGTTCAGTACATAAAGTTCCTGCAGACGATTGTCAAGGCGGAAGGGAAATTCATCAAGAAGTGCCAAGATATGGTAATGGCTGAGGTGAGAGCTGCAGAGATTTGCAGGGTCTGAGCAGAAGTTCTCACATAGCATTTGGTGGGAATGACAAATTGATCCTCTCGCTTCTGGGACTGCCAAGAAGCTGACAGCTCTCTCCATGCAAAAAGAGCATGCAGCTTGCGGGAAGCACGGGCTGCTTTGTGACCCAAAGCGTCGCCAGCTCCTCAGCCAGGGGTGTGGCGAGCGGTCGGTGCTGAACGACGCTCACAGCTATCCTTTCAGGCTTCTGTGCGACCACCCACCGTGTAGGTGAAGCAAAAGGGCCTTTCTCTGGCAGAAGTAGCAGGGAGAGAAGTAGCTTCATTTCCAATCACTATTGCAGAAGGGGGATTTCACCCTAAGAACACTTTGATGGAGTTTCCTAGCTTAGCAAGCCCTACGTACTCAGCTGGTTTAGTGCTGAAGAGGGAAAGTCTAAAGGTCTTCAGAAACGTGTGGGTAGGTAACTGGAAAACTGGGGTGTTAGGAGCGCTGGAGAGGGCTGCCCAAGGTGGGCTGTGGACCCTCCTTCTCTGGAGACGTTTCAAACCCCCCGGCCATGTTCCTCTGCGACTGGATCTAGGGCATCCTGCTGTGGCAGTGGGATTGGACTGGATGATCTTTCATGGTCCCTTCCAATCCCTCATCTTCTGTGACAGAAGGGGAGAGGTAAGAGAAGGGGTGAATTTAATCCCGTCCAGTGGCTCACTGTACCTGCTCTGTGAGGCAGTGTGTTTGGACATCTGACAGAACAGAATTGGCCTTCTCAGCAGGGGGAGCCCAAGGATCAGATTTGTCAAGCTCTGGCTTCTGTGCATCAGTCTTTGCTTGACCAGGGGTCCTTCCATACTTTGTCGGTCTGTTCAGAAATAACTTTGTGAGCTGCTCAGCACCAAGTTGAGTTTGTGAGATGCATCTGGCTCCCAGGGGGATCAGCAGCTGCTGGGAAAGAGGGGGATTATCTGTTTTTATCCACCTGTTTGCCACAAAAACTGTGGAGCAGCCCCAGATCCCTGCTCACAGGTGCCCCAGCCTGGAGCAGGTCACGGTTTGTGGGGTTACAGGAAGTTTGAGCTGCTCTAAAAATGTGGCTGTGGGGGTCGTGATGGAAATCTTCAGCAGGACTTACTGTGTGTGGCTCGCTAGCCTTGGCAAGTGGCTGCTGTTTGCTCAGAAGGGTGGAATCCTAACCCTAACCCTACGTGTGCCCCCGGGGCGTAGCTCTGACCACAGCAGTGAGCTGAGCTGTATTAAACAGTCAGCTGAGGCAATATACTCGAAGTAAAGCAGCACAATGGAAAGTCACGAGCTCCTTGGCACTGCTGCTGTCTGAGCAGGCAGAGGAGCTCACTTTGAAGTCCCTCAGTGGTTCAGAAGTGGTAAATTCCTTACGACAAAGTGTCACAGCCGAGCCCTGTGTCCCATGAAAGGGAGCACGAGAGGGCTGAATGCCCAGCTGCCTTGGTGGGCTCTGCTCCTTTTAAGTGTCTAAAGAGCAGCTCAAGGGGATTTGCGTGGTGACAGGCAGCCCCCGGCTCATGGGAGGCTGCTGCGGGCTTTGATCTCCTTATGAGCTGTTTCTCTCTCTCTTCCTCGCTAGCTGGTGAACGCGGGAGAGGATGTCCTGGTGTTTTACAATGACAGAGCCTCCTTCCAGACCCTGGTGCAGATGATGAGATCAGAGAGGGATCGGATGGACGAGAACAGCCCCCTGATGTACCACATCCACTTAGTGGAGCTGCTCGCCGTGTGCACTGAGGGCAAGAACGTCTACACGGAAATCAAGTGCAACTCCCTTCTGCCCCTGGATGACATTGTGAGGGTGGTAACCCACGAGGATTGCATACCCGAGGTGAGGGCTCTCGGGAGCGTTTGGAATGTGCTGCCCTTGGGAGAAAGAGCCCTGGGACTGCCCAGTCTGGCCTGGGAAGGGCAGTGGTGCAGGCAGCTTGGAAACTGGATTCCTTCCCTGCTTCTGCTATAGGCAACCCCAGTCAATCCAGACAGCGGAGTGAAATCCTTCTAACCTTGTTTTTATGCCCTTAGAACGGGGAAGCGCGGCTGTACTTGGTTGTTTTATAGGGTTCTTGAGGCAGAGAGGTTTATGGAGTGTGCTGCTAACCTCCAACAGATGGTTCTGCAGAACTGGCAGTGATTATGACACTGACGTTTTGTCTGCAATAATCCCAGTGTGTTTTATTGGATGCTGCCTTGCTATTCATGGCATTAAATTTCAACAGAGCTTAAATAAAAGGAGGAAGTCAAATTTGGAGTGGTCTGTAGAGCAGTTTGAAGGCAACACTACGTGCAGCCCAAATACCATTGGGGGGTGCGCTATAGTTTTTGATGGTGTTAATTCGTTCCCTCTACTTTCAGGTCAAAATCGCATACATCAACTTCTTGAATCATTGCTATGTGGACACAGAAGTGGAAATGAAAGAGATTTATACCAGTAATCATATGTGGAAGCTATTTGAGAACTTCCTGCTTGACATCTGCCGGGTAATGATTTCTGTATCTAGGAACGCGATAGAAAAAGCCTAGAGGAACCTATTTAGAGTAGAAGCACTAAGACCTAACAGTGCGTCGAGGCAGTGAGTACCCTGCAGGTCTGCGTGTGCCTCCTTTTCCTTGTGCCTGTGGATTTTATTAGTCATATTCCATGGAACACATTAATTTCTATCCTTTTTGAAAAGAAAAAACTGCAAACCAAACCAAAAAAACCCCTCAGAAGAAGCCCCACACCCTGCTCTTTTGTCTGGTGCCTTTCCCTCTCCTGCCACCTGGCTTGCTTGGTGCTGGCCAGGAGAAGTGAGCTCCTTCCCGAGCAATAGTCGACGTTTTTTGGCAGGTCAGGACACATTTTTCCAAGCTTGGCATTTGTTTGGCCATATGGCTTTTTGCCTGGGATTCCAAGTATTTCCCCATATGAAGGCATCACACCTCACTCTTCCCTACCCTACTACTTTCTTCTGGAGGTGTTTTTTTTTTTTTTCCCCTCCTCCCTCCCTCCCAAACAAGCCATATGCTGAGCCGCTGCTTCTGTGTGTGCTGGAAATCCAGAGGTCCAAGAGTCACAAATATCCCGGTGGCAGGGAGTTGCTGTGGCCAGAACACTATGAAATCAAGAATTCCAGGCTAACCCTTATTCATTTCCCTTGGCTGAGCTGCCTCTGACCCAAGAAGGCCTTGTCTTGCAGGCGTGTAACAACACCAGCGACAGGAAGCACGCCGACTCCATTCTGGAGAAGTACGTGACGGAAATCGTGATGAGCATCGTCACCACCTTCTTCAGCTCCCCGTTCTCTGACCAGAGCACCACTCTGCAGGTAGGAGAACAGAGATGCAGGAGCAGCACTGGTGCAGCTGTGTTCATTCCACTTTGGTTCTACTTGGTCTAGATAATCCTGCTCTGGCAGGGGGATGGGACTGGAGGATCTTTGGAGGTCCCTTTCAATCCCTAATGACTGGATCTAGGGGATCCTGCTGTGGCAGGGGGACTGGACTGGAAGATCTTTGGAGGTCCCTTCCAATCCCTAATGTTCTGTGATAGAAAAGAAGAGGTTCTGTGTTCAATGCAGGAGCAGATTTATGTCCTTCATGACCAGGGTGTTTCTTGTGCTGTAGAGGTGGAAAGATTTGTAGGTCAGAGCACAAATATCTTTCTAAAGAACCTGAATTTCCCTGTATTAATAAATCTAACTCCACCACCGCTGAGAACCATGTGGGTCTCTTGGAGAAAGTTTCTGTGTGTCATAGGGAGCTTCTAGTGATAGGACAAGGGGTAATGGGTGTGAGCTGGAACAGAGGAGGCTCCACATCAATTTGAGAAGGACCTTCTTCCTAGTGAGAGCGACAGAGCCCTGGCAAGTGCTGCCCAGGGGGGTTGTGGAGTCTCCTTCTCTGGGGAAGTTTCAAACATGCCTGCACTGTTCCTGTGTAACTGGATCTAGGGGATCCTGCTGCGGCAGGGGATTGGACTGGATGATCTTTCAAGGTCCTTTCCAATCTCTAATGTTCTGTGATTCTGTGATAAAACCATTTTCAGCAGCTCCAGTGCACTTCCCTGAGCTGAGTAACTTCTGTCTTGTTCAAAAGCTGGTGAAACGTGGAGGAAAAGGTTGGAGATCTTTGTGCCAGGGCAGAAGATGCATTTCCAGCAGTGTCAGGGCATTGCTCTAATATTTGTGTTGCAGCACAAAGATAACATCGCTCTTTTATTCATAAATAACTCCCTGGGAGGAGTGTGGGTGGAGTGGTCAGGTGCCTGGCAGGGCTGTCAGAACTTTGAGTGTGGTAGCTGTTGAAACTTGATGCAACCTCAGAGTGCCAAAGGCAGCTGTTCACAGTGCAAACTTTGGGTTGGTAATGGAAGGCAACTAGCAGCAGGTTAGGGGAGGCATTTGGTTCCCAGAAGTGGCCATGAGGAGCTTCTGGCAATTTGACGTCAGTCCCTTGTCAAGCACCTGATGCCAAGGAAGCTCCCAGGTGACCTCCAAGCGGCTTTCCAGTCTCTGAAGTGGGCTATGAGAAAGCTGGGTGAGAGCTTTTGACAGGGGTGGTAGCCAGAGGACAAGGGGAAAAAGGGTTCCATACTGGAAGAAGGGAGATGGAGGTTGGACATGAGGAACAAATTCTTTGTTGTGAGAGTGGGAAGATGCTGGAACAGGTTGCCCAGGGCAGTTGTGGCTGCCCCATCCCTGGCAGTGTTGAAGGGCAGATTGTCTGGGGCCCTGAGTAACCTGCTGTAGTGAAGGTGTCCCTGCCTGTGCAGGGGGTTGGAACTAGATAATCTTTAAGTTCCCTTCCAACCCCAGTCATTCTGATTCCAGCTGACCCTGTGGGTCATGGTGTCCTGCTGAGTAACTGCAGTCTCCAGGGAAGTGTCCAAAAATCTGCTGCATGCCTGTCCACCAGGTGAAGAGTCCTTTGTGCTCAGTATGAGCCATGATGCTCCTGCTTTTGCCTTACTGACTACCTGTGTCTCTGCCCTCCTTGAGTCAGGACCTGGGCTCAACTCGTGGCTGGATGACCACTGGCCATCCTGCTCTACCAACTGTTTAGCACTCTGCAGCTCTGCTTCTCGCAGCCACGGACAGCCCTCCTGTCTGACAGAGAGGAGCAGTCAGTACTGCCCAGACAGCACAAACCCCTGTGTTTGGGCTGAGCACCCCGTGAGGGTTGTGTCAACTCACACAAGTCCGAGCAGTCCACTGTGTTCTCGTGTGACTTTACCAGCTGCTGTTGTGGTGTCATTGAAATAAATGAGAAACTGAGATCAAGTTGGCCCCATCCCCCGGGGCTCTGCCCTTCTCCTCCCTCTGTGCTGTATACCTTGGCTGTCATGCTGTCATCTGAGTGTACAGCGCTCGGTTTCACTTCCTTACCATCAATTTTTAGCCATCTGTTAATTTTGTCAGCAGTTCTTCTTTAGTTTCTCAATCTCTCCCTCAGTCTAGCAGGATGAGGTAACTTGCTTCACTTCTACCACCTCAGTCAATAGCTCTTTCTGTCTTACCCTAGATTCCTCTTCCCTCTACGTCTCTAAGCTAAAAGCTGTTTCACTCCCTTGTTCTGCCTGGTGAGACATTTGCCCATAGCCAGGGGCTCTCCCAGTGAGCAGTCCAGCCCATGGGACCACCTGGGATGCACAACTGTCTGCCCAGTGGCATTTTTCCTTCCCATCTGGGAGGCTGCAAGGAGATCTGCAGCCAGTCTGGTGCTGCTGTCTCTGTGGTCGAGTGGCAGTTGCCACTCTGGATTCAGTCGCTCCCTGCCTCAGGGGTGTTGTGGAGTCTCCTTCTCTGGAGACATTTAAACCCCACCTGGCCATGTTCCTGTGTGACTGGATCTAGGGGATCCTGCTGTGGCACAGGGGTATTGGACTGGATGATCTTTGGAGGTCCCTTCCAATCCCTAATGTTCTGTCCCTTCTGCTGCACCTTGTCATCACGTTTCCTCCCATGCCAGCCTCTTCTTGTCTCCTGCTCTTGCATGTTACGACTTGTCTGACTTAAGTTGTACCTCCTCTGCGTCAGGACCAGCCTTGCTTGTTCAAGGAACACCTTGTACCTCTGTCGTGCAGTTCAAATAATACAAAATCAGGAGAATGTAAATATCTCCTCAAAGAACAGCTGTCCAAAGCTCCTCTGGAACAAGGACAGCTGAGCCTGTTTGCCTCCTAAGGGTGCTGCTACTGCCCAAGGCTTTCCTTCACAAGTCTCGTCGGAGGCATGTGGAACATGGAGTAAATTTCTTACTTGATTTATTGGCTTAGTTTAAGCAAATTGAATCGCCTTTGAAGCTTTGTAAGGCCAAGAAGTCTTTAAACATGAGCTGAAAGGAATATGTGGGTGGCTTAAATCCAAGAGCTCAAGTACTTTCAGTGCCCTTGGAGAATACTACTGCCTTCGCCTCTTAGTGTTTTTGGTTCTCGAATTTGGATTGTCCTTTTGTGTGTTTCTTGACAGTGGTACTTCATAGAATCACAGAATCATTCAGGTTGGAAAAGACCCCCGGGATCAGAGAGTCCAGCCATCAACCCCACTCTACAAGTTCACCTCTAAACCAGATCCCCCAACACCACATCCAGGTGACTTCTAAACACATCCAGGGATGGGGACTCAACCCCCACCCTGGGCAGCCCAGCCCAGAGCCTGACCACTCTCTCCAGGAAGAATTTCTTCCTGATGGCCAGTCTGACCCTCCCCTGTTGTGGAGCTTGAAGCCCTTCCCTCTGCTTCTGTTGCTAATGACCTGTGAAGAGCCCAGCACCAACATCTCTCCAGTGTCCTTTCAGATAGTTGTAGAGAGCGATGAGGTCTCCCCTCAGCCTCC
>JAOXOE010000745.1:17970239-17985649 GCA_028565055.1 Phoeniculus purpureus
AGTTGTAGAGAGCGATGAGGTCTCCCCTCAGCCTCCTCTTCCTCAAACTAAACAGCCCCAACTCTCTCCACCTCTCCCCATCAGACTGATTCTTCAGGCCCTATCCCAGCTCTGTTGCCTTCCTCTGCACTCACTCCAGCCCCTCAATGTCTCCCTTGTACTGAGGTGCCCAAAACTGAACCCAGTACTCCAGGTGTGGCCTCACCAGTGCTGAGTACTGGGGGACAGTCACCTCCCTACTCCTCCTTGAGACTGATGAATCAATCTAATAGAGGTAATTACCTGACAGACTGGGCTTTTTCACCTAATTTCCGCTTTTTCCTTACAAACAGGCGTTACTCTTGAGCAAAGTAAGCGAGGTATCGTTTCACTGGTTCCTACGTGTCATGGGCTTTGCACTGTGGTGTAGTTCCCTTAGCTGACTAGAAACGTCCCGTAGCTTGTGGGTGTGGGGGCACGGGGTATTCCCGCTCGGTTTGGGGTCCCTTTAAATGTTCAAGGTACTCCTTAAAGTAACATAAACTCCTTAAGGTAAAATAAGTGAGTTGCACGAAGTAATTGCTGTGTAAAACCAAAGAGGGAGTTTTGGTTGCTGTTGTTGGGACGTTGCAAAGATGAAAGAGCAGAGCTCGTGTGTGTGTTGGAGTAGCTGTCACGGATCTGTGGTGGAAGCTCACCTTGCGAAACGCTGGGCTGAAGCCCACGCCTCAGTGTTGGCTGATCCACAGCAGCTCTAGTGTTACCACTAACTACTACCTGTGCTCCAAATAACACAGACGGAGCTGGTTTCTGCGCTAAATGAGATAGCAGCTACCCTGAATGATGAGTTTTCAGCTCTCAGAGCTGTGCTGTCGTTTAGCCAAGAGCAAAGTCCCATTTACCTGCGGACTACTGAGTCAGCTACTGGTCAAGGTTAAAAGAAGCATCTCCATGCCAGGTTTGCTGATAACTCTGATGAAACAGATGAAGGTGTCTGCTTACTTCCTTTGCTTAGTCAAGCTTCAATTACTGAGGCTTTCTGCTTTAGAAGCTCTTTATTTAATGCTTCCCTTCCAGTGTTGGTTCCCACCCTTCCCATTCAGGTGCTGATGGTGTGGCAGATACTGTCTGCACCTTGGAGTTGCCTAACGAGTGGGTGCAGACCAGCTAGGAGTGACTGATGTGCAGAGCTGTGGCTGAAGCTGGTGACTGGTGTTACCTCAGGGTGATGCTGGTACCTCTCGGTGAGGTGTGACCGGCCTGATTTTGTTGACCCTTGTGTTGCAGACTCGCCAGCCTGTGTTTGTGCAGCTGCTGCAAGGCGTGTTCAGGGTCTACCACTGCAACTGGTTGATGCCAAGCCAAAAGGCATCGGTGGAGAGCTGCATTCGAGTCCTCTCAGATGTAGGTAAGAAGCTGCTGTCATCAGCTGCCATTGTTCTGGGCTGCTGTTTTGCTGCTCATGTCACCCTTCCACAAAGACAGTGGATTTCACTCAGTGCAGGTGCTGCTCGTGGATAACTCAGAGCCAAGGCACAGTGCGAAGCCAGAGTTACGCTGAGCTGAGATGTTGTCACGGTTGAGCAAGAGGTTGTCACTGGAACTTGAAGGGCTTTCTCTGTTTAACCTCAAAACTCTCCGCAGCAGGGCAGTAGTTCTGTGCTGCTCCTCCCAGTCATTTTCTCCACTTCTAGTAATGAGAAGAGTAATTTGTACTGGGTGTTGAGGCCAGATCCCGCTGGATAGGTGTGCGAGTGTGTTAGGGTGAGGTGCTGGGAGGGTGTATGGACAGGCTTCTGCTCCCATACTTCAGAGACAGCTCATAGCTCAGCTGTGTGAAGGCCTTCGTGCTACAGTCTGACCCATTACCCTGGGTCAGAAAATGCACACAGAGGGGATGGTAGAAGGAACTGCAGGTCGAGGTTGTAGCACACGGCCTTGGGGAGTCAATTCTTACTGTCCTGTTGCAGCAAAGAGCCGAGCCATTGCGATTCCTGTGGACTTGGACAGTCAGGTCAACAACCTCTTCCTCAAGTCCCACAACATCGTGCAGAAGACGGCGATGAACTGGCGGATGACTGCTAGGAACGCTGCCCGCAGAGACTCGGTGCTCACTGCCTCCAGGGATTATCGGAACATAATCGAGCGATTACAGGTGACTGCCCGGCACCGCTCCCCCCTGTGCTGAGCACCCGCCCGTGTGCCTGCAGGAGGAGTTGCTTCCTAAGTAGACAGTTGGGAGTTAAGCAAGCAGAATGCCCCATGACGATGAGTTCAGCTAATTCTCAACATGATGATGCTGCAATGCTAAATACAAAATCACTGGGTGCAGTGGAAGTTCCAACAGCCCTGCCTGGGAGACCCTTGTAGAGCTTGAAACAGAGATCCACTGAGCCTTGTGAACCTGATGCAGGCACGGTCATTCTCTGAAAACAAAGTGTGTGTGTTCCCCTGCTGATTTTACTTAAAAGACTCTTTAAACTCAACGTTGATCGTTGTCGCTGAGTTGCCGTGCAGCTATCAGTCTGCTTTTCCCTTCTGTTAAATCAAGAGGACCTATAGAGATGGGCAACGTCGGGGAACTGAGTAATCTGGGAGACTGCTGCGAGTCAGGGCTTCCCTCCGAGGCAGCTGTTAAAAGTTACACTTGGAAATCTTAACTGACTGAACTCTGAGGTCCTTTCACTGCCTTTTATCCAGGCAGGACTGACCCAACTGTCCGGTCCCTCTTTTGCAAGTTGTAAAATCAATCTGCTTATGAGTCTGCTTAGTGTCTCTCATGTGAGGACAGGACAGGGAGAGTTGGGGCTGTTCAGCCTGTAGAACAGAAGGCTCCTGAGGGACCTTGTTTTGACCTTCCAGCACCTGATGGGGGCTGACATGAAGGCAAGGGAAGGTCTATTCAAGAGGGTTGTATGGACAGGACAAGGAGCAGTGGGTTCAAGCTGGGAAAGGAGAGGTTTAGGCTGGATCTTAGAAATGAGCTCTTCACTGTGTGGGTGGTTGATGGCTGGAATGGGCTGCCATGGGAGGTTGGGGCGAGGGGGGGGTGCATCCATGGATTTATTTAAGGTCAGGCTTGATGAGGCTCTGAGCAGACCTAGGTAGAGTTGTCCCTGTGTAGGGAGGCTGGACTAGATGACCTCTGGAGGGTCCCTTCCAGCCTAGAACACTCTATGATTCTATGACTGATGTGTGCAATGTTCAAAAGCTGGATGTGATTCTATTCTAGGACATTGTATCAGCGTTAGAGGATCGCCTGCGTCCTCTTGTCCAGGCAGAGCTCTCAGTGCTGGTAGATGTGCTTCACAGGCCTGAGCTGCTCTTCCCAGAGAACACGGATGCAAGGAGGAAGTGTGAGAGTGGAGGATTCATTTGCAAGTAAGTGGTCCTGAAGCGTGGATTGTTGGGAAGAGGGTTCATCATCTGCTTTTCCCCAGTTCTCCTACACCCTGTGGAACAGTGCCCTTTAGCCCAGCTTTGCTTGATAGACTTGGAAATAGTTGTAAAGCCCCACGTTTCATTACACCATGAATGCCATTTGTTCTTGGGGGTAGGAAAAGACACCTCTTGAGGGGTGAAGAAAGGCTGCTCCATAGGCATGGAGCAAAAATGTGTTAAATCCCTCTTGTTCTATCCCTGTGTTCAGCCCTAGTGATGTCTGCAAGGTCCTTGGCCTTGCAGCCGTTAGTGCTGGGTGAGTATGTGAGAACCAGTTGGTAGGACGTGCGTCGGCTGTGGCAGATGCTGCCCACGTCTGGAGGGAAGGAAAAGGAAGGTTTCCAAGGCTGTGTGGAGAGCAGCTCAGAGCAGAATCCAGCTGCTCAGATCACTTCCTGGAGAAGATGAAAATAGAGTTGATGGCAACTGGGTATCAGAGTAACAGACCAGCCCTGGGTGGGATGGGTTTCTGATTGCACTACCCAAGACTCTCACTATGTTTAACAGCATCCTACGTGGAAGAGTTTCCTTTCTTGCTGTTAAATGCTTGTTCTTGAGGACCAGCACAGAGTGAGGAGATCTTTCCTGAGTTTCCTTTTCTCTAGTTACACCCCCTTAGTTCTCTCAGCCTCTCTTCAGAGCTCCAGCCCCTTCTATCACAGAACACTAGGGATTGGAAGGGCCCTCAAAAGATCATCCAGTCCAATCCTCCTGCCACAGCAGGTTCCCCTAGATCCAGTCGCACAGGAACATGGCCAGGTGGATTTTGAGTGTCTCCAGAGAAGGAGACTCCGCAGCCCCTTCTGGTGCTCTATCACCCTCACTGGGAAGAAGGTCCTTCTCAGACTGATGTGGAACCTCCTCTGTTCCAGCTCACACCCACTGCCCCATGTCCTATCACTAGATGACCTCCTGTGTTCCAGCTTCCACAGCTGTGTTGCCCTCCTCTGGACCCACTCCAGCTAGCACTGAGGGTCCAAAACTGTACCCAGGATTTGAAGCTTTACCAGGGATAATCTCTGCCCTGGTCCTGCTGGCCACAGCAATGCCGGCACAAACCAGGGTGCTGTTTGGCTTCACCAAAGCCATTGTTAGCTGGTCAAATCTTGCACTTGAGAGAATGTTCCCAAGGTGGTTGATTGTTTCGTGATGTGATAACAATTGTTTGCTGCTTGAACCAATGAGCTAAGACGGCTGCAATATCTTACCCCAGTTTTTAGAATGTTGGTGCTAAAGTCAAGCTGTGCTTGGTTATCTCAGGTTGATAAAACACACGAAGCAGCTGCTGGAGGAGAATGAAGAGAAACTGTGCATTAAAGTACTGCAGACGCTCAGGGAAATGATGACCAAAGATCGAGGCTATGGAGAAAAGGTAATGGAACTTACACCCCATCATTGTGTGGTTCAGCACTGTCTTTGTTATAAAGGAAGATGTAGTTTTAGCTCTTTCAAGCTGTTCTGTGTGTGTAAGCACTGCTGGAGGAAAGTGTTCTTAACCAACCAGTAGCTCGTATTAGAAGCTGAAGGTGAGCTGGTTTCTGTTGCTTTTCTGCCTTAGACTTGCAAGTTTGAGTCTAATTCCTACAGCTGCTGGCGCTGTGAAAATGTCTAATTTCATTACCTTTTGATGTATGAAGTGTAACCCCTGTATCTGCTCACAGATAAAGTCTAGGTGACTCTTGTCAGGGTCAAACAACCTTGCAACAGGAGGGTGTTTTGTAGTTGGATTTGGACCCATCTGAGTCATCTTCTTAGTGTGAAATACAGAGGGTGACTGTCTGTGCACCCACCCACGGTTGGTTTTGTGTCCTTCTCCTGCATCCAACTCCTTTGTCTTGTGGAGAAGGGAGGTTCAGATCTCTATTCCCAGCAGAGCCCATATGATAGTGCATCTAAATACTCCTACAGTCCCTTCAGATTAGGATTTTCAGATTATCTCCTGTGTTTCCAAGCAAACGAGGTCATCAGTACCAGGCCACATAGCTGGTGTCAGGAGCAGTATCACCCTCCCAGTGAATGGGCTCACAAGCTGTTAAGAACTGGAGCAAGCAGTGCTGTGGAACTGCTACAACGGGGAGGAGCTGGTAGTGTCTCACATCTAATGCTCACTTGCAGTAAGGGTTGGAGCTCTTGTGTTGTGTAGACAGTGTCACCACAGAGATAAAAGAGAGCAGTAGCGAAGGCTGCAGGAGAGATGTTCTGACAGCAGAGGCACCCGTAGCATTGCTGGGCTGAGCGGTCAGCCAGGCTGTCACACAGGGCCTCTGCTTTGGCCAGCCTGGCAGGGAACAGGGAAGACTTGGGAGAACAGTGTGTGCTGTTACCAGTCCAGCCAGAGGCAGGGCCCTGGAGGAGGCACATGGGTGTGCACGTGGTGGCGGCCGCATCGGGGAGGGAGCGGGAGGCTCCTCGGAAAATGCCCAAAGGGTAGGGATGGCCCGTGCTGTGCTCCCTGCCCTGGCAGGGAGTGCCTTTCCCACGTGCTGTCACGACCTCTTGGCTGTCAGAGGTCCAGCCTGGCGGCGGCTGCTGCTCCTTTGCTCCAGACTTGCCCAGGATTCATCTCTGCAGTAGATTGGAATGAGCCAGCTGATTTTTGGGGAATGCCCTAATCAGCCACAAGAAAGAAGTGATTATAGGTGGGCTGAGATGTGGAGCAGGGTAGCAACTGCAGGTTGTAGCCTAACTTACAGCACCTGGTTCTTTTCTGCTGGACATCATGTGTTGGGTCACAACAGCACTAGATGAAGCCCCATGGAGACCTTCTGTCCTCTCCTTGAGCTCCTGTACTAAGACAGCACAAGTCTGGTCTGGAAGGGGACTGGTTGTAGCCTGCAGAAGTCAGTCTGCTCCTGTGAAAGGGAGTTAGCAGGGCTGGGTGATCCTCTTTAATGAGGGTAGAGGCTGAAATTTCCTCTTACCCAACGCCGGGGATGCAAAAGATTAAGTGCAATCATAGATTTAGTTTGACACTTCATTAGCGCACCCGTGCACGTTCTGCTGTTCAAAACAGCCCAGAGAGAGACTGTGCAAGGTCAGTTTAAGCAACGCAGAGTGCGGATGGTATCTCCTAAGTGTAGGATCCACCAACAAAACCCACCTGAGAGCTTTGAGGCTGTTTTTCTTTTAAATGCAGAATTTTTCTAGATGGAAATTCACTTCCAGCAATTCCTTAGTCTCTGTTTGGCCACCAGCTTGGGTGAAACAGCGTTTCTAGAAGAGCTGGTTAACACAGCTTAAACCGTTGAGACCGTGGAGGAGCCCCACAAGGTTCTGAAAGTCTCAGGAACATGGGAGACGCATTGATTTGTGAAACAGTAGATCCCGTTACATAATGGGAGATAAGAATACTCTTGTCTGTGAAGTGGATTTCCGAACAGGAACAAGCAGCTGATTGCTTACGGATAGACTGTGAGTAGTAGTAGAACAGCTTTTACTGTCTGGCTGTCACAAGTGCAGTCGAATTGATTCTCCCTTGTGACTCATGGAACTGTATTTAGTCACCATGTACAAGGCAATACCTTTTGTTTTTAAAATCATCCTTGGAGTGTGAAGTAAGAGAAGGAACCCCCCCAAGCACCTGTTCTGAGCACAAGAGCCTCCCCAGACATTCAAGTGGCAAAACTTGCTCTTGTAACTAGCACATTGATCCCATGAGAGGTGCTGCTGGTAGGTCGGATGTTCACAGAGCTGACAGCAGCTGCATCAAAGTGATGTTGAGTAGCCATGGGCGTGGGATTTTCACTGCAGCACCCCGTGGTGCTTGCTGGAGCAGTTGGATTTAGGAGAAGGTACTGCTCCTCCTCTCACGCTTAATGTTCCAGCTCAAACAATAAACCCCCACACCCTCCTGGCCTGGGCGCCTGTCCCCTTCTGTAGGTGGGGACGTGATGAGCGGGCGGTGTTGTCCTCTCCCAGCGGGCCCCGTTCCACAGCTGGGGCTGCTCTGCAGCGTGCAGAGCCCGTGGGGAGAGCGCAGATGTACAGGAGCTTGTGGGAAGGCTCAAAGTTTTCCATATTGCTGAAGACTCCTTGTCTTGGCACGCGCTGCGGCTTGCTCGGTGATGGGGAACATACTGTGGTGTATTTAATAGGCAGGAAACTTCTCTGCGTTGACAGTGTAGGCTAGACCCAAGTGTTTTACTTTGCTGCAACATGTCATTCATAGCCCATCTCCCCGGGTGCCTGCTGGCTGATTAGCCTCAGCTCTGCAGGGACCTGCGTATTAAACCTCCTATTTCTCTCCCCAAACTGGAAACCCAGCCTCCGCACTCCCACTGCTGCTCTCACAGCTCTCGCTGGTGACGACTCTGACGCCCAAGGGTGAAGTTCCTGGATCTGGGTCAGCCAGCCCGCGTGGTTTGTCACTTGGCACAGCAACAAAGCCCTGGCACATCCTGCCTCCCTGGCGCAGCCCTCCCAGCGGTGGTGTCGCTCCCCAAACCCGGCGCCTGCAGATGCTCCTCGTGCCTGCAAAACGCTCACGACGGCAGATTGCAGCAGCAGCCGAGTGTTAAATGATGTCTGAGACCCTAACGTGAAGTTTTATTTGTGATTTCTCCTACTAACGCCTGCTCTCAATTCTTCCCCTTCTTTCTTTCCCTGCAGATCACCATTGAGTTGGATAATGCTGAGGTTCTCCTTTTCTTTATTTCCCTCAGTGTTGTTTCTCTGGTGCTTGTTCCATGAGTAGCCCTGTGGCCTGTCCTGTTGTCTCCCTAGCACTGAGCTTCCTGGTTTGTGATGCCTCTGTCAGTGAACTAGTTGAGTTGCCAGTCTGCCGTGTGTCCGTGCTGGGGGCTGTTACCCTAATCCCTTATCCTGTTGCTCAGGACGCGAGTACCAATGCAGTTAGGCTTTCTGGCAGTCTGGTGCTTGAGTAGATGCTGTGGGGTCTAGGACCAGATCTAAGTTCTTGGGAGCATCAGCTGCCTCAAGCAGCACTGAAAGATCAGTGTTTAGCACTCGTTACTGCAGCAAAACTAAACACTCGGGTTTCAGGGTGTTTGTGCCAGCTGCAGGAGACCCCGGGTGAGGTGTCTCCTCTTGCTGGCAACAACCATCACTGATGTCTCTGTGCACAGCACAGCTGGGTCCTCGTGCAGGAACTGCATCTCTGGCTTTACCCGAAACAGTCACAGTCCTGCAGCTCATAAGAGCTTCTCCCTGCCCTCCCTGTGCTGCCTTGGCCAAGGTTTGGTGGATAAAGCTGGATATAGCACTGAACGGTGTTATGAAAAGAGGTCGGATGGAGTTGGCCTCTTCCCCCTGGGGACTAGCGATAGGACCAGAAGAAGTGGGGTCAGGTTGTACCGGGGAGGGTCAGATTGGATCTTGGGGAAAACTGCTTCCCTGAAAGAGTGGGGAGGCCTTGGAACTGGCTGCCTGGGGAGGGGATGGAGGCACCGTCCCTGGAGGGGTTCGACAGCTGGGGAGCCAGGGTGTTGGAGGGTGTACGGTGGATGGTTGGACTGGATGATCTGGAAGGTCTTTCCCAACCTTGATGATTCTATATGATTCTGTGACTGGGGTGTTGCAACCCTGGGACAATTAGTGATGCTTTTTGCTGTGTGGAACTTTCCCACCATCCACCACCTCACCCTGCAATTGTGGGGTTGTGTTTGTGCTGTTGTATGACTGGAAAAGCCATACTTGAGTGAGAACTTCCTGTCTAACTGAAGTGAAGCTTTCGAAGGACTATTGAGAGCAGCGGTGTGGCTGGTTGGGGCAGTGGCTCGTGGAGGGTGGAAGGAGCTGAGCTGCCTCTGCTGCTGCAACTTCCTCATCAGCTCAGAAAAAACCCCCGAGTGTGGGCGCTAATTTTGAGAGGCTTTTTGCATAAATGTATGATAGTGAGAAAGGGACTGGCTGGCACCTTATTTTCCTGAAATACCAGAGAGAAAAGCAATACTTGCCTCTGCAGTTTGTTTCCTGCAGTGTCTCCCAAGCCAGCCTTCTGCTTGGAACAAAATGCAGCCGCTGGGAACGCTACTGCTCTTGGATAATGAAATGGGCCGTGAGGTGCTTTGGGTGGAACTTGTTAGTTTTGATGTGCTCGAGGCACTGGGGAGCCTTCATCCTGAGCCCCAAGTAGTGTTGGGGGGCTTTGCCTGTTGAAATGGGTTTGAGTTCCAAAGTGGTTGCCACAGGAGTAGAACAAACAGTGGACACTGTGCCCAGGCCTGGCTTGCAGGGTCTCCTCTGTTCAGGAGGGCTTCTGGGGGAAGGGGGGAGCAGAATTCCTTGCACCAGCAGCTCGAATGGTGTAGTATTAGGTTTGTTTCTACCTCATCTCTGATTGGGATTCTCGGGTCAGTGCTGTCAGCATCATCCTCCTTAGGCTGGAGCAGAAGGTCCGTTAACTGCAGTGCCATCACCTCTGACCTGTGCAAGTCTGAGAGACCTCAGGTGTCTCCAAGCTTCACACCAGGCTTGTAGTGTCAGTCACAGAGGTGCTGGGGTGTCAGACTTGTGCTGTCATCATTTGACCTTGAAAGTCAAGACTTTATTCCCCCCTTTTTACTGGGGGACCACACAGCAGCAGAGCATTCTGCTTCCCCCTAAGTGGGTCTGTCACACGTGGGTGTCCCCAGTCAGCCCTAGACCCCTTGGCTGCTGCCATGCGGCAGCTTCCCACACCAGCACATTATTTTATATAATTTCAGCTTGGAGAAACTTCAGACAGAAACTTGAATTGTTTAATTGCAAATTAAATCGTAATGGGACTCTTTCCCCTTCAGTTTCTGGCTGCAATGTGCTGTCTGCCCTGCAATAAATCAGCCAGAGCGTGGAGAGCAGTTTAGGATTTGGTGGGGAGGCTGCAAAGGAGGAGCTTTATCGCTCCTTGATGGAGCGACTGCGTGGAGGGAGCAGGTGTGTTTAGAACCAGCAGTTATGGGCACAGGCTGCTTTTGGAAAGGGATTTGGGACAAATCTCTAAGGAGATCCTGGGGGGTGGGTTTTGTTCCCTCCATCAACCCCGAAGACTAAACATTTCCAGCCAAGAGGACAGATCTCCGTTACAGCAAAGTGAAGTGCTTTTTCTGTCAAACTAAACTTGAGTTGTTTGGATCAGCTGAAATGCTCCCTGTTCCCTCAGGGTAGAACTGCTGAAGTAACTGTCTCATGTCGTGGTTTCATAGTGCGGGTGCGATTGCACCTACGGGTTGAGTTCTGGGCGTGAAGGTGCCTCCTGCAGGGTAGTTGCAGTGAGGGGTGGGTTCAAGTAATAAGAGAAAATACGAATGTGAGGAGGTCCAAGCCTGTGCCGCTGGGAGCCATGATAGAAAATCAGCCTTTGGGTCCTCCTTAACCCTCCTGCGAATGAAGAAAGGGAGTGCTCTGGGTGAATAACGCTGGAATTCACCTCAGTGTAGGAAATCCCCTGCAGAACAGGAAGGATGGGGAGTGCGAGGTCAGCTGCACCCCCTGCAGATGTCTGGCTGGGCCCTTGGGGTTAGTGGAGTGTCTGCAGTATGAAGTGGTGTGGAAATGGTGGCTGTAGGGCTGGTTTGGTGCTCTTGGCTCAGTTCAGGTGATCTCTGTTGAAGGGTTTACCTGGAATCCCCTTTAACTGGGAGTACAGGAACGGGAGAGAGCTTGTTCCTCAAGGAGAAGTTCTGTGATGGTTGTTGCCAATGTCTGCAGTGTGAGGGCCGTGGTCTGGTCTGGCAGAAATATGGCAGCAGCACCTTTAACCTCCTGTTGGGTTGTTTCTTAACTCTGCAGCATCTGCTGCTGCGGCAGGATTCCTGTAGAAGGTTTTTCTTCTGGGGCAGACGTTGGGGTGCACTGAGGATCACTGTCAGCCCGTAGTATTTCCAATACTTTGGGGTTCCTGTAACTTTTGAAGCCCCACAGACCATTGGGATGGGGCTGTGTCAGACCAGTTTGAAGTGAAAGAACTGAGGAGGCATCTTGAGAGATGGATGCAAAGCACCATTTGTTTTGGTAGAAGCCCAAAACCACTGGAAACTGTTTTAAACCTTACTTGTACCTGACTTGTACCCCAGGTGTGGTGGGTCTGTCCTGATCTGGGGCTGTTGTGTGCTCAGAGCTTTCCTTTCACTTTGCTGTGGGGCTGCTGCTGGGGCTTTCCTGGAGCGTCAGGTGGGTGTTAGGAGCTGGAGGGGTCTAACTTGAGCTAGAGAGCTAAACAGGGTGGTCTTAGCCTTGTCTTCAGTAGTCAAGAAAGTAGAAGACCCCAAGGTAGACACCGGTGAGTTGTGTGTGAGGGCCCTTGGGGTCCTGATCAAGCCCTTGTGGGGTAGGAACTGCTCTAACCCTGTTCTTGGT
This sequence comes from Phoeniculus purpureus, assembly GCA_028565055.1. Taxonomy (NCBI): domain Eukaryota; kingdom Metazoa; phylum Chordata; class Aves; order Bucerotiformes; family Phoeniculidae; genus Phoeniculus; species Phoeniculus purpureus. The sequence goes on from JAOXOE010000745.1 coordinate 17,981,955, forward strand.
GGATCTGTTGCCTGTGCTGGTCTTTCAGAGAAGTGATTCAGGACCCCAAGGTAGTTTCTTTCTCAAGTGCCATCAAGTGTGACTCTTCACACAACAGCGACCGCTAAACCCCACGTTAATTAGACAAAACAGCTTCATTTACTTTTAATTCCATCCACAACCCACCGAGAAGTGCAGGCAGCATCCAGATGCAGGTTTTACGGTGTTTCGCAGCTCCCGTTGTGATGCTGAGCCTCCACCGTGGGCTCCCTGTGGTCCAGAGCAGCTCCCTCACCGCTGAGAGCGCCTCCGCCTGCCCCGCCACGTCCCGCTCGGCTCTCCTCTGCCCGCGGAGGTGTTTGGGGACACGGTGGCCCAGTTTCCACCTGCGGCGCGAGCCTTGGGCACCAAACCACGCACGTCCTGGAGAAGCACATGAATATTTGAAGGCGAGGAGTGTCGGAGCTGACCTGCAGGTGGCACGCTCAGGATGCTCAATGTGCCGCCGCGATGTCCTACTTTATTTTTTTATCTCCTTTTCCCCCTCCACCCCTCCCTCCCAGCCACATTGCAGCGAGCGGCTCTGCTGGGCACCTGCCAGCATTCAAGCAGCAGTTACATAAGAGCAGCTCTTTTTTTTTTCCTGGAATTTAGGCCCCGCTGCTGATGTGTGACCTTCAGCAGTAATTGCCAATAAACGCGCTGGAGATGTTTACAGGCACGGCGGGGCTCGCCGGGCTCTGTGCCGGGAGCTGCGGTGCCTGTGGGGCTGCTGCTGCTGCTTCCCGTGACCACCCAGCCCATGGCCACGGGATCTAGGGTGTGTGTTTTGTTGGGTGTTTTTTTTTTTTCTTCAGGGAGGGTGAAGAAGGGGATCTGCTGCTGCTTTCACCTCCCACGGGGCTGGCAAACACCAATCCGGCAAAAATGTCTGAGCACCCAGAGCTTCCCATGTTCCCAACGCTTATTTTTGGGATTAGAAGTTAAAGTAAATTGATTGGAAGTTGATTAAAAGCCCGGGTTGACTGATGCCCGGCTGCCCAGCGAAGGAAGGGATGGAGGCACCACCCCTGGGGGATTCAAACAACAGGCAGCCAGGGTGTTTGAGGAGGATTAATGGTTGGGGGTTGTAGGGTGGGTGGTTGGACTTGATGATTGTGAAGGTCTCTTCCGACCCCGGTGGCCGTGGAGGGTGGTCTCTTCTGCCCCCTGATGATTCGGTGACTGGTTATTATTTTTTCACTTGGGGCTTCTTCTCTTTTTATTCAGTGCTGTCACTTCTTTAAGATCAAACCCTCTCCAGTGAAATCCACCTGCAGACCCACTCAGGGTAGCTTTGGTGTTTTGCTCCTTCCCATCTTCACTTGGGTCTGGAGGTTTTAAGCAGGTGAAAAGGGAGCTGAAACCTCTGGTTCAAAGGGGTTGACTGAAGGTACCTTCTCAGAGCTCTTCACCAGTGATGAGCTAAGAGGGCAAAGTGCAACCTAGGTGCTGGTTCATGCATCTCCTGATTTGGATTGAGGGGGTGAAGAATCATCTATTAACCTCTGAAGTGCTGGAGAGACGCCCTTAGAAATGATCTTCCTTGTTGGGAGAGCTGGCTCCCCAGCCATTTCTCTTGTGTATTTGCACTTAGACAGTGCTTCACTTGTTATGTCTCAGGCGGAGGAAATGCAGGCGCTCATAAATTTTTGTGGGCTGCCTTCTGGTGTTTTTCCCCCCCTTCAGAAATCCTGCAAATCTTTGGACTGGTTTCTTAGTGTACAAACTGGAACTGGTGAGCTCTCCTGGAAAAGGAGACTGGAACATTTCTTACGGCTACTTGTGCCTTAAAAAACCCCCAGATACTAAATGAAAGAGTTGTGCCATCTCGCCGGTGAATTAGCAGGCGCTGCTCATCTAGACTGTGTGGGGAAGGTAGCGCCGATCGCCCTCGCTTGTTCTACAGGAGCTGCAAGACTGAGGGTTTAGAGAGCAAGTGGCTGCGCTCCCACTGCAGGTCAGTGCCGTATCGGGGGCTGACCAAGGTCTGTCTCTGACTGCAGGAAAGCCCCAGTGAAAAACACTTTCTCGACTGAAACCTCTGGAACATGAGAGAAGGCATTCCTGTAGGCAGAGCTCGGTGACCTTTCAGTCCGGGCGCTGACAGCCCTGATGCCAGATCTCCCACCTCATCGTCTGGCAGCACTCGAAGTCTCTGCAAATTCAGTGAGATAAGAGGAGGAAAAAACATGTATCCACGTCCTCAACCTGAGCAGGAGCTGCCGCAGTGAGGTGATGGGGTGCTGGAGCGTGGCTGCTGCTCCATCACATACTGGGAGGAGCTGGGCGGCTGTGTCTTCCCCCCATTAAATCCCACATGTGTTCTGTAAGGGCTGGGAGAGCTGCGCAGCTGAGAGGACCCATTCCAGGACAAGGTGCTGCTCCACATCTCCTGCTGCCTCTGTAATTTATGCAGCTGTGGGATCCTCCATCGCTAAAAATACCACGTTCCGCAGCTTCGGTGCCGCTCTGTTACAAGGGTAAATGGCAACGGGGGGAGTTTGTCAACGCAGCTTAATGCTCTCGGTTCCCAATTACTCCCCTCTGCCCTGAAATTCATCCTCAGCCAGTCAATCGTGTGCTTGACAAACACCTACGCATCATCTGCAGAGGCTAGAACTTTCCTTGACAAGGGAGCAGTGTTGGCCTTACAGAAGGGAGTAGGCAGCAGGTAACACAAGTGGGGTTGTGGGGAGTTACTGAGGAGCTGTGAAGGGCAGCAACACAGTTTGTCCTCTAGTTTTCTGTCTGGCTGGTGGTTTGCTTGCTGTCCTTCAAAAGAGAACTGTACTGAACGGATCTCAAAGAGTAGAAACTCACAGAAGTCAGGAAAAAGTGGAAAGGGACGGTCAGGACACTCCAAGCAACCAGCCCCACTGGAACTCCAGCTGGCAGAGGAGATGGTGATGCAGCAGCAGAGGCAGAGGGCAGTGATTTCAGAGCAATAAGAGATCCTCACTCTGGTTCTTTGCATCTGGCACTACAACCTGGCCACCAAAACCTTAACGAGATCTTTGGGCTGACTGACTCTGTAGTTGTTGGGGGTTTTTCCCTTTATATCTCCTCCTTCCTGCCAAATCTCTCCCCCTGCCACCCTTATAATTAGGTGCCATCTGTGTGGAGTTGGGTTGGTTCCTGAGTTCCCAGATTTCAGGCCCAGAAGGGACCGTTTGGTAATTGAACCAGAGTTCCTGTGCAGCGCAGGGCATCTCCTGTCTCACCATCGCTTCTCTGCTGAGCCAAATCTATTGACTTTGGCTGGGCTTCATCTTGAAGACCTCCCAGGACAGGTGTCAGCTTACTCCTGCCTTGCACCAGCCAGTCACCTCGTCGCTGAGTTAGAGGCGTATTGGGGAAAAAAAAGCCCTGCGGAAGATGTGTGATGGTTGGGAAGTGGCACCGGGCTGTGGAAGTTGGGCAGTCTGGGCTTTGGTATCCCCTCAGTCCTGTGGATTTGGAGATGGCCTGAAGTGGAGGAGGTTTGTGACGGTTTCTGTTAGCCAAGAAGGCCAACAGCATCCTGGGGTGGATTAGAAGTGGGTGGTTAGTAGACAGAGAGAGGTTCTCCTCGCACTCTACTCTGACCTGGGGAGACCGCATCTGGAATCTTGTGTCCAGCTCTGGGCCCCTCAGTTCCAGAAGGACACAGAGCTGCTGGAGAGAGCCCAGCGCAG
>JAOXOE010000745.1:17987371-18008437 GCA_028565055.1 Phoeniculus purpureus
GTGGGTGGGGGGGAGAGCGTAAACAGTAATTACAGCTCTAATTCATTTGTGATGATTCAGCTCGAGCGCTTTGCTAGCTCCCTTTCCCCTAAGTGTTGACCACTAGATTTCTGTTGGGATGGGTGAAAGACTCTTGAGGAATGACTAATTTTTCTGCATTTTACTTTCAACTAGCTGCCGCAACCTCCAGAAACGGAAAGCTCTGTAGAGGTGTGTCACCCACCCATATTTGTGCGACAGGCAAATATTGGTGTTGCCAAGTAGTCCTGGTGGAGTGTCTCGTTGGTACAAACCCTGTGAAGTGTGTGTTCCCGTGTGGTGCTGGCCTGTGAGACATCTGTAGGTCTGTGGAGGAGGTTGAATCCAATACAGCATCAGCAGGATGGGCAGAAAATACGTCCAGGCTTACAATCCAGCCCCCAGTGACAACATAAGGAGCTCAAAGAACTCCAGTTCTAACCAGCCCAAGGTAGAGCAGGTCTTTTCAGCCATTTCCCTTTAGCTTTCAAGGGAGGCAACGTTCAAACAGTCTCTCAAATCCTGCATGAGCAGAAGAGACCTCATTTCTCTGGCTCCTGAAGCAGAAATTGGTCTCTCCTTGGATTAAAGCGAGACAAAGGTGCCAGAAGTTGCTGGGTGTCCCACGTAGAATGCCCCAGTGAAGAGGTTAACAGCCTTAACAGCCACTTCACATCTTCCAGGTTGCTTCAGTTTGGTCTCTGGACATGTTCTCTCTGAGAGACCCCAGCATCAGTTCACACACGAGATGGATTATTGGCCAAAATGAAAAGCTGAGAGCTTGCAGAGTCTCAAATTGATATGGGGTTAATGGGGCATCCCGAGGTGCCGATGGTTAGGGCGTACATTTGGGTGCTGCATCAGTGCAAACCCAAGTGAAGCCACACAAACCTGAGACAGTGCTGATGTTCTGAGCTGGATAAATACACAGGTTGTGAATGTGTTTGGGCGTCACGGAGAAAAGTGCTGTTTGTGATGCTTTAGACTTGTGGTGTGTAGTTGTGGAGTAGTGTTTAAATGTCAGCCACGAGTCTGAGTGGTCATAGAATGACTTTGAGATGTTGGGGAGATGGCTCCTGGTTCCAGATGGGTCCCTGTAGAACTGGGTTGTTCCTACACGGCTTTCCAGTGCTTCAAAGCAGCAAAAACTCGGCGTGCTTTGGGTTTCCCAACTGGAAGCTCCATTCCTGACAATCTGCTTCCTGGAGGTGGTTGAGATCTGAAATAAGAGATTCGATCTGGAAACCCGTTCAGTGTGTCAGCGCAACCCCGTGGAGTCCGTGGAATCCCCCAGGCTTTGTCGGAGCCCCTCCGTAGTCTCAAAAGAGCTTCCTTGACCACAGTCAGATGTAGGGCAGTACGTGCTCTTCCTCCAGGAGCGGGACGGCGTGCTCGTGTGTGTGTCCGTGTCTGTGTAAGCATGGGCATGCCTGGTCTGAGTTCCTATGACTCCCGTGTGTGTTCCTGGTGACTGTCAAACGAGACAGACGTTGTGTCCTCTTGGGATCCCTGGGCATGTGTTGGCGTGCGTGCATGCCAGGGGGGTCTGCTGGAGGGGGGCTGAGCAGACGGGCCGGTGCTGCCACAGCTCACGCAGGGCAGCTGTTGTGTTCAGATAGCTTGTCAGTCCCTCTTCCTCCTCTCCCTCTTTGCTCCCAGCTGTGACTCCTCTTCGTATTTTCCATGAGTACAACCGTGTTAGTGTCTCCTTAGTGCTGTTCTGCCTTAAAATGACATTTCTGCCTGCGCAGCAGGAGCTTGATCAAAGCCCACCACAGAGGCAACTGGAGGACCATAGAAGGGTACGTACAGCAGCCCAGCCCGCTCACACAGCTAACCCTCTGCCTTCTCTTTTAAGCAGTCGATGCGTAAGTCATGTGAGAGCCTTCTGTGCTGACCTGCTCGCTGGGGGTCTCTTGGGGAATCTCTCGTGATGGGCTGCGCTTACAGAACGGGTGCTGCGGCACCTTCGCTTGCAGTCGGTGCAAGGGGGGCAAGTGCGTGGCTGCTCTCAGCTCGAGCTCAGCTCGTGGTCTAACCTGGTCACTCTTCCAAAGGACACCCCGCTGGTGCTGGTCACACAGGTCTGGAGCCCCCAGCACAAGAAGGATGCAGTCACACTGGAGCGCATCCAGAAGAGGGGTCGCTAAAATGATCAGAGGATGGAGCATCTCTCGTGTGAGGGCAGACTGAGAGAGTTGGGGCTGTTCAGCTTGGAGAAGAGAAGGCTCTGGGGGGACCTTCTTTTGAACTTCCAGTACCTGAGGGGGGCCTCCGTGAAGGCAGGGGAAGGCCTTTTCAAGAGGGTTTGTGCAGAGAGGACCAGGAGCAGTGAGGTCAAGCTGGGAAAGGAGAGACTGAGGCTGGATATTAGAAGAAAGCTCTTCACTGTGAGGGTGGTTGATGGCCGGAAGGGGCTGCCTGGTGAGGTGGTGGGGGCCCCATCCCTGGAGTCATTTCAGGTCAGGCTTGATGAGTCTCTGAGCAGCCTGATCTAGGTAGAGTTGTCCCTGTGCAGGGATGTTGGACTAAATGAGCTAGTCCCTTCTAGTCTAGAACATTCTGTGGACGGGAGGTCCCTTCCAGTCTTAAACATTCTGTGGAGGGGTGTGAGGTCCCATGGAGATCTTCCAGCCTCGAACATTTTGTGATTTTACTGAAGCAAGAGGTGAACTGTGGCTTATAGAGTTTGGCTGCTTTGGCCACCTTCACCCAAGCCAAACTGCAAAGTCAACACGGTCAACCCCTTCCTGAATTCCTTCTGCTCTTGTAGCTGGGAACAGAAGAGCAGCCGCTTAGAACTGCTTCTCTCTGAAATATTATTAGCGCTCCTCTGGTTCAGAGACGATAACAGGTTCTTGGCATCCCTTACCCCGAGCCGTGTACTGCCTCTGCCCTACCGACACGTGTACGACGACAGTGTTTGTGTGTGCGTAGGGCTCGCTCTTAGTTTACCTGGAGGCTGAATGCAGATGAAACCCAACTCTTGGGGGTGTTTTTTTCCCTTCTTGCTACGTAGCATATTTGATTTTTCTTACTGCCGCCAAACATCTGATATTTGTTTGCACACTGTGCGCATCAAAGCGGTGTACAACAGTAACAGGATGGGTAAAGCACGGTGCCGAAGCCAAGCGTTGCAGCTGAATTAATTATAACATTTCTTAAATACCACTTAGGGTTTTTTTCTTCCCTTCTCCCTTGCTCACAGTCTCTCCTACTTGTTAGCTAACACTGGGGGTTGGGAGGGTTTTGTAGGAAACCAAGTTCTTCCCGGATGGTGTTTGAGGTGCCTGGTGGCTGTGGGTTGCCAGACCAAAGTGTTCCAGATGTGGTCCCACTCCTGTTTTCTGGCGGTTTGTCCTGTTTTGCACCACTCTTGTAGGTCACAGAGGTGCTGTGGGTCCATCCTCAGAGCAGTGGCTTCTAGGGAGGTCCCTCCACTCACCCCAGCTGTGTTGTGTCTGTGGGGTAGAAGTTGCCTTCTGCTTTCCATGATGGACCAGAAGGATCAGAGGGCTAGAGTCACCTGTGGTGGACCAGAAGGATCAGAGGGCTAGAGTCACCCATGGTGGACCAGAAGGATTAAAGGGCTGGAGCACCTCTCCTGTGAGGACAGGCTGAGAGAGTCAGGGTTCAGCCTGGAGAGGAGAAGGCTCTGGGGGGACCATATAGCAGCCTTCCCCTTCCTGAAAGGGGCTGAAAGAGGGCTGGGGAAGGCTGTTCCCAAGGGTAGGGAAGGATAGGATGAGGGGTTGGAAGGTTGGAAAAGGGCAGAGTGAGGCTGGACAGGAAGAAAAAGGTCTGGAATCTGAGGGTCGGGGAGCCCTGGAACAGGCTGCCCAGAGAGGGGGTGGAAGCCCCATCCATGGAGCCACTCGAGGTCAGGCTGGATGGGGCTCTGGGCAACCTGGTCTGGAGGCTGATGGCTCTGCTTGTTGTTGAGGCATTCGACTTGGATGTCCGTTGGAGGTCCCTCCCAACACGATGGTTCTGTGACTCCAGGACTGTAGTTGCCCTCCTGAATTCAGGAGGAGGAGGAGCTGACTGACCAGCAGTTCCTGCGGCTGGATGACTGTTGGTGCCTGTGTAGAAGAGGTAACCATGACAGTTTCTCCAGCGCCAGCTGCCGTGACAGCTGCCAGGGTTTCAGAAGAGGAAGGTAACGGTAGGAACCCCATTGCCACGTGGATTTTTGGGGCAGGGCTCGCGTGGCTACCGAGTTGCCTCTCTAATCCGTAGCCGCCTAGAAGGGAGATGCAGTTAAAGGGGGTTTTTGCGTCTGGCTTGGCCTTGTTCTGTCACGCAGCCTCCTTACCTGCCAGACTGAGAGCAGGAGGATGGTTAGAGCGCTACAGCATGTACCAAACACTCCCGTGTCGCTGTCAGTCACAGCAGCTCCTCGGGGATAAGGATTTGTCGGAGCTTTGGAATTAAGTCTCTTGCCTCTTCCACATGTTGATGATAGGAAGCGTCTGGTCCCTGGGGATGCTGCTCATCTTCTCCCACTGCCTCTCACAGCATCTTGTCTTTTAGTTTTCCCCCTATTTTCCTTTTTTGAGGGTCTTCTGGAAGCAGCTGGTTGCAAAGTTCAACCTGTTCTTCTGCTGCTTCTCCTGACCCTTCTGGGTTCCACGAAACTCAGGGGTTTCACGTGGCCAACTAAAGCACATTTATACTGTTCCTGTGTCTTCAAGGCTCTCTGTGGAGGCAAAACCCCGTTGTTAAAGGCATTCTGAACGCTCAGGCAACTCATGTCATCAGTGCAGCTGAAAACCAGTGTCAAGCGCTCGTGGGTGCAGATCAAGATCCCTTAGTTCTCCTTGGAAGATTTTTAGTAAGAAATTACTTTATATGGCTGATTTTTTTTTTAATAGAAATTACTTTAGCCTTGATGAAAATGACTTTTTGAAACCGTAGGAAAAACCTCTTCTCCTCTCTTCAACGCTGCCTCAGGGTGGTCCTGCTGTCGCCCCCATCAGCAGAGCAGGAGCTCCCAGTTCAAGTAATCACGAGCTTTCCCTTTCTGCACGAAGCCCTCTGTTAATCCAGCTCGTTGCTTGCAGCCTCTGCCCAGCTCTCGGAATTACTGGCGATTCCTGTCAAGGCTTCACGCCGGAGCAACGTGTGGGCTGTGCTGGTTGCCGCTGATGCTGGGCCTCGGCCGGCGGCGGTGTGTGCTCCGCGGGGCACGGCGGGGTTATCTGAGGACCGCCGTCCCGCAGTGTCCGTGGGCTCATGTGCTCGGATGCTGACTGCCGGCGTGACCGGGCGGCTGGTGCAGCTGCCAGCGGGGACGTGGGGAACAAAGAGCTGCGATGCAGCGGGGATCGCTGGGCTTCCGCTCGCTCAGCAGCTGACGGCGTCGGTTGCTGGTGGAGGGGAGAAAAGAGCGAGTCCCTGCATCAGGGGTGAGATGGCAAAACAAGGAGGGGGCTGGGAAGGAAAAAACCAGTCCACAAAACCTTCTCCCGTGTCGCTCCCTCGCTAATGCTTCTCTTTGCCTTGTGTTGGTGCTGTGCAGGTGCCGCTGGGGCACTTAATACGGAAACGAGAGGGGGTTAATTTGAGTTCTACAGTAAAATCTGTGTCAGAAGGTTTGCATTCAAATGGAGCTGTGGTTGTTTCTGGGGTTGGGAACCCATAATCTGCTGAGCCCTGTAGGACCCCCACCACCATCTCTGGGGTCCCAGCCTGCCTGAGATGCTCAGTGGGTTTTCCCAAGCCTCCAGGCTGTGGGTTCCCCTCCCTCACTGCTACCAGGCTAATGATAACAGCAGCCCCCCCACTACTGAGCGTTGCTGTTCCCTCTATTCGCTGGGCTCACATGGTGATTTCATTATCCTCTTTGAATCAAGGGGGAGGCCCTCAGGCAAGTTTTGGTCAACCGCTATTACGGCAACGTGAGACCAGCGGGACGGCGCGAGAGCCTCACCAGCTTCGGCAACGGCCCCTTGTCGGCAGGAGGCACCAGCAAAGCTGGGGCAGGAGGTAGGACGTGCTCTGTCCCCCCAGTGATTCATGGGGCTGTCTCTGCCTGACAAGTGGAGTTGGAGGTGTTTCACCCCACTGTTGTTCTGTGTGACTCCAAAACCCAACGAAACTCTCCCTGTGGATGGGGAAGAAGCCCTGCTTGCATGTCTCTGGACACTCCAGCCTGTTTTGACCCTCCTTGAGGGATTCCACTCTAGGAATTGCAGTGAAGTCTGTTACAAAGGGCAGTTCAATTCACAAGCAGGCTGGTCACAAACAAAAACCTCAAGCCTCTACTTCCCACTCTTTTCTGAAGCAGGTGCAGATCCTGTGCAACTTGATCTAGGTAATCCTGCTGTGGCAGGGGGATGGCACTGGATGGTCTTTGGAGGTCCCTTCCAACCCCTAATGACTGGATCTAGGGGATCCTGCTGTGGCAGGGGGATGGCACTGGATGGTCTTTGGAGGTCCCTTCCAATCCTTAATGCTCTGTGATTCTGTGATCTGGTCTGTCCTTGTGCTGTCCTGCCTACTGCGTGGAAGAGTCTTCCATGTTCTAGAGCGCTGGCTTTGCCATCCTCTGGTTTCCTTGCCATTCTCCCATCCCTTCACTGGTCCTGCAGAGCCTCTACCCCTTTGTATCCCTGAATCCATGTTGTTTCCAGAGTCCTTTCCCAACCCACCAGCCCTCCTTCCATTTTCACCCTTCAGGATAGGTTAATTTAAATCACAAGAGAGATGCCATCGCCCGCCGTAGGGTGGATAGGTTGGGATCTGAGCCTGTTTCTCATGATCATCTTCACAGGAGGAAGCTCGGGGTCGAGTTCAATGAGCCGGGGTGAGATGAGTTTGGCAGATGTCCAGTGTCATCTGGATAAAGAAGGAGCGTCCAACCTGGTCATCGATCTCATCATGAATGCCACCAGTGACCGGGTCTTCCACGAGAGCATCCTGCTAGCCATCGCCCTCCTGGAAGGTGGGAACACCACAATACAGGTAGGGAAATGGAAAACTTGAAGCCTGTCACTAAAACACGTTGGGAAGGGAAATGTTTTGATGAAATCCAGGAAACTTGAGGAGGTTAAGGAGCCGGGAGGGGAAATGACTAAACGATCTTTGACCTGTAATTAAGAGAAACATCAATCCCTGCCGTGCAAAAGTGAACTTACTGAATGTTTTCATGGGCACGGGGTGGCTGAGGTATTTCGCAGGGCAACACAGAGGAATGTGCACCCGAGCAGCTCTGGAGCCTCAGTTATCGTGACTGCTTCCACGAGTAATCTTAGAGTAACCGTGGTGAGCTCAGAGACTCACGGCTGGAATAGGGAATAGCAGTCAAGTCCAGATCACAGCCGTTCCCCATAATCTTGCTGTCCTTCCTTGCTGTGTTTTGACTAAGGATTTGGTTTCCCTGAACGAGAAGTGCCCCTGGTGTGGGCTGGGATGAACTCACACAAGGCAGCACGTGCAGCACTCTTACAAACAGAAAGTAAAACCTTGTTAGGGTCAGACACCCCTGCGAAGACCACTGGCTGTGTGATTGCTGATTGTTTCAGTTCTCCTCGTGTTCTGCTTCCCAACAGTCTGTTTCTCTCATGGACAGTGGACTTTAGGTGTAGGTTTTCCAGGGGGTGGTGCCGCTTTTCTACCCTCTGTAGTGGGTTTCACATGTCTGAGCAGAGCAATCAGTGAGGGGTTCAAGGTCAGTTTTGCAGGGTGTTCCATAGGCTCTGCTCAGGGGCACCCAGTGATAGGACACGGGGCAGCGGGTGTGAGCTGGGACACCGGAGGTTCCACACCAATGTGAGAAGGACCTTCTTCCCAGTGAGGGTGACAGAGCACTGGAAGAGGCTGCCCAGGGCGATTGCGAAGTCTCCTTCTCTGGAGACGTTTCAGACCCTCCTGGGCATGTTCCTGTGTGACTGGATCTAGGAGATCCTGCTGTGTCAGGGGGATGGGACTGGATGATCTTTGGAGGTCCCTTCCCATCCCTGATGTTCTGGGATTCTGTGATTCACTCAGAGAAGTGATAAACCTACTGGTTTGATAGTTGCACAGCTTCAGTGCCTTTTGTGCTGCATCCTAGTTAGGAAGGTTTATTTAGGCTCTTCAATAGAACACACTAGTGTTCTCAGGAGGGCTTGGGCAAAGAGCTAAAAAAAATCCCGTGTGTGTGGCCCACTGTTCCCAGTATGGTTGATTTAATGGAAAACCAGTCTGCCAGTGCAAACAGGTCTGATCCCATAGAAAAGGTCTGGCTCAAAGGTGCCCAGAGGTATGCAAAGAGCAGCCCTATCCTCTGGGCAGTGGAACACAGCGGGACTGAAGTGTAATGAGGGGCTGATTCCTGCCTGGGTATAACTGGTCTTTATGGTTACATCATGCCCTGGGTCTCTAGAGCAGCACCTCTTGTGTTCTTCTAACTTCTCTTGAGAGGACAGGGAACACTTTGAGGCTCCTTCACTCTGAGCATCTAAAACCCCCTGTTACCTCAAAGTGCAGTGGCAGCATTAACATCCGCTGGGGAGAGTCACTCTGGGTTTCCTGCTGTTCTCTAGTGTAAAGGAAGCTGAGCTTTCATCTTCAGAGCTCTCAGGGAGCCTCAGCTAACCTCATGCTGTCGTGCTGGAAGGAAAAACAACTTCTGCACCAGCCTGGTGTGGAGACAACCTTTTGCTTGTGCTGGACCCCAGAACTGCTGGGCTGAGGAGAGTCACTTCAGTGTTGAAACAGATTCCTTAGTTCACCTGGTCAAAACAAACCCGGGAAGTAAGTCTGCTGCCTGGCTCCAAAGACACCTTCTCCAGCAGAAAGGCCGATCTGTAGTTCGCGTTTGCTGTCTCCTGCCCGGGAGCCTGTCGAACACCCAGGTGGTTAGGAGCGGGCTGTAGGCATGGGGTGCTCTAGCCAAAAGCCGTGAGCGTTCACATCCGTGCTGCACGGCCCTGCCAGCTTCTGCCGCGCTCCTGCCCTCCCAGATGTTCTTCCACAAACCAGAGAGAATGATTTTCCATCCTTTCCCACTGAGGAGTAAGTGCTTGGCGGGCGTCGTTACCTTCCGAGCGTGCTGTGGGCAGCCAGCAGTGACCTGAACATGCCGGCGCAGCGGCGAGGGGCTGCGAGGGGTCTCTGCTGTGGGCCGCTTTGAAGTGTGGGGTGTTTTAAGAACCAAGTGACTTGTGATGCCTACAGCTAGTGGTGTGAACTCTGAGGTGCTGGATACACCCAGGAGCTGTTAGTCAGGCGTGCAAAGCACAGATGAGACCTTATTGCAAATATCCTGTGCCGCGGCTGTAATGTAGATGCTCTGCTGCAGCAGTCCAGCAGCCAAAAGACTATGAAGGGAGTGCACCATCTCCCTGCTGAGGAAAGGCTGAGGGAGCTGGGTCTCTTGAGCTTGGAGAAAAGGAGACTGAGGGGTGACCCCATGGGTGTTGACCAGTATGTGAAGGGTGGGTGTCAGGAGGATGGAGCCAGACTCTGCTCCAATGATAGGCATCCAATGATAGGACCAGGGGCAGTGGGTGTGAGCTAGAACAGAGGAGGTTCCACATCAATCTGAGAAGGACTTTCTTCTCGGTGAGGATGCCACAGCCCTGGAAGTCGCTGCCCAGGAGTCTCCTTCTCTGGAGAACTTTCAAACCTGTCTGGCCATGTTCCTGTTTGACTTGATCTAGGGGATCCTGCTGTGGCAGGGGGATTGCACTGGATGAACTTTCAAGGTCCCTTCCCGTCCCTAATGTCTGGATCTAGCGGAGCCTGCTGTGGCAGGGGGATTGGACTGGATGATCTTTCGAGGTCCCTTCCAATCCCTGATGTCCTGTGAATCTGTGCCAGCAGAGTTTGTACCAGTCAATACCGATGTTCCCTGAGTTAGCCCTGTACTGGTTAACAGGGAGTTGGCTGCTGTCTTTGCTTTTTCCTGCTCTGGCTCTAGCCCAGTGGGGACGACTGCAGAGTCAGGCAAGAACAGCCCACGTTCAGCGCTCTGATGCCGCAGTAGTATTTTAGTAGAGAAAGCCAAGTAAGTAAAACTTCAGTGGAAAAAAACCACCAACCACAAGGCTTAACTTGAGGGAGAGCAGCTGGTGGACCCAAGCGAAGGTGGAGGTTTGCTCTTTAGTAAAAGCACGACTTCAGGTCTGCGTCTCCCAGGGGAGCTGCTGAGCGATGTCCAAGTTAAACCGGTGTCCTGAGTCGGTAAACTCAGGTCACTGAGCTTTTCTCCATATGCGTACGAAGAGCAGCTCCTCTGCTCCCCAGATCGTGCTGGGGAGCGCTGCCTTTGCAGGGAGCTGCAGGGGCTTTACAAAGCAGCCTTTCACTCCAGCACAGCCAAGATTGATTGAGTGCAGCAGTGTGACGGTCTCCTGCCTCGGCACAGCTTCGATTTGACAGAACACCCTGCACAACTGGGCTGTTTATGGAGACCAGCTGCACTTGGGCAAATGGACCCCGTATTTCTGAGGTCTCGTGTCCTGATCTTGTCTCGACTCGGTGTGTTCTGCAGTTGGGGTTGGTCAGGCTTCGCGGCCGCTGCAGCCTGGATCTTCTGATTTGTCTGAAGCTCTAGAGCAGTTTCCAGTAACTGCCAGCGGGGAGAGAGAGTCATCTTCGCTCTCTGGACTAGTAACCGTGTTTGCTTTGCGTCAGATTCGTTTGTCATTGTGAAAGTCGACCCAGCCAAACCAGCCAGCTTCGTCTTTGAGGTCCAACACAGTTTATCTCCATTTCACAATTTTTTTTATGGCTATTATTAGCAGCTCTGGATTTACAGCTGCTCCCAGCAAAGCTCAGTAATTTTTACTGCCCTTAAATTGCTGCTTTTGGAACAGGACGGCGGTGGGACGGGGGCAGGTTACGTAAGAGAGGCCTCTTGGCAGCGAGGCCAGCCGTGTGTCAGCCCTGCGTGGCGTGTGCTGAGCTCCCCGTGTTCACACGGGAAACCGATGGGGCCTGATGTGCAGCGGGAGGTTTGCAGCGGCTCCCAGGAACCTGCACGCGGTGACTGTACGACGGTTAACGTGGGAGTGCCCAGGGAACTCCCATGAGCTTCGCTGGAAGAGCAGATGCCCGCGATGCTGGGAAGGGATAACTGGAATAGGTGTTGCAGCTTCGTTAGGGGCGCGCGGGGCCAAGGCGAGGGTTAGGCAAAGCAGGTGGTTGCCAGCTGTAGCAGAGAAGCAAATCTGAGGAGAGTTCCTCGTTCTAACTGGCAGCCGTGATTTCTCTTGTGTCGTTAGGAAAATGAACGTCGGGGAGAAGCGGGACAAGAGCAAATGCTCCCTGTTTTACCTAAGGAAAGAGGCTGAGCTGGTCGTGTCTGTCACCCCAGTTCCCACGTCAAGTTTTGCTGCAGGGTGACCGCAGATGTGATGATTTGATGGTTCCCAGGCAATGGGCCCTTGTGGCCAAGAAGCCCAACAATCTCTTGAGGTGCATCCAGAACAGTGCGAGCAGTAGGTCAAGGGAGGTTGTCCTCCCCTTCTACTCTGCCCTGGTGGGGCTGCATCTTGATTACTTCATCCAGTTCTGGGTTCCCTGGTTTAATAGAGACAGGAGAGATTCCAGCACTGAGCTAACAAGATGCTCAGGTGGCTAGAAGAGAGTTGAAGAGAGTTGGAGAGAGCTGGGTCTGTTCAGCCTGGGGAGGAGGAGACTGAAGGGAGATCTCATCAGGGCTTAGAAATATCTGAAGGGCCAGTGTCAACAGGGTGGGGTCAGGTTCTTCTTGGGGGCAGCAAGTGACAGGATAAGGGACACTGGGCACGAGCTGGAACGTGGAAGGTTAAATTTGAACACAAGGAAAGGCTCTCTTATGGTGAAGACTAGCGGGGCCCTGCCCCAGGCTGCCGAGAGAGGTTGTGAGGTCTCCTGCTCTGGAGACATCCCAAACCCACCTGGATGTGCTTCTGGGATGTGCACTAGCAGTGGGTTGGACTAGATGCTCTCCAGAGGTCCCTTCCAACCCCACCAGTCTGGGAGCAAGACAGAGGTCTTTGCCCACTGAGAGCTCTCCGGATGGAAACTTTTCTGGGTTATTTTTAGGGTTTGGAATTCACTTAGAAACGCCGTCGGTTTTCTGGGAACAGAGGTGGTGATGAAAGCGTCGTGGCTGTGTCCGGTGAGCTCGCGGTCCCGTGCGGCAGGAGCTCTGCGGTTGGTGGGAAGCCTGCCCTCGTTTGTGAGGAGGCAGAAGCAGAGGTGGAGCCGCAGGGTCAAAGCCGGACAACAAATTAACTTGACAAACGCTGCAGCTCGTGGAGCTGAGAATTACATAAACCCCTTTATTAATTTATGTAACCCTCAGCATCCACCTCGAGAGAGCAGGCGTCAGCGGTTGTGCACGGAGCAGCCCTTGGCGGGGGGGATGCCCCGCTGGCCCCACTGTCTTCTCCGACACGGTGAGGGGTGAACGTGCCCTACACTCAGGGTGCTGCCGGCTGGCACATGGCACCCGTCCTCCACCCCAGGGTGCTGGGCCGAGCAGAGCTTGTGGGGCAGGTGCCGTTGCTCGCAGACGCTCTGCACGTGGAGCTGCAGCCTCGCTCCATCCACTCCCTGCGCTCAGCACTGCGCGGCGAGTTCGCTTCTGTCGGAGCAGCCCTGGCGAATGACTGACAGCCGGGGAAATTGCTGAGGACTTCTCCTGTCTCTCATCTGCTAAATAAAAACGAGCCGTGCCGCTACTCCGCCTCACCTCCGCAGAGCTTCGGGTTTCCGTGGTCGAGGGAAGTTAATGGCAAGTCAAGTCCTTTACATAACTGCCTCTCCATGGAGACTCGGGGCTGTTTAATTAGGGAGCTTCTCAGAAGTTAGGCTGCGTGACAGCTTAGCCACACACACTCGGGAGAGTTTCCAGCCAGGGGAGGTAAAATGAGGTTGGTGACACTGAGTCTCAGGTGGGTTTTTTAAGGGCTGCCCCACAGCAACATGATGTGCTGCGACCACAAGTGTGGTGGTGCCTCCTTTCCCTCCTCACCCGCAGCTGTGCCAGGGTGGGCTGCAAACGCAGAGGGTAATGGATGTGAGCTCCCAAGGAGATAGGTGGATGTTTTTCAGGGAAGAAGTGGGATTTGCTCCTGACTTGAAAGAACTCCTGGCTTTGCCTTCCTAAGCAGAGTCATGGCTCTTCCACAGGTGGCGGTGGTAGCTGTGTGTGGAAATGGCCTCAAGTTGTGCCAGAAGAGGGTGAAGTTGGCCCTGAGGAACAATTTCTGCCTCAGAAGGGTTCCCCAGGTCTGGCCCAGGCTGCCCAGGGCAGTGGTGGAAGTCCCTGAGTCTGGATGGGTTGAAAAGTCCTGGAGATGTGGGGTGAGGGACAGCGGTCTGTGGGTTCCTGGGAGTGTTGGGTCATTGGATGGACTTCTTGAGCTTTGGAAGTTCTGTTCCAACCAGAATGATTCTGTCACTCTGGGGCATGAAGACGTGGGGGCCACCATGTGTTGCCATGGCACGAGGACACTGTGGAGGTGGACTGGAGAGTTGTGCTTTGGTCGTGGCATGGCAACAGCTAACTGGTGTTGTGCTGTCCAAGGTTTGGAGCTCACCATGTACTGTGAGGCTCCCTGGAGATGTGGCTGTAGGGTTAAAAAAAAACGGGCTGCTTGCGTTGCTTTAACTTCCAGAGCTGTTCAGCTGAGCCATGAGAAGAGAGTTGACCTTCAGAGAAGCCATGAGTTTTGGATGTCCTTCATTAGGGTTAGGGACTTCAGCCGCATGGCCCCTTGCAGAAGTGCTGGGGAGCTCTGGTCGAGTCAGCTGCCGGCATCCCCAACAACCAGCAATTCTTTCATCTGGCTGAGCAGGCGAAACACTGGACTCACCCAACTCTCCTCTCTCCAGCTCTGTCTTGCACCATGCATGGGCTTGGAGGGGCTTTTTGGCCTTGAGGACTTTATCATGGATAAAAACCCCTCTCTTCTAGTTTCTAGGCTGTGGGTAACAGGCAGAATTGTTTGATAGAGGAGGATGTATCTCTGTTTCTCAGCCGTTCTGCTGATACCTGCTCAGGAAACTAATGCGGAACCAGCCAGCGCTCAGCATGCATCAAGTAATCGCCTGCGTCCTGCCGTCAGCTGCTGGTTTAATGAGTTTTCCTCAACTTAAAATACACCTTCATTATTTTTTTTATGGTGGTCTGAGTGTGTGGTAACGGAACAGGACGTGGGAAAAACTGAACACGTAGGACCTGAACCGCCCGTGGCATCCAGCTGTGGGCAGCCATCGTGTCCTTTGGTGAGACAGAGCAGCCAAGCGCAGCTGCAGATCTGCAAATCCAGACCCTCCTTCAGGGCGCAGTTACCTTCAAAACAAGGCACCGAGCCTGCGCTGGTAATTAAGTCTGCGCTGAGGAAATCTGTGTCCTGATGCTCTGCTGATCCGCAGCACGTGAGGAGACTGGGGATGGCAAAAACTCGTAGGAGCACGCCGCCGCTCTCACGTGTGTCTGGTGTGAGCAGCACCGCCAAGTCTCGGTCTCACCTGGCCCGCAGATACCACCCCGATAATAACAAGCCTTGCTAATGGTGCTGGGAGCTGCGAGGACTCGTTCCTGCGGAGGTGGTTCCGTTTTTACTGGGGCAGTGAGATGCGTGAGGTGAGACTGAGAAACAGGGTGGGTGAGGTGAGGCTGGAGTGATCCCATGATCTCTCTACCTGTGGAGACGTTGGGTCCCTGGTGCTCCCGTCGTAGCATCCTTCAGCCTGTTTTGCCCAACGGGAGGTGCGGTGCTTAGATTTTTGAGGTGTGATGGAGCAGCACAGGCAGAACCAAGGTGCTGTGTCAGGGGTCAGCTGCACCGCTTGGCCTCCGGCCTTGAGAGCCCTCTGGCCTTGGAATCCTGCTGGCCGCAGGGCTCCGCTGTGGCAATCCTCTTGGCACAGAGGCACGATCCTGCTCCCCGGAGGTGAATCACTAATTCTCCCTCACCGGTGGTGGGATCTGGGTCCAGCGTCAACTTTTTCAGCTGATCCCTAGCGGGATTAACGTCCTCCCCAGGCAGGCAGAGGCAGGCGATTCAGAAAAACAAGGTCATGCTGCCTTTCTGTTTTTTTGGGGAAGCACAGGAATCAACAAAGCGCTGTTATATAACTTCTATTTATATCCCACTTGCTCACTAGCTGCAGGCACACAAGAGTAGCTGAGAAGGGAATTTAATGAGCTCTCAGGGCTTGCTCACCTTCCAGAGCGGGTAGGAGCCAGCTTGGGTTTTTTTTTTTTTGAAGTGCGTCAGCAAATGAAACTGGTGGTGGGTGGGTGGTTTGGGTAGGTGGACTGACTTGTTGCTATGGTTTTCTTTAATTCCTCTGTCTCTCAAGAAGATCTTGCACATTTTTTTTCCCCCCTCCCCAACCCCCCCACCTCTCCTTTTGGGGAGTCTGCAGACTTCCTTGTTTCTCACACCTACACAGAGCTCGCTGGTTCGGTAAGGAAGTGGGATTCAGGCTCCTGCCATGCGAGAGCCTTGCGCAGATGAAGCGAGTGACCTGGCGGCTGCGTGCTCCCACATGTTGTGCAGGAGGAACTCAAATAAGGCTCCGTGCTGAAAGCAGGTCAGGCCCCCGAGTCTCCCACGCTTCGGAGGCCATCTGCTCTGTCTGCGGGGGATTTCAGCCCCCAGCCCAGCAGGCACGTTCCTACCTGTCCTTCCCCGAGCGTGTCTTCACCTTCAGGTGGCCACAGACTGCTTTGCGTTGGAAGGGACCTCGGAGCTCACCCAGTGCCAAGCACCTGCCGTGGGCAGCGACACCTCGCTCCAGAACCAGGTTTCCCAGAGCCCCATCCAACCTGGCCTTGGACACTTCCAGGGATGACAGAGCAGCCACAGCCTCCCTGGGTGACCTGTTCCCATGGCCCTTCCCTGTCCCACGGGTTCATACTGGTTCTGGAAAGGTGCGAAGGTGTGTTGTGTGAGGTTTGCTCTTCCTCTCCTCTTTGTGAGATGGCTTTAAATTGCACCAGGGTTCGAGGAACTGCAGTGTAGGACATCAAGGCTCTTCCCGAAACAAGTGGAGTCATGCTGGTGCCGCTTCCGTTTAGAGCTGGATGGGAAAGACAAGCACTTCCCCAGGTCCGTGTGCGCTCGTTACCCGTTCAGAAACCACCTCCTCCTCCGTGGGGCAGAATCTCCAGCTAAAAGTGGAGCCTTGCACGATGGTTTGTGGCTGCCTGTGGCAGAGACAGTTGGTCTTATTTGTGGAAAACAGAGCTGGGAAGTCCCTCTCCTGCAGTCAGGACGAAGTTTATTTTCTAGTCTGCAAAGCAAACAGCCCCCAAACCCAGGCGGTGGAAGGTGCTCTGGCAGATTGTCCTCAGGGGGGTTTCTTTCAAACTGTGAAGTAGGTTGAGCAGGAGAGATTTCAGCTGCCATTTCCTTAAGCTGTGCAAGACTGACGCTACCCATCGCTCACACCCCACAGTGATGGATCTGCAGCGAGCTGGGGTGTAGGAAAGGCTTCAAGGCAAAGAGAAGGATCGATGAGACTTGCAATAAACAAACGGGATGGGCAGAGACAACCAAGTTAGGGCTGAGTTTTCTTGCAGGGTTGAGTTTTCTGCAAGTGACCCTACGCTTGCAGGTGGGACGTGAAGGGTTGGTGTTTGTGCTGATCTCGGTGCTTTGTGACAGCAGTGCAGTTCCCCTGCTTTGAAGCAGCCCGGCTATAAGAAACTCGACGGGGGTGGCGGGTTCTTTCCGCAGACATGAAGTAGCACAGCAGTTTTGCATTAGCCGGGTGCTGGCAGCCCGTCCGGGTCACCCAGGCAAGTGAACATCCCCAGAATAATTTATCTCTAGTGTTGGAATGAAATGTCCCGAGCTGAAGCCAAATAGCTGATCTTTCTCTTGTATCTGGAGGGACTTTCCTCTTTGACATCTGCCTGACTAGTCGGGTTTGGGGTGGGGATGGGGGGGAGGTTTCCCTGGCGTTGGAGATGACAGCAGCCCACTTTGATTAGTGAGGTGTTTGCAGGGCCATGGCTTCCCCGTATTTATTGCTAAGCGAGTGATTCGTGTTCCTGAGGGGTTCTTGGGGCTCTGCTTGGACGGGCTGTCGAAACGGCTCGGTGCATCGCAGAGGGTGTGGAGCGCACATGGCTCCGTCCTCTGCGGGATGACGGCAGTCGCTGGTCGGGCTCTGCAGCCGAGTGCTTGCCCTGAAACCAGGCCACCCCCAGTCCAGGAGGAAGCGGGGTCTGAGCCGATGCAGTGCAGAGCCAGCGCTCGCTGCTCCTCCCCACGGCGTGCTCGCAGTCCAGCCTGTAATTACCCAGTCTGGGGCGCCGAGCCAAGCAGTTCCATGCAAAACCATCCAACGGTGGTGCCTGGCCTTGGTTTGCAAAGCAGTTGTGACTGGGGGGCAGATCCGGCTGACAGGTAGCAGCATAGGGGAAGGGGTTCCCAGTCAAGGTGGCAGCCGCACTGGCAGGACCGAGTGAGCCTTGCAAAGGCTAGAGCTGCGAATAAGCTGCTTTCAGCTGGTGCCTTCCCCCCTCCCCCATTACCATCAGACACAGAGCACAGGCTTATTCATCATTAAACTTATTGAGGATTAGCTAAATTTATAGGGGATTAGTGGGCTGGGTGTGCGCTCTGCACACCTCAGCCGCAGGTATGGGGCTGCTGCGCTTTATGGCTCCGCTCTGCAAAGGGCAGGTGTCTGCTCTGCTGGTTAAACACCCGGTTGGCTGCTGGTGCTGGAGACACATGAAGGCTCCTCATTTGCCCAGGGCTGTCCTTCCTCTGTAATCCAACTGCCCTGCTCTCTGCAGCTCGTTAGCAGAGCTTCTCTTCTCCTGCTCATTAGAAATTACCCGTGTTCTGCAGTGAAGGTCCTGGAAGGCAGGAGGTGAAGCGAAACGCTAGGAAATGTGCCTGTGCTTGGCTGATTTCTCTTGTTCTTAATGTGCTTCCAAAACCTGGGTTGTTAATGATCTGCAGTGTTTCCCAGTGTGCTAAAAAATCCCCCCTCACACGGTTATCGCAGGAAGCTTGTGTTAGTTCTGAATAAAATGCCAGCGAGCCGAACTAGCCCCTTCAGTTAAGCAGAAACCAGGTGGGTAAACGTTTCGTGGGGGTGTCAGTAATGTGAAGGTGAGAAGGATGTGGAACTGCTTGAGAGACTCCAGCTCAGAGCCACAGAGATGATGGAGGGAGGGGAGCATCTCCCTGCTGAGGAAAGGCTGAGGGAGCTGGGGCTCTTGAGGGGTGACCCCATGGATGTTGATCAGTGTGTGAAGGATGGGTGTCAGGAGGATGGAGCCAGGCTCTGCTCAGGGGTACCCAGTGGCACCTAGTGACAGGACAAGGGGCAGCAAGTGTGAGCTGGAGCAGAGGAGGTTCCCCATCAATCTGACAAGGACCTTCTTGCCAGTGAGGGTGCCACAGCCTTGGCAGGGTCTGCCCAGGGGTGTTGTGGAGTCTCCTCCTGTGGAGACATTTCAAACCCCCCTGTCTATGTTCCTGTGTGACAGGGGGATTGGACTGGCTGATTTTTCGAGACCCCTTCCAATCCCTGATGTTCTGTGATTCCTGGAAATAACTGCAGGAGAGGCATCAACTTCAGTAACATCTTGAACAATGGCTGCTGTTCCGTGATGTGGAATGAGCTTCATCATGTTTGCAACAGTAGTTAACCCCTGGAACAGGGAACAGACAGGCAGTTCATCATCTGCGGCACCATCTAAAGAGTGATTGGAGGTTTTTCTCAAAACACAAGTCAGTTAAACGTGACTTCAGGCTCAGTTAATGATGAGATCTAAGGGCTGGTAGTGCTCAGGGCCGGGCTGTAGCTGATCAGTGCCCTGCAGATGGAACTTGGCCTTTGATTTATTTTCTAGTGAAGTCAGTTTGAAGCTCTTGCTTAGAAGCTCTTCTTGTGCAGCATGTTCTGCATGGACCAGGGAAGTGAAGCCCTAGGTGCTTTGGCGATGGTAGAGCCTCCCATCCTCCTTGAGCTGCCAGACACTGCTGCAAGGGGAGAGCTGGAAGTGGGATCTGCTCTTCCTGAAGTTTCTGGCTGGGTTCTTTAGCAGCAGAGCTGGATGGAGAGAGGAGAAGGAAGGAGAAGATGTCCATAAGTTTCCTGGTACCTGGTGGTGGTTGTTTTACTCTGTTGTGCTTTAACAGCCTACTTTGCAAACCCCCACACAAGGTTTTCCCCTTCTGTTTCGTGCAAAGCTCTTCCCATCACCCCCAAGTTAGTTTTGAATGAGTTCATGTAGGTGGTGGTGGTTGCTCCAACTTCAAAACCGATTGAGAACTGTGTGATGCCCCTGCTGTCACGTTAGAAACTTGTGTGTGTCATGTGCGGATGTTTTTGAGTTCTTTTCATTCTGTGGCTGCGCAATTAATTGCAATCACTTCATCTCTGATGCTCTCGAGTCAGAAGTCTTGGCTTCTTCCATCAGCTCATCAGCTGGTAGCTGTGCTCTGGAGATGCTCTGTGCGTGTGTGCAAGGCTGTTTGCTGGACCTGGCAAACCTCATGATCTGCCCTGGGCCATGCAGTGGCTCCTGTCTGATGGTAACGACTTTTAATGTTCAGTAACACAACCCAGTCAGAATAAAACAGCTTCATTCTGCAGGGTTTTAGCTCTTTAGAAGAGCCAGCAACTGGTCCGCTGCCAGTGTCTCCAGTATGAGGTGAAGCTCCTGTCTTTACTTGCCTTATGGGGAGCTTTACTTCTGATGCCTGGTACGGGGATCTCCAGTTAAGCCCACACATGGCTGTGTTACGGGTCAGGGTGCCCTACCCCACAGTAGTTTCTGAGGTCACAGGGTTGGAAGGGACCTCCAAAGGGCATCCAGTCCCAATCGCCCTACAGTGAGCCCATCACTCCCCAACCCAGGTTGCCCAGAGCCCAATCCAGCCTGACTTTGAGTGGCTTCAGAATGGGGCCTCTACCCCTTCTCTGGGCAGCCTGTTCTAGGGGTCCCCCACTCTCAGATTCCAGACTTCTTTCCTCCTGTCCAGCCTCACTCTGCCCTTTTCCAGCTTCAAACCAGGACCCCTCATCCTGTTGTTCCCTTCCCTTGGGAACAGCCTTCCCCAGTCTTCTGGCAGCCCCTTTCAGGGCCTGGAAGGTCACTAGATGGTCCCCTGCAGTCTTCAGGCTAAGCAGCCTCAGCTCTTACACCCTGTCCTCTAAGAGAGAAGCTTCAGCCCCCTGAGCAGTAAGTCCCAGCTCAGTGGTGGCGGAACAAGCACCAGGGTCTGGCTGGAGATGAGGAACCAGCCTGAGCTCCTCTGCCCGCTGTGCGGTAAGGGCTGACGTTGGCTCTTGGCTTGGCCCCAGTTCCACTGGGGGCCCTCAGAGGGGCGGCTGATGCCCAGCGGTACGTTGAAAGCCCTTTTCTGCCCGAGCGCGTGTGAGCGGGGAGGGCTGCTGCTCCCGGAGTTCCGAGCTGCTCTTTGAGCAGCCTCGCCTGTGGCTGCCTGTGACGTCTGTGCGCGAGCCAGGACCCTGGCACACAGCGGTTGAAAGCCGCCATTCTCTTCCAGTTTTAAACTGGTAGATTCTTTTTATCCCAGTTTCTGCTTTGAGGCTTCTGTCAAGGAATCGTTAGGATTTCTATCGCAATTATCACCCCCAGTTACCTGCTCAAGCGCCACTTGTGAGATCACACCTCTTAAAATCCAGCATCCCAGGGAGCTGGTGAAGGTGTTGAGCATCCTGACCTAAAGTGAAACAACCAGCTGGTGTGACAGCCGTCGCCTGAACGCACAGCACGCACCACCCTGCTTTACTGGAAACCTTCCCTTCGTGGGGTTTTCTCTGAAGTGCAGTGGAAAGTCAGTTAAGAAGCTCAAAGAGACAACGAAAATGAAGCCTGTCAGCAGGAACAGTTCCACGTGTGCAAGGTGTTTCCTCAGCGTGAGTCAAACACAGGCTTTTCAGCAATTGCTGCTTCACCGCAGGGAGACTTCTCGGGAGACGTGCAGCTAGGTGACCACCAGCTCTTGTCCCTCATGGGACATTAGGGATGGGAAGGGACCTTGAGAGATCACCCAGTCCCATCCCCCTGCCACAGCAGGATCCCCTAGATCCAGTCGCACAGGAACATGGCCAGGAGGG
>JAOXOE010000745.1:18008537-18025563 GCA_028565055.1 Phoeniculus purpureus
TCCAATCCCTAATGACTGGATCTAGGGGATCCTGCTGTGGCAGGGGGATTGGACTGGGTGATCTTTCGAGGTCCCTTGCAGTCCCTGATGTTCTGTGATAAGAGGAGGGTAAAATACCATTTGTTATGGCTGCAAGTTGTGTGCTTGGGGTAGCTGTGGGGAAGGGGTGCCATGGACCGACTGTTTTCTGACTGCAGGAGTTGCTCCTGCTCCAGAGCATTTTTAACCCTTTCCACTGCAGAGGGGGTTGGAGTTTGTGCTGTAAACGACACACAATGATGACAATGTAACTGACATGAGCTCACACGTACGTCTGTTGTACTGAAATGAAGATGAAGCAAGTGTCTGTCTCTCTCAAACTTGCGAGTGTGGTGTCTCTGTGCCTTGCTGTGTGCACAGCGTTGGGCCAGCAGACATCCCTGTGCATTGAGGTCATTCTTTAGATCCAGCTGGATGCCTTTTCAAATATTAGACCAGACTTCTTGTCTCTGTTTCCATGGAGGAAAGGAGACTGTGGAGGTTAAATGGGTACAACAGGTTTTGTTTGTTCCTAGGTAGCTCAAACGAGCTGTTGCTGTGGCAAACAAGCGAGTCTGATTAGAAGGCTGCCTCTCACAGTGGGGTTTCTGCGCAGAGGCTGTACCGAGCGTGTGCTGGGATGTGCTTTTTCCTCCCCTTTTGCAACTGCAGGTTATGATGTCTGGAGAACAAAGAAGAAATAAGGCTGCTTTTGTTGTGAATTCTTCCTGTTGATAACGGGCTGGTCTGTATCACCAGCACACAAAGGTTGAAGGAAGGTTTTATTTTACTTAAGTATTGATTTATTGGGGGAAAGCCCAGCAACCAGGCCACAAGCAAAGCTGGAGTGTTGGAGGAGCCAGAGGTGCGATGTGTTGAACGTGTGTGTGAGCAGCGGGCACGTCTGAAAACTGTGTGTGCCGGTGGCAGCGCAGTCCTCCAGCTGAACCAGTAGTTTAGAGTTGGTTCTTTGTGCTGCTGTGCGGAACTGGGCGAGCTGTGTCCCCTTGGCAGGACTTGCTGTGCCCTGGTTGTTCTGTGTGCCCCACAGTACCAGCACCAAATATGATGGCAGTAAAAGCAGACCTTGCAGCGACTGCGTTTTCGTACTGTAGTGCAGTCGTGTGAACGCGGCAGCTTCCATCTGCACTGAGTAATGCAGCGGAATTTCCAGTGCTGAAGCTGGCAGCTTGATTTGAAGCGCTGCGTGGTCTCAGCGCAGTCGCTTGTGTGCTCACATCAGCACCTTTGAGCTGTGGTTCTGCTCTTCCTGAATTCTGACGAGGTGTTTGTGTTTTTCATGGAACAGACTTTCCAGGCTGCTGTCAGTCAAGTGTTTCCGGCGGAAGAGGACAGCCAGAAGGATGTAGAAGACAACTGTAAGTTACGAATTCAAGAATTGAGTACGCATTTGAAAACAGCTGGGTCTGGAAGAGAATGTTGTTTCCTGCAAGCTTCCCGGGTCCTCCTTGCAGTCTTTGTTTTGCTTTGTTGCTCCAATTTGTGAGTGACTCCTGTACTTCACACTTGTCAAAGCAGTTGCACCCTAGACATCAGGCACTGTGTGTTCCAGTTGTGATGTGAGACTTGAGAAGTCAGTTACATTCCCACGTAGACCTGTTACCCAGCTTCAGATGCTGCCACTCGTCACCTGGCTGCGTGGGGATTGCCTGCGTTCAGCACTGTGCGGCTTGACTGCATCTTTTGTGGTGCAGCACAGGGGTTTGTTGCCTCAGCAGCAGCATTTTGCTGCTTGCGGCCCGTTGCTCAGGTGGCGTTCCTGTGGAAGTCATCGAAGGGCAGTTTGGGGGTAACCTCCCCCCAGACTGCAGACGGGAATCGGGATCTGTCTGGGCCACTGGAAAAGGAAATGGGTTATAGAGAGTTTGGTACAGCAGTGCTGCTGGACAGAGTGTTGGGGTGAACCCGTGCAAGAAACCTAGCGTGGGTCTGCAGGGATTCTGTTCTGTTGAGTATTTACAGTGAGGTATGTGGAAACCAAACCGCCAGCCACACATGGGGAGAGAGGGCCGAGGACCATGAGTGAGCGCTGGCGTTGGCTTTTAGTTGCTGATTGCTGTTGTGGAACAGAGGTTGGTGTTTGTACGCTGTGACAAGACATACGGCTGTTCGAGCCGCTCCCTAGCGGGCAAGAAGATGAGACCTGGGGCGTGTTGTCTGACTTAGATGGTGCAGCAGGGGCTTGTGTTCGTGCAGACTGTATCTGCATTCTCTGCCCGAGTTGTGTGTCAGTTTGTGCGTGTGTCGCAGTGGCTTTGCTGGGGTGTGTTAGCCAGGGAGCTGAAGTTTGCAGTGATGTGGAAACAATTTGAGAGTCCAGAAAGATGTGACCCAATGTAAATAATTTCACCACCATGTAAAATACTACTCCATTTACTGTTGGAGTTAAAGCAGTCTCCCTACCCGGCAGAATGTCCTCTGTGGCTTTCTCAGCAAGAATATGCAGATTCAGAATGCTTTGGCCAGTAATCCTTTCCATGTCAAACATCGGGGCTTCTCTGTCGTGTTCTCACCTTGTCTCCAGCAGTTGAGGTTCACCCCCAGGGTGCGTGGGACCCACGTTCCTTCCCCTTCTCTGTTGGAGAACATTTGTGCTGAGCATCACTGATCTGTATGGAAAACACTCCGTAAGATCCAGAGTGTTCCTTCCCGTCCCCATAATGCTGTTCTGAAGGCTCTACAGATGCGAGGCCTTGGAACCCCCTGATAGCAGGGTCTTCCATCCAAACCCTGCTTTGCGTGCGCCGCAGAGCTGGTGTTAGGAGGTCTGCAATGGGTATTCGCTGGCCTCTGGTGCCTGGCTCCACGTGCGTGAGCTCTGTGTGTGCTGCTGAGC
Organism: Phoeniculus purpureus; assembly: GCA_028565055.1. Taxonomy (NCBI): domain Eukaryota; kingdom Metazoa; phylum Chordata; class Aves; order Bucerotiformes; family Phoeniculidae; genus Phoeniculus; species Phoeniculus purpureus. The sequence goes on from JAOXOE010000745.1 coordinate 18,011,413, forward strand.
CGGCCCGCGGAGTGCCGGGCGCACGCAGTCACGCTGCCCAGGTGAGAGCCAGGTGCACGTGCACAATCCTCTCTCTGGTGCCTTCCTTTGCCTCCGATTACGGATGCTGCCTTAATGGGTTCCTCTGGAAGCAGGTGTGTTTCAGAGCTGCTCACGAAGCCTTAGTTTGAGTGGCTTGAGTGAGGGCTGCGACGTCGCCCGGAGGGCAAGCTCCCATTGCCCACCAGACTGCAGGGGTAGCTGCTCTAACCAGGAGTTGCAGAGAGGGTCCTGGGGCTGCTCTGACATCTGGGGTCCTTTATTGTTCGGGTGATTATCAAGTTTGTATTAGGATGCTGAACTGATGACTGTTTCATTTAAACTTAGGACAAGCCCTGAGAGGTTTGAAAGTGCAGCGAGGCAAGGTGATGGTTTCTGTAAGCGTATGGAGACGATTGCTGGGTAGTGGTTTCTTGACTCAGTACTGAGCTCCCAACTCCACAACTAGTCAGCCAACTTCCGAGTGAGTGCCTGGTCTCCCCGGGGCTCTCAAGGACGCAAGGAGATGTTAACTTCCATTAGAGCAAGCGGCAGGGGCTGTTTCTGGCCCATTTCCTTTTCATGCCTGTGTCTCTTGGGATGACCTCAATAAAAGGCGTGAAGGAGGAAAGAGGTCTGTGGAAGCAGTTAGCGGTGCCAGCTCTCAGCCATGCGGGCTGATGCTCCTGGGGAGGGGAGGAGGAAGAGATGTCCTGCTGTGCCATGCTGGGTGCCAACTCTGGTTGCTGCCTGTACAGTGACCAGTGCGTGGGGCAGGTCTGTGGGGGTGGCAAGGGAAGAGCCCTGGCGATCAGGACCAGCCTGATCCTTCCCGAAGGTGTCATGCACGGGCCGGGGTTCAAGGCTGGTCAGTCTCCAAAGGGAGATTTGTTTTAGCTGAAGCTGAAGGCTCTTCAGAGGTCCCTTCCGACCCCTGCCATGCTGTGAATCTGTGATCCTGTGTGAGGCGCAGGTAGCGGTTGGAGGCGCGGCACTGGCTCCATCGACAGCAGGCAGGTGCAGGCAGCTTTCCGAGCGCTGCTGACGCGACAAGGCTCAGCAGTGTTGCCGCGAGTTGTAAGGGCACAAATGGGGTGCACGCTGGAAGGTTGGGTTGTGATGGAAGAGGGTTGAGCACAAGAGAACACGGAGGCTGTGTGATGTGCAGTGCCCCCAGCCTGCTCAGGGATAGTGGTTTTGGTGGTGTTACAGTGGGAGGTGGTGATGGGCTCTGTAACTGCAGCCACAAGTGCTCTCCAGTGCTTCATAGCTGGAAACCAGCTTTGACACAGCGTGAACTGTACAGCCTGGAGCTTTCTGTGGCTGCCTCGAGCTGCTGCCCGGTGACATGTCGGCAGAGTTGGGGCTTGGTTAGTTTGTATTAAGCACCAGAAGAGAGAAAGAAGTTGCCTGCTGGTAACCAAAATCAGAACTGATGCGAAAGAGTTGTGTTGATGTTCCAGCGATGGCTGCTGCCTCCAGACAGTATCTCCCAGTGGAGTCGGTGAATGTGGACGTTCCAAAGTCACCAGGAGTTAATCTGACTGTCAGACAGGCAGCATCGCTCTGAGGACGCTGGCTGAGACTGGAGAGAGGAGCTGGCAGGACAGAACTGTCAGCGTCAGGGAGTTGGGTGGGAACGGGTTTCTGTGCCTACGGGCCAGGGCGGATGAGGATGCGCCGTGTTTGTCCGAGGCCAGTACAAGGGACCTTATGCAGAGAATCCTGGAGCTGGACTCTGCAGCAGCTGCCTGGAACTCCAGCTGAAGGTCAGGAGCAGCCTGTGATGTTTAAAGCGTACCTTGAGTCAGCAGGTCTGCCGCAAAGCAACACAAAGAAACGAGCGACGGGTTAAGCTGTAACCAGAGGGAGGGAAGGCAGACTTCTCCTCAACCTGAAGGGTTAGTCTTTTGGCTGCACAGGAACGTGGTCCTGAGCTTGTAATGATGTGCGACTGTCTTTCACTTGCAGGTTCCCTCATGTATTTGAATGAGGCCACCCTCCTCCACAACATCAAGGTCCGCTACAGCAAAGACAGAATTTACGTGAGTATTGTGCGTCACAGCAGCCACTCGGTGAGGTGTCCTTTCAAACATGAGCTGAACGAGCCTTCCTGCTTCTGGGCTCTGCCTGCAGCAGACGGGAAAGAGAAGCGGTGGAGGTTTAGGAGACTGTAGGTGTGTTTCCCTTTCTTCTGTTTCATTCTGCTTTGCCTGGGCTCTGGATCACAGCACTCGCCCCAGTGCTGGCTGACTTGTACCACGCAGAGCAGTAGGTTTTCCTCTGTGTGCCTGTTCCTGTGCAGCTGTGGCACCACCTGTTCCTTCCTGCGCTAGTAGAGCAGCCCTGAACAGAGGTAGTTTTCTTTCTTCATTATTTTTGAACGAAGCAAACAGGTGCCGTCTTTGACACCTCCTAGCTCAGATGTCCATCTTAATATTTTATATTGCTATCAGATTGCCTGGCTGTGCCTAATGGAGTCTGGATAAATTACGTTTTGTCCTTGCCAGCTGCCTGGGCACTGACAGCTGCCAAATGGAAGAGAGGAACTGCCTGCCTGGTTTTGTTTTCCTAGTAGGAAGCTGCCTAGTGATTGTAGGCAGCAGTTCTACCTGGTTTGTTCAGTGCTGCTGTTGAAATAGCAAATCTGTTCGGAAATTGATGTCATTACAGTTGCACCCCTTTTAATACACATACAAAGCAAGTGTAGTTGCCTTCCTTTGCTACCGGCGCCCTTACACAGCTGCAAGTTCTTCACGGCACAGCATGTCTGAACCAGTTATGCGGGAGGATAGTGTTTGGGGTCGCAAAGCCTTTGCTGTGAAGGTGTAGTCCTGAGTGGGGGTGTTTTTTAGAGCAGGAAAAGAAGGTTTAATTTGTCTTGTACCTGCCTTTCCCTTGTAGCTTTCAGATACAGGCTAAATCAACAGTGTTGTTTGCCTTTGGCTTAACGCTGGCTAGCAGGGTTTGTCTTGTTACTGAGAGAAAAACAAATACTACTACTTGTAGTTCTTGAAGAAATCATTTAATGACAGGAAGAGGTGCTGAAAAGGGAATGATGTTGGAAGGCTGCTGTATTGTGTGTGCTCCAGCCTTCTGTCAGCGTAGCACAGAGCATCCCGGTGTCGGTTGCTAGGCCTGTGCTCAGCAACAGCAGTCCGAGTGAGTTGCTCAGTTGTGTCTGATTTTCCTCACACTTCCCTCTGCAGATGATTTTATTTCTGCTCACAGCTCCTCCCTGTGTGCAGCCTGGCCGCTATCACTCTGTGGAAGCTGTTATCAGACAAACTTAGCTTCAGTCTGCCTTATCTCATGGAAAAGTCTCGGCTTGCAGTTCTGCTCCGGTCACCTCTCCGGAGAGGACATTTGCATGCCCTGCTCTCGCTGGGGAAGCAGCCAGAGCTAATTCCCCCGGCTGAATGCTTTTGCTGCCTGGCTTGAGTGCGTTCCCAGGCAGGATCCTGTCCCTCCTTCCTGCTGAGTTGCTCCCATTAGATGCTGAAAAGCTGTTGTCCTCGCTGGAGCAGAGTGCGTTGTGCTAGTCAGGAGCTTAGTTTATTTGCTTGCGAGGAGGAGGTGGCTGCTGTGTCCCCTCTTTGATCCAGTAACTCGGACAGTAGGAAGTTATTCGAGAAGAAATTGGGAGAAAGGTCGAGCTGAGCACACGCTCCTCAGTGCAGTGCTCAGGAGATTCTCACGAGAGCATGTCAGAGAAGCCCTGAGAGGACAGTCAGAGAAACACCCAGTACATGTCCTTTCCCTTCTCGTGCCTGCGTTGTCTGCAGAGACCCGTAAATACGGGTGCTGCAAGTGCTCTGGGTGCTGCTGAGGCTGAGTTAGTCTTCGACAGCGATAGACAGTTGCTGTTAATCACTAGACTGGACACAAGCTAAGAGTTTGCTGTGCGTTGTTTTCTTCACAGACCTATGTGGCCAACATCCTTATCGCAGTGAATCCCTACTTCGACATACCCAAGCTTTACTCTTCAGACACTATTAAAAAGTACCAGGGACGATCACTCGGAACGCTGCCGCCGCACGTGTTTGCCATCGGTATGTACTGAGCTCGTGTTTGTCTGCTGCAAGGCCAGCGCTTTGCCGTTGGCTGTGCCCAGCCACACGCAGTAGTAGGTGATTTCCGCGTGAAGTGCGACAGTACGTAAGCGCTGGTCGCTGGCGCTGCAGGTCCTCTGCTCCTTGAGACGCATTTCAAGAGCCCCTGGCGACCCTGTTTAGATTATTCTGCCTCTCCAGTGCTTCATGTCTAAAGATTCAGCATGGTTATGGTTAAGTATCGTGGATAACCATCACAAAAAGAACAACGATAACCAGATTTTAGAACTGAAGAATCACAGACCATTAGGGACTGGAAGGGACCTTGAAAGATCATCCAGTCCCATCCCCCTGCCACAGCAGGATCCCCTAGATCCAATCGCACAGGAACATGGTCAGGTGGGTTTGAAATGTCTCCACAACCCCCTGGGCAGCCCCTGCCAGGGCTCCGGCACCCTCACCATGAAGAAGGTCCTTCTCACACTGATGTGGAACCTCCTCTGTTCCAGCTCACACCTGGTGCCCCTTGTCCTGTCACTGGGTGCCCCTGAGCAGAGCCTGGCTCCATCCTCCTGACACCCACCCTTTCCACAGTGATCCACATCCATGGGGTCACCCCTCAGGCTTCTTTTTTCCCAGCTCAAGAGCCCCAGCTCCCTCAGCCTCTCCTCAGCAGGGAGATGCTCCCCTCCCTTAGCAAACTTAGGTGTTTTGCAGAAAGCAATAGCTCTTGCTGGTCTGTCTGTAGAAAAGTCTCCTTGTGCTCCTTTTGTGATACCAACAGAGTAAGATTTTGAGATGCAGCTTGGAGCAGCCTGACCCTCTGTGTGTGCTTGTATCACACGATGCTTCAAAGGGCTGGTTGTACACACAACCCAGTCCTGGGCTTGGTTACGGGCAGCAGCTCAGGGCTGTAGATGAACCATGTCGATGCATCTCTTGGTCATGACTGTAGTTGGAAATGTTCTGCCCATTAGCTCTGGTCAGGTCAAAGGACCTGTTTAAAATCTAAGATAAATAAATCTGGGTAAGTGAACTCATTCAGGTGACAGGTGGTCTTGTTCAGACAGATTCTATCAGAAAACTTCTTAATATTAGTTATAAACACTGAAAACATTAACTAATGTTCAGTTCTTGATGTAAAGTATTGGACTGGACAGTAGTTCTGCAGATACTTGATCTAGGGGATCCTGCTGTGGCAGGGGGATGGGACTGGATGGTCTTTTGAGGTCCTTTCCAATCCTTTATGTTCTGTGATACCATAAGACAGGCTGGGCTCCCAGATCATCCTGTGCCCTGTCTCAAGGTGCAGCACATCTCCATTCCAACAGTGTTGGGCTCAAAGCATCTCCCAATGTTCTGGTTCTGTTGTACTGGACTGTTGAAGGGGTGTCAGGAGCAGGTACCACAGAATGACAGAATATTAGGGATTGGAAGGGACCTCGAAAGATCATCCAGTCCCATCCCCCTGCCACAGCATGATCCCCTAGATCCAGTAATTAGGGACTGGAAGGGACCTGGTCCTGTCCCCCTGCCACACAGCAGCATCCCCTAGATCCAGTCATTAGGGTTGGGAAGGGACCTCCAAAGATGATCCAGTCCAATCCCCCTGATACAGCAGGATCCCCTAGATCGAGACACACAGGAACGTGCCGGCATGGGTGGCTTTGCAGACATGTGGTGCCCACGCTGGATTCTCTTTTCTCTCGTCTCTGTTCGTCACTTGAATCAAAACCCAACTGTTTGGACTTGACCCAAGGTGCTCTGGGCAGGTAGATCTTTCTAGGTCCCTTGCAATCCCTGGTGTTCTGTGATTCTGCAGGAAGGAGCTGCAGTGCCGATACCGCCCATGAGTACTGACCAATGCCTTTAAGCAGTTGTGCTCCTCCTCTGCCCGTAGCCGAAGACACAACTTCATTAGTGTTCCAAAATCACTCAGCACCGCCGCGGCTGCAGCTGCTTGATGGTGATCAAAGGCAGGAGTCGCCGAGACAGCCCGGTCGAGCTCCCCTCCGCAGCACCTATCGCAGCTCCCGCTTTAATTTGTTTTCTCAATAAATGAGCCTTCATTCCTATTCATCCCGTAAAGCCGCCGGATCGTGAGCCGCTGCAGAATGCTAACTAATTTCATAATGCTCTGCATAAGGTGACCCACTTACAAGTTCATCCTTCAGTCGTGTTGAAGCTCTGGTCCTGATTTATGTAACAGCATATTGGTTTCATCAAGAACCGTCTGATCGCTCGCTGCGTTGGCTCCTCTCTGACCCGCACACCATTTGTATTCTCCGCCCATCGGAGGGAGAACTTGCTGTCTTCGGTGCACAGATGGGCGCAGGAACATTAGAAGACTTCCTTGGTAGTAGTCGATGCTTTGAGGGTTTCTGCTGCTTAAAGATGTTAGGGAATTAAAAGGAGGTTTTAAGTCGTCTCCCGCAGACGGGGCAATGGAAATGAGACACGAGCCATCCCTCGTTACACTGCCCTGTGTTATTTCGGGATGTGATTAGCATTGGCTGTTGCTTGTTTGTGAGTCACAGCCCCTCTGCTTTGAGGGCAGGAAGGCAGGACACGTCGTTTTCCTCTACATTTTGCTCCTACCCTCGTGTTTCTGCAACTGAGAATCAAATTATAGCTAATCCCATCGTCCCTAACTCACTGCACTCGCTGCAGTTCTGTCGTGGAGAGGAGCCTGTGTTGCTCTTCCCTTCCCAAACAACTTTGAGAGTCGTTAGTGAGGGGGTTACCATGGCTGAGACATTTCAAACCTGCATGGCCATGTTCTGTGCAGCTGGATCTGGGGGATCCTGCTGTGGCAGGGGGATTGGACTGGATGGTCTTTGGAGGTCCCTTCCCATCCCTAATGACTGGATCTGGGGATCCTGCTGTGGCAGGGGGATTGGGCTGGGTGATCTTTCGAGGTCCCTTCCCATCCCTAATGTGATTCTGTGAGACACTTGAGACAATCAACTACCAGTTTTCACTGCTGTAGGTTTTGTTTTGGTGAAAAGTGATGACCCTGCCCGTCCTTCAGGGTGCCGCACAGTGCAGAACGGGGGGATAATCCTCTACAAACCCACGTGTGAGGAAGATGCAGACCCTGCTCCGCTTTCTCTTGCAGCACTCGTTCTTCTGCCGCCTGACGGAAGATAAGAAATCGGAGAAGTTCTTTAAGGTGTTTTACGATCGCATGAAGGTGGCACAGCAAGAAATCAAAGCGACTGTCACGGTCAACACGAGCGACTTGGGAAATAAAAAGAAAGATGAAGACTCAGACAGAGATGTGCCGAGCAGGAAAAGAGGTAATCCCCCGCGTTCCGCTCCTCGAGTGCCGAGGCAGTGCGCCTTCTGTGTCTTGAACTCGTTTCAACCGATGCAATAATGCTCTGATCTCTGATCCCACAGAGCAAAGTTCAGAGATCAGTGGTGCCCTGGCTCAGGATTTCAAGAGCTTCATCCCCTCTTCATCCATTTGTGAGATTGTGCGGTTGAGATGATGAAAAGTGTTTCTGAGATGCCTCTGCCGCCTTGTCTCTCGCGACAAGCTGCCCCACTCTGATCCGTAGTAACGACCCTGGACTGTGGGTTGTGGTCAGTGCCTTCTCTAACCCAAGAGTGGAGAAATCCTAATGTTCTTGTAGAGCAGGTCCTGTTCCCCTAACTCCCCGGTAGCGCTCGGTGCGTGTGGCTTAACCGATTAATCCCGAGTTCACGGCGTTGCTGTGGTTCGTATCGAAGGTGCAGAGAGTGACATGAGAGCTCCCCCTAAACTCGAGACCCTCCTGTCACACTAACCCCAGAGAGCGGGTGGTGAGTGAGCTGGTCTGCGTGTGAAAAGCGTGTGTGTGCCGATGTTCTGGTTCCGCTGAGTCGGAAGGTGCCTTCTTGTGTGTTCCAGTGCGAGAGCCCATGACCCAGATCACGGAGGAGGTGCGGGATCAGCTGCTGGAGGCCTCGGCGGCCACGAGGAAGGCTTACAACACCTACCGCAGGGAGGCCGACCCCGACGAGCATTATTCGCCTGGAGAAGGGGCACAGTCCGCGGCAGACAAGAGCAAAGATGAGCTGGAGATGAGCGCCGTGATCTCCATAATGCAGCCCATCCTCCGCTTCCTGCAGCTGCTCTGTGAGAACCACAACCGGGATCTGCAGGTACGAGGCTGCTCCTGTCTTGCTAATCCTGGCCCTTTTTCACTGGATGCAGCAACCAGCTGTTTTCTTCGGCCTCGAGGATAATCCAAACCTAGTATTTAGGTGTTGCTGGAAAAAATAGGGGGAGGCTTCAGTAATCTGCTGCTCAGTAGTCTTAGAACCATAGAACTGTAGAATGTGTGGGGTTGGAGGAGACCCCCAGAGATCATCTAGTCTAACGCCTCTGCAACAAGCAGGGCCATCACTCACCAGACCAGGTTGCCCGCAGCCCCAGCCAGCCTGACCTTGGATGGCTCCAGGGATGGGGCTTCTACCTCCTCTCTGGGCAGCCTGTTCCAGGGATCCCCCACCCTCAGATTCAACAACATTTTCCTCCTTCCAGCCTCAGTCTGCTCTTTTCCAGCTTCAAAGTATGATTCCTCGTCCTGTTGTTCCCTGCCCTTGGGAACAGCCTTCCCCGGCCTTTTGCTAGCCCCTTTCAGAGATGGGAAGGCCGCTATAAGGTCCCCCAAGAGCCTTCTCTTTACCAGGCTGAAGAACCCTGACTCTCTCAGCCTGTCCTCATAAGAGAGGCTTCTCCATGCCTGTAAAAGGTGGTGGGATTATCGCTTGCTGTGGCTCTTGCAAAATGCGTTCTCAGGCCAAGCGAGTGTTCGGCTGTGAAGGTACCAATCTGCTTTGGCGAGGAGGAGCAAAGGGGGAAGTAGAAAAGGTCTTGTAGGAAAATAGGGCACTGGGACTCAGCTTCTAGCAACCCTCGGGGATGTCCTTTCCAGTGGGCAGCTTCTCATGGTTTTCCATGGACCCATTTGTGTGCACAGAGCTCAACACGTGGGGAAGTGTTGGCTGGAGTTTAATGTAGCAAGAGACAAGAAGGGCATCAAGAAGGGTTTCTAGGTTGGATCCACAGCACAAGGAGACTAGAGGAGAGCATGAGAGTCTGCTGAACGTGTTGGAGTCCCCAATGATGCAGAGCATGGGGATGGCCAAGGTGCTCCATGGCACTTTCACCTTACTCTTTACTGATAAGCCCAGCCTTCACAAAGCCTAGGTCCTTGAGATCGAAGGGAACATCTGGAGCAAGGAAGACTCCTCCTTGGTGGAGGAGAACAGGGTTAGGAAGCACTGAAATAAGATGGACATGCACAAAGTCCACAGTGCCTGGTGGGATGCTCTATGTCCCAGTAGATCACCGGGTCCAATCGTGGGCAGTGAAGTCTCAAAGATGAAGAAAGGACTGGAGCATCCGACCAGCAACAAGAGGCTGGGAGAGAATCCCAGTCTGGTTTGAGCTGGAAGGGACCTTCAAAGCTGTTTTAGTCCAACCCCCTGCAGTGAGCAGGGACATCTTCAAGGCGTGGAGAGTCTCCAGCAGTCCCTGCCAGCCTCAGCTGGTCTGTGATGCTCCGGGAGGTGCTCGTGTCGTTTCCAGTAGGGCCTGGTGGGTATCTCTTCCTCCACGGGAGAGAAGATTTTTTTGCTTACAAATGGACCATCATTAACATGATTTCTGCTCGGCGTAACCGCTGCTGCGGGCTGGGAGTCGCGTGTGCGGGGCGAGGAGCAGCACAATGCGCTAAACGCCCTCAGAAAGGAGCAGTAATTGCCGTGATTGCGCATTGTTGCTGGGCACGGCAGCCGTGTGGGACCCTGCGTGAGAGCTTTTCAGCCCTGCCAAATCGCTTCCGCTGAACTCGAGCGCCCTGCTGCTGGCGGTGTGGGAAATCAGGTCTGTATGGTAATGGGAACGTGCGTTCCTCTTAGGGTTTTATAGGTGCCGCCGTTGCACCGGCACCAGGCTTTCTCCTAATTCATTATGGTTCCCCCCCCCCCAAAAAAAAAAGCCTATTTGATCTTGGTTTTGTCAAACAATTTTCATGCCGTTAGCGATGTCGGAGACAAGCAGGGCGGCAGTTTTGACGTGGCGGGAGGCCAAACCGCACGCACATGATCCTTTTTGCTGGTGCCGTTGCTGCTGCTGCCTTTGGCTCGGCGCTGCAAAGCTATAGGAGCAAAATTGAGTCGGAGCCAAGGCACAGACTTGGCCTGAGCTGTTCAGCAGCCTGAGCAATTAGATTTCCCCCAACAGCAGGTAGTTGTGTTCAGCTCTGGGAGAAAAACGTTTAAAAAGCAATAAAATAACCGACCAAAGAAAACACCCCCCCCAAATCAGGTGGGAGGAGCAGCTTTCCAGTGGAATCCTCTTGCTGCTTCCCTGCCTCAGCTTTGTCCTCCTCCTTCCACCCCAAAGAGGAGGCAGCAGCGTGTGCAGCTTGAGGATCTTTGTGTTGGCTGCACTCGTTATCCAGGTGCCCAAGTTAAGGGAATCATTGGATCATTGAGGCTGGAAGAGACCTTCCAGATCATCAAGTCCAACCATCCACCCTACAACCCCCAACCACTAACCCATCTCCTCGAACACCCTGGCTGCCAAGTTGTTGAACCCCTCTAGGGATGGTGCCTCCACCCCCTCCCCAGGCAGCCTGTTCCAAGGCCTCCCCACTCCTGCTGGGAAGAAGTTTGTTCTCAGATCCAACCTGACCCTCCCCTGGCACAACCTGACCCCATTTACCCTGGTCCTATAGCTAGTCCCTAGGGAGAAGAGGCCAACCCCTGCCTCACTGCAACCTCTCTTCAGGTGGTTACAGAGAGCATTGAGGTCTCCCCTCAGCCTCTTGTTCTCCGGACTCCAGCCCCACCTCCCTCAACTGCATCCAGCCTTGGGTGTTAGCTTAGAGTTAGGGTTCTGGATGCTGAGTGTCTTCCAGAACTGCCCATTAGTGCTGGGTGAGAAGCAAACAGAGGTCACCTGCCCTGCACAGTTGTGGGTTTGTCTAGCCAAGGGTTTGCTTAGGCAGCAGCAGTTGTGAGGAGCCTGATGTTGTGCACAAGCAGCAGAATGCAAGTCACAGCTCCTAGTGTGTTGGAGCTGAGGAGGAAGTCTTGGGGAAAGGGAGTTGCTCAGGGAGCTGCAGTGCTGTGCCTTTTCTGTCACTTGGTCGTTCCCCTTTGCTGGTTCATCGTTGCAGACAGGATGCTGCCCTCCTCCTCCTTCAGGAGCCTTCAGGAGTCTTCAAATTCTTGCAAGGACTGGGACAAACAGGTGGACACTGCAGTGTGTTTTGTCACCCACTCCAGGCTCAATGCACCCGGCTTTGCTGTGGAGCTCTTGGTGTCTCTGTCTCAGAATCTCTTTAGTTGGCAGAGACCTTGAAGACCACAGAGTCCAACCTTAAGCCAGCACTGCCAGGTTGCCCCTAACCCCTGTCCCTCATCACCAGGTGCTTTCAGATCCCTCCAGACAGTGACTCCACCACTGCCTTGAGGAGCGTTTGACCCTCTGGGCAAAGAAATTCTTCCCAGCGTCCAGCCTAACCCTCCCCAGCTGCAGCCATTTCCCCTGGTCTCTCAGCACACAGGTGCTTTGGGTGCTCTTACAGAACCAGGGTTAATTCTGACCCTGGGCTCTGTGTGAGACCTCGGCCTTGCAGGTGAAGCAGTCACAAGCCAGGCTGTTGTCTGGGCTGCTTTGGCCAGGCTACAGCCCCACAAGTTCCCTTAGGAGGTCTTTTCTGTCCTGGCTCCTTTCTGAATGAAGATGTCCCTGTGTGCTGCAGAATCAGTCACGGGAACCGCAGCTCGTGACAAGCTGAGTGGAGCACCCCGGGCAGACTCTGCTGGAAGCAGGAGCCGGGATGGCTGGAGGAGAGGAGAGCAGAGCAGGGATTCCTGGCAGGGCAGGGAGCCGTGACCCCCTTCCGCAGCCAGCACCGGGGCAGGTGATGCCCAGCAGCCTTTCCCACCAGCACAGCCCAGCGTGTGGCTTCAGCAGTCCCATGTTCTTGGGATAAACAACACTGCAGCCCTCTTTTCCTTCCCGAGCGCATTGTGTCTGTGCAGTAAGGTTGCAGTCACAGGGTAGGCAGTCGTGCTCGGATTAAAGGTCTGAGTCAGTAGGTTAAATACAGCTTTTGGGGGGGGGAACCAAACAGGAATGGATGGAGTTTTTCACGCTGGATTTTGCTCTGTGTTACTCATAATCCCTGGAGACAAAGCCCAGGTACTGAAGAGCAGCAGAGCTGTGTGTGTGTGTCGCAGGAGAGGTCATTCAGTACTTTGGCTGGTGGAGCTGCGTGCGGAGGGTGAGCTGGTTGGTCTCGTTGTGTTTCAGGCTAGATGGGTGCGTGAGAATTAGCTTGATCAGAGCGAGGAGCAAGCCTGCGTTCAGTGACACAGAGCCTTGCCTTCCCCTGTTGCTTGTAGAGAAAAGTCTGATGGTAGTGTTTGAACATCTCACTGTGACTTTCTTCTTGTTTGCGTTCTCGCTCTGCGAAGTTTTTCCAATTTGGGGTCAGATTTCTGCTGAAACAAAGCCTGGCCAAAGCAAACATTGAGGCTTTAGGGGGAATTACCCAGGTAACGGGTACAACTGCTCCTGCTGAGGATTCTGCGTTCATCCTTGCTTGAACAAACGCAGCCACCACTCTGAGGTTTTATTTTCAGTCATCGTGTTTTCTCTAAAGGGTTTCGTGGCTGTGTGCTGGGAAACAGTCTCAACCCCCTCCCCGGCTTGCTGCAGAGCAGTGAGAACTGGCTGTGGATGCTGCTGCTGCAGCGTAGACCCATCTGGTCCTGTATCCCAGAACTGGGGAGGACTGAGGGTGGCAGAGTGCTGGAAGGGGCTGCCCAGTCCCTTTCTCTGGAGACATTTAAAACCCACCTGGCCATGTTCCTGTGTGACTGGATCTAGGGGAGCCTGCTGTGGCAGGGGGGTTGGATTGGATGATCTTTCAAGGTCCCTTCCCATCCCTAATGTTCCATGACTCTGTGAGTGGGCTCCCTAAAGACGGAGAGTAGCTAGAGTTTGGCTGAGTATCTCCAGACGGTTAATCACAAGGCAGGGGGACTGAGCACATCTCAGCCCATCAGAAGGGGTTTCTCTCTCAACAGAGTATGTAGGATCCTTGAAGTTGGGCAGCAGGAGCACTTGTACCCCTCTTTTCTCCTCAGGATCCCACAAGCCCTGTGTTCTTCATACATTCCAGGGGAATCTTGCAGTCTGTTCTGGCTGCAGGCTCTTGCAGGTGGTGCTCACCTCGAGCTCAGTCCTGCTGGAAGTAGCAGGATGGTGCGTTCGGTACTGCAGGGTTGTGTTTCCACTCTGTAGCCTGTGAGATGCTCTGGATGACAGAAGATTCACTGGCTGAGACACTAGAGTGGATCCCCAGCGCAGTTTCTCACAGTGCAGCAGGGCCCTGTTTTCTAGAATCTTTCCCTTCCCTTTACTCAGCCACCTAACGTTGTCCTTCTGCCTCCTTCCTCCCCTTTCTTTTGTGTTCAGGGATTTGGAATCAGAAGCTACAGCTGTGCTCAGAATAAATGCTGCACCGCAGCTGGGGAGCATCTTTTTTCACTGCTTTCACTGTTATCCATTATTTGGCCTTTTCCTCTGCCTTTCCTGGAGGGGAAGAACAAGCTCCAGTTTCTCTCGCATCAACCTTTTCTACCTTCTGACAAGTTAATCAAAAGTCAGGGTAGTAAATGAGCAATCAGCTGGAATGTGCTGAATCACTGTCACCTTTTAGTCTGCGTTCGTAGGCAGCGTTTGCCTTTTTTTAGCTTAGCCTTCGATCGGAGCGGGCAATTGCTCCCTCTGTTTGCCTGAGAAGACTTATTAGCCTGACGCAGGCACCAGAGACAATCAGTCACCGGCGCTGCTCTGCGGGCTGGCAGGAGAGACCTTGCTGCTTGCACAGCCCCGTGCGTCTAGTTCATCCCTTCTTCAGCTTTGAAGGGTTTCCTAGGCTGCAAAAATTGAGCTGGACAAGAGTCACAGAATCACAGAACGTGAGGGGTTGGAAGGGACCTCCAAAGATCATCCAGTCCAGTCCCCCTGCCACAGCAGGATCCCCTAGATCCAGTCATTAGGGAT